>CAHIKZ030000401.1:0-257500 GCA_903632075.3 Acanthosepion pharaonis | reverse complement strand
AGTTATTATTTTTTAGTGACAAGTGACAACAAAATCACCCTTTCCTACAATGTAACACTTGAAAATTTCGGAGAGAATAGAACATTTGCTAAGTAAACATGATCTGTATAATATCTCATGATGAACTATTAATGCTGATCATTTAATATACCCATGTTAGGTCTTTTGGTCAACATTTATTACCCAATGTTCTGTCATGACAGTTATTTTCACATTTTTAAATCAAATAAACGCCCAAAATCTGAAACTTTGGTAAAAAAACGCGAACTTTTAAAAAAGAAAAAGATGATAGTTGGAAAAATGATTTTTTTTTTTTTCATTTACCCACAATTTTCTTCTTCTTTTTTTTTGCATTATTAGATAAGTTGAAAAATAAGTTTCTTAAATGATTTTTTTTTTTCAATCCTAACGTTAATAATAATAAGACATCATCTTTTGCTTCTTTTTTATAAGTTGCTGAACATGTATTTATCTAATAATTATGCTTTTATGGCACGGACCATTTACATTGAAAATACAGAGCAACGACATGCGAATAAGCATATCGGAATGAAAAAATAAAAAAAATAAGACAGAGAAGCAATAGACAAAAAAGAGAGATAGAATGCTAAGCAGACGATAATAATACGTAGGAAAAGTGGCGAGACCCACTGGAATAAAAGAGCTTTGAAGGGAAGGCCGTGAAGGAGGCAGGCACATTCTCACTAACATGAGACAGCTGTGAGTGAACAGTCCTAGCTACCTGTTAGGTTATGTTCGGTACGGGGGTCAACGTCTGTGTTAGGTCATGTTTTCCATTATATCCTAGTAGTTAAAAGTGGTCATCGTATTAGTGGTCTAAGGCCGGCCAAGCAAACAAGTGGTCATTAAAAAGAATAAGAAAGAAAGAAAAGTAGAGACGTTGTTCACACTCCGACCACGGCAATTGCAAAGCTTTAAAAATAAGGATAAGTAGTACAAATATTCATTGCGCCAATTTCTTTTCTTATTCAAAGTGAGACACATTTCACTGCACATGCGCAGTAATGTCGGTATTACGTTCGCAGAAATATTGAGTATCAGCGGTAATGTATATTTATACAGATTAATTTATCTATTTATGTATAATTATACATACGCCGTTACTACATATGTACGTTTGAAATCCTAAAATACCACATAATAACAATGGCTGATAAGCTAGAAGCCATTGTTAAAGTGCAGGATAAATAACATGATCAGAATTAATAAAATTTGCAATGAAAACAAAAAAGTCAAAAAGATGAAACAGCAACAATCATACAAGCAAACAATATAGTTAAAGCAAATCAAAATTGATAAGGCTGAAGAATTCATAGACTAGGAGTTGGTGTTTGTACACAAAAGCAAGGTTGACCAAGTGAACACAGTATGTCTGTCTAGTAGTTAAGGCAGATTTGAGTCAGGTCAAAACGCAAGCCGTCCCATGCATTTGGTGTCCTTCTGACTGTAAGAGTGGGAGAGGGGAAATTTTTGCATTCATTTTCACCCCCACTGAAAAATTAACAATGGCATTAGTCTAATTGGCAAGTCAAAATAACTGACTCTGGAATGGATCAGTCCTTATTTTTATAAAACAACTAGAGTTCCCCATAATTGAGTATTTCATTTCTGAGATGAGTAATTGTCAATATACTTTTATTCTTTTGAATTACTGTTCTCATTCTGGTTGATATAGATGTTATTATAGGCACAACGTTTCGGCCAATGTGTTACTGACATCTTGGATTTATGTCTCTAGCCCTAACCCTAACCCAGATTTATGTCCCTAGTTCTAACCCTCATCCTAGCCCAGATTTATGTCCCTAACCCTAACCCTAACCCTAGCCCACATTTATGTCCCTAGCCCTAACCCTAACTCTAGCCCGGATTTATGTCCCTAACCCTAACCCTAACCCTAACCCAGATATATGTCCCTAACCCTAGCCCACATTTATAGCTCAACGGGAGAAAGACTGACCGAACTAGTTACGTCCCACCATCACCAAGCAGACCCCAAACTTTTACCTATCATGATAGATAAGTGTTCTCTGAAGAAGGCTCCTTACCTTGAACGTCTATTGGGACTCAAGCTCACCCCAAGCCTCAAGAGCAACACATATATGCGATCTATTACTAAAGATCCTCCTGGCCAAATGGTCGGTTCATTATACAACTCGTATCTGCACCCCCCCACTTGCTATACTCTATATTTAGAAGACCCAGGAGTACAAAAGTATCTACGCGGCCTTGTGGGTGATGAATTATTTTCCCCCTGCAACTCCCTTTCCTACAAACGAAACTTCGTAAGTCTCTCACTACCCCATCGCTATTTCCATAGCAAGTGTTCTGATGAGCTATTTTTTGGTTCCATCAACCCTGACCCCTACAATTGTGAACCGACATGCCACATACACATGGATAATCCTCATTCCCTTCGTATTCCATTAGTAAGGAGGAAGTTTCAATCGGGTAGCTTCTTCCCGAGCGCTGCTGGATTGTAGAACAGACTCTCGAGATGATGCTTCCCCGATCATTATAATCTTAACCTCTTTAAATCTGGGATTAACTGTCATCTTACCTAGATAACTTCATGAACTGCATTCGCATTTTTCTGACGCTCATACACCACACGGTAACCCTCTACTTTGAGTGGATCTCCGGCCTTGTATTAGGTGAACCTGAGTATAAGAAATTAAAATAAAATTTAAAAAAATGTTTCGCTGCCTATATAGAGTTGTCTAGTGAGTAAGAACAAAAGAGGACATGTCAGGTATACAAGACTCATATTTCCCAACGCTATGACCAGATTGTCGTGGTTCAAGTGAGAAACATTTATGAAGAAAATATATGAAAGAGTTTCTTTTTACTTTCTACAGCCGGGAGAAATAAATGAATGGTATTTTACATGCCTTTCTAACAAAACCAAGAAAAAGTCTCCCTTTATATAAGATACCACGAAAAGTGATGAAATGTTTATATTAAATCTTTAGGCTGACGGCATATGACGACAATCTGCCCATCATTAAAATACATTCTTTCATTTCCTCAAACTTTGGTGAACATTGCAATTATTTCATGTTTATGGCCCACTTACACGTATTGCTTCATTTAACGTCTAAAAAGGCTTGGGATGTTTGACGTCGCAGTACCGAGACAACATAGGTTAATAAGTTAATTTGTTCAATAATAATAGTGACACATCTGAAAAGTTTAAACAAATTATGGCGCTCATTCCGCCAGTTTATGTCCCAAATTTACAGTAGACAACGCAAACAATACTTCATTGTAAAAGACTGGACTAAGTTTATGATGAAAATGCTCCTTTACAATTCAATAAATTTGGTTGATATTTAGAATAAAATCTACCGGTAAGAAGATTATTTTCAAATAAATGCACACATATGCATACCCACAAGTAGGTTCACCCCTTCCCCCGCACACACACAGAGAGAGAGAGAGAAGGACGCGTACATAGATAGATAGATAGATAGATAGATAGATAGATAGATAGATAGATAGATATGAAGAGAGTTAAATAGAGAGAGAGGGAAATATGAACTGACTGAGATAGATTCATAATGCCTAATATGTTGCAATATGTTATATTATTAATTATGATAATATTTATATTATGACATTTATATATATATATATATATATATATATATATATATATATATATTCCTAATACAAAAATATGTAATGAATGGCTTTTGAATAAACGGCATTGTGAACGTCAATAAACAAGTTTCACTGGATCGAATGTAAAGTCATTGGGTTGGAACAAAATTTCGTAGCATTTTTTTTTCAAACGGCCGTGTTTGAGCACGTGATTTCATTTCACACGTAACTGAAATTTATATCTTATATACATATTCTGAAAGGTAAAATTTTATACATATTCAGAAAGGAAAAATTTTATACATATTCAGAAAGTTAAAATTTTATACATATTCTGAAAGGTAAAATTTTATACATATTCTAACTATACGATTCGTTCGTTGTTTTTTGAATTATAAATATTAAATACAGTAAAAGTTAAAATGGAGTAAAATGTGATGCCTTTTCGTCATATGATACCTTTTATTTCCGAAAGAAAAAAAAACATTATGCTGATGACGACACAACTGGAAGTATTGTTCGTGTTTTTCTAGGTCCAGACGTGGAGATCTTGATCTGGAGGACCGTGAACTGGCTAATCAGAAGAATGCCGTCTTCCATCAGGACAACGCCAAGACTCACGCCTCTTTTCAAACAGGGTAGTCATTGGTACAATTTGGCTGGGTTGTCCTAATACACCCACCGTACACACCTGACTTTGCTATTTTGGATTGTCACATTAAAGTTTTTTAAATCGAAAATTCTTTTTTGTCGCTTCATATTTATAAGAAATCAAAACTCTCATGAGCCCCTTTCTCCATAGAAAAAGGCTTTAACTCGTTTTCCTTTAACTGTACGAAGTAATTGACTTCACCAACCACAGGAACTAAATGTTGATATTGTAAATAACCTTTTAGTTACTCGATAAAAACAAAATTATTTCTAAGATTAAACTGTTGTAAATACATTGAGGTGAAAAGACACATTCACCAAAACAAGTGATAATGTTTCTATAAAAATAAAAAAAAGGACGTACTTGATCGTTTAGAGAAAATTACAGTAAATGAAAATAGAATGAGTTAGAAGTTTATCATGAAATTTCTTTCTTTAAATTCTTAGTCATCTTTATGAGTTCAGAGTATTTTGATCGACTAAGAAGAAACCGGAAGTATATAATGAAACCGGAACTAGGATAAAAGACTAGAGATTAAACCATAAAATCAGGTGTGCCTATATTCCAACAACTCCTTCGTTTCTTCCGGGAGGCAACACGCAGAACATTTGATCAGAGATTTCCAAAAATAGACATTCCAATAAGTAATCGGTTGTCTGCATTAAGCCTTCATCCACGTCATTGCTTTTCTTATGGTGATTGGTTTTTAGTTAATGAAGAAAGCCTCTTACACGTTCATCCAAAAGGACAGAGGGTCGTTGGAACTGACGAGTAATTTTCTTAGTTTATTTCTATACATAATCGTTTGATTTTGCAAAATTTATGAAAATAAAAAATGGATATTGGTCGAGCCAATATTATTCTAAGAACCAGCATTTAAAATTTAGACTGAGATAAGATTCTAATTCAGCCACCTAACACACAAATGACTAATTCAGGAAGATAGATGGATGTATAGACTGAAGAAGATTACATTTTTGGAGTTGAATTAAAATGAACTTCACTTACCCAGTATTTGTGACTCCAGTTAAAAATTATTCAACCATTAAATTTAATACAGAAACTAAGCTATCACCAAAAATGGATCATCCCACCAAAGTAGTTGCTTCGTTTGCTCAATCATGTCTGCCATAAGGCCATACATTCGGGTTTTTTTTTATTTTTGCCTCTGTGAAGTGTGCGTAAAAATTTGGCTTTTAAGTTGATAAAATTCAATGTCCAAAGCACCTTGACTTGAAGCTATATTTAGAATTTGGTTTCGCATACTCTTACATTGAGTTGTTATTCAATGCAACCGATTCTCTACCAACCATTTGCAACCTCGCCTTGTTAATGCCACCGGAAGAAGATTTCATGATGGTACTTTTACCAAAATCCACTCACATATACGCTGTACCTACAGATGAAAAAAATCATTATCGTCCCTTGGTATGAGGGGGGGAGAGATTCATAATTGATTGCACGCGTTTATATATTCCTTTACCTTACAAAGCTAAGCATAGAAAGTATGAATAGCCGACGCTAAAAAACTCTCAACAAATGTCTCTTCGTCTCCAAACGATCTCTATTTTCCTAATTTATCGCTGTCTTTGAAAGAAAAGCAAAATCAGAATAAGAAAATATTGCTGCCGTTCCAATCATTTTAAATATAAAATTTTGATCGACTTTGCTTCGATCATTTTTTTCTCCCGGATCAAGTGAAACTAAGTCAAGATCTTCTGTTAAATCATAACTATGAATGATTTCTATTACATTAGGATTGCGTTTTGTTTACCATGGAAATCTTTCTAAGATTATTTCGAACGAGCATCATTTTAGAATATCAGTTTGAATTATAACGATTCCTGTTTGACCGCCAAATTAATCAACTCTTTAACCAGACCCCAAATGTCACTACTGGAAAATTCCATAGTCTGACATGAAGATACCTTGGAACCATTAAAAACAAATTTATTATATAAAGTAAACATCTTTGATAAAAGGAATGGAAATGTTGGTGCTATTTCTTGATAATGACATTAGTTCTTTAACATTCCGGGAAGTCAAAGAACGTCGTCAAAGAATATCAGAAGATCGAAAAACAAAACAATCAATTCGAAAATTGTCAAAGAATTCATACACTGAAAGAGCAAAAACAAAACATGATCAGATTTTTAACTCATCCAACCAACTGAATTAATAACCCACTAATCCCATTAATCAGTTAATCTAAAAATTTAAGCTTCCAAAATCAATCCAGCCCCACAAAAAGGAACTTTTTGTTTCTTGCTGTCAGGTTCATTTTTATATTGACTGCATCGTTTGTCTAATTACATTTCCATCCATTTGATTTGAATTGTAAGGAAATGAATATCATTTAAATGTATTGCTATTCTTTCGTTCAAGGTTTAAACGTGGTGATCGAAGACTTTTGTGATGAAATAATCCTATTTCTTTAGCACCATCATATGAACACTTCTTAAAAACAAGCATTAAAAACAATTACAGAAGGAATTCTTGAAGAAGAGAAACATGTGCAGTTTGTCTTGGAAAATTATTTGAGATGTACATGGCAGGTAGGAATTTGCGTAAAGTTTTTAGCATAGAAAATAAAATTGGTGAGCCGCGTTCGAATCTCCATTGAAGCCGCTCTCTATATTCACTTGGCAACTACCTTAACAGAATATTGTGCCACTGGCTCAACACAATCACTAACAGTGAATAGGGTGGATAAGTGAACAACATTATACAATAACAATCTTACCAGCTCTAGCCGAACCAAAATGGGCAGAAGCCTTAAAAACTTTAATAATTTAGTCAACCTTGACAAGAGTTAAAAATATATATATATATATATATATATATATATATATATATATATATATATATATATATATATATATATATGTGTGGTTGTATGATTGTGTGTGTTTTAGATTTTGATTTCTTGCCTCTTCGACACATTTTCGCAGAGTAAATAAGTAGATTTCGCTGGTGCAATCGTATCACAAAGTACAAAAGATTATTCAGGTGGTAGGATAGACTATTGAAAATATTATATAGATAAATGAATTACCTCCCTTTGTAGGGGTCGTTATCACCGGCCCCTGGGTTGGGCTGAAAGCAGCCTATCACAATCTCTTTTTTCCTGGGCCACCGACGAGTCAACTCGGACTAATTTAGCTCCGTAAAACTCAACCAGCAGCCACATGGTGTCCGAAAATGGAGCGGCCAAGAATACAACATAGGAACGAGGATGTCCCAACAGTTGCAGCAAAGCATCCCAAAACTGAATCCCTCTTCAACCTGAAGACGAATATATTCCGACATTGCAACAAAAATGAGAAGAACTGTTAACCGAACGAACTTTACTGCTACCAGTTAAGTCCTCGCAAAAACCCACTGTTTTTTTGCAACGATTTTTAAACCCAATTTTTCTATCTTCCCTTTTCTTTCTTCCTTTTTCTGATATAAAGCCTTTCTTTTTTCCATTCAAGTTTGATGTTGTCCTGTTTTTTATCACCGTGTCATGTCAATTTTCATTTTACCCTTATTTTCTACAGAGGACAAATTATTGGTCACATAAATTCAACCCGTATAAAATTCGCAAGCCATTGATGATGAGATCTTCAATAGATGCTCAACAGACATGGTCTAGTGTAAAAATTACTTTACAAATTTCTACATATCTATTAATATTTATTCCGGCAGCAGAAATTAACTAATACAGGTTTGATTAAAAACGACAGACAACATTTTTAAAAACTATTCCTTGTCTCTCATTTTTTAATCAAATCTAATGTTTAACACTTTTCACGGCACACTATTTACATTATTCGGACTATTGTCCTCATCTTTGTCGCCATGTTTATCACAACGTTTCGGCCGTTGTACGCTCCGGCCTTCTTCAGGTGGTTGGAATGTCGAACTGAACCCTTTATCGCCCTCTGTAGGATCAAGTTGAGATCATAGACAAAGAACATCATTGGAAAATTCGTAAACTTAAGGAAGCAGCACATATGCTAGGCCACAACAATCTCCTGAGCCGATCAAGCATAGAAATGAATTCAATATGGGAACCAGTAATAAGGAGTGCCAGAGAAAAGCGATAATAACAACAAAAATTGCAATATGAGCTCTGGTAAAAAAAACATGCAATGATAACAGCATAAAATTGCAATATGAGCACTGGTAAAAATGGTTGCTGAAGACATTAGGTTTATAATACCCAGTAATACATAATCAAGGACACATGGCGCAGTGAAAAAAGGCGTTAGTTTGATCGAGTGACATGACCCAAAGTGTGTGAGTTCAATACCTGGTTAAGGCGGTGGAGAACTTTGAGAGGGGAACTAGAACAGTCTACCCAGTGAGCGAAATAAAGGGTTCAGTTCGACATTCCAACCACCTGAAGAAGGCCGGAGCGTACAACGGCCGAAATCTTGTGATAAACATGGCGACAAAGATGAGGACAATAGTCCGAATAATGTAGTGTACATAATACCTCATCTCAGAAATACAGATACTTTTCACCAATCCGATATTTAACTAACTTGTCTTGGATTGTGACACATGGTCTGTTTAACTAAAGCGTCAGAATATTCTAAAACTCTTCTTCCTCAAGGTTGGAATCCCAAAGATAAACTTGGCCTGTTTTTTACTGCTTCTCACTCGGACACGAGAATACGCCTTAGAGGGAAGAGATGCAATGTATGGATCCACAACCGAAGGTCGAAAAACTATCGATCTGATCTTTAGTAAGCGACCTAATGGCTAACATTTCGTCGAGTGAGAAAAACATTCAAAATTCCATTTGGTTCCTCTCCGGGACAATGTCCCAATGGCTAATACTTTTGCTTTAGTACCTCTAGCTACCGTCTGTTCGGGAGTTCAGTCTGTGTGAAGCGGCAAAGACATATAGCTGTGGTGTAGTAGGGTGGGTGAGCAAAAGCGACATTATAAGTATTATTTGTATATTAAGTATTAAAACAAGAAGTATTCTGACTATTTTAAAACCTGGAGCAGTAATCGTTTTTTAACTGATATATTTTTCACTAATGGAAAAAGTATGCATCTATCTCCCCCAACTATGAGTTAAATAGCAAGGCAGACTGGGTTCTCTTGCCTTCAGTAGCAGAAGATAAAGGAAAAAGAATAACTTTGAAATAGCCACCACTGTACCTTGTGCATATCTCAGGTAAAAGTGAAGATTAAGCAGAAAACTGTACTCAAATCTGAAACCCCAAAACTCAACGCCCAGAGGTGGAGATCTTGACGTAGAGGCAGTCCAAGATCTCCATAATTCCTGTCCTGGGCCACTGGTGATCTTTGCTATACCATTCTCTCAAGAGAGGGACAGGTGCGACATTATGAGAAAAGATTAGATAAGAATTAAGCTAGAAATGATATTGCTTAGCATGGACAGTGGAATAAATAAACTTTCTACCTCCGGGTATTGAATAAAATGAATAAATTTTAAAAATTTTATGAAAAAGGACGAGAGACGGCGGAAAAGTTGTGAATATAACAATCAAGATAAGGATCTTACAATATTCTTCTTTCTCCCACGAGGTTTATTTATTTGTAATTTATTTACAAAATGTGGCACAAGGCCAAAATGGGAAATGGGGAAAAGGACGGTCTTCTTCTCTCTTAAACATTAAACTTAGCTAGCCACAAACACTGACCCAAACGTAACACACTGTATTCCTCACACCAAAACAACGCATTCTTACTTACCTTTCTTACTACATCCACCATAATACCACATTGTCTCTATGAAAGTACTAACTAGTCCCTTTATGTAGAATTCATTGTCTGTGGGGAGGGGGATAAAACAACCATTTAAAAACTAGCCCCAATGAGTATTTACAATACCATAGCGAAGAACTCATTAAATGACAATTACGATGATAATATTTATGGAAAAGGCACACGGAAAGGGACTAAAGCAGAGACACCGGATAAGGACCAATAAAAAAAATCCATTTAAAATACCTTCGTTTAAAACTTTAATTCTTTCTTTGCTTTTCTTTCTTCTGTTGATTATAGTTTTCTTTAATGTCATTTCAGTCTCACACGTGGAAGAATAGTGATAAAAATATATTCCTTTCTTTTCTTTGTACATTTCATGCAGAACGGGAAAAAGAACAATTTCAATATGTTTCTCAACATCGAATTTAAATATGCTTTATAATATTTTTCAACGGTGTTGATGAACCTAAAAACCTTTTATGTATCGTCTTCATAAATTACTTGTTCGGTTTTGCCAGAATTGTGTTATCAAGGGAAAATGTCGGCAAGCATAAGATGACAAATTCTAAATCAAGTCACAAAACATGAAGACAGATCACAAGGCCTCCTTTAAAAACAGAATACATGAAGGCCGATTTTCGGCTGTTCTTTTCATTGTTGAATACTATACTGCACTCAATGGACCACATGGATAGGCCGAAAATTGGTTGACAACTGGTGGAAACTATCTACACAGGTTATTAAGTCAACAAGACGGTGGTAGTGTGATGTTTTGGAGTGTGATTACAGGATTGTGAAGAGATGGGCTCATGTCGAATTCAAGATAATGTTAGGATCATAATGCATACATGTATTGATTTTTGAAGGCACACGTGGAGCCATGGTTCAAGAAACCAACGATTTAAAAAAGAACAGGATTTCTTTATGTATGGAAATACTTCATCATATTTGGCGAAGAAAAATAATGAATATCTAAATAAAATAGGTTTCATCTGATGAAATGAATGGTTTATTCATTTGACCAAAGCTCGATTGAAACCTTATGCTGCATCCAGAATAGGAATGTTTACATTGGCGTATGGCAATTTGCCAGCAATGAGGAAGTTTAGAAAGCTATTCTCGATGTTTGTAGTTAGTTTCATATGGGAAAATGCAACAGCTCAGAAAATCAATAAATGACATCGTAAACTAGTTTTTTATGTCTCAAATTAATGTCGTCTATACTTTTGTCGTCATCACAATGACCGCATTTTCAATTTCTATTCAAACCAATTCTCACCGCACATTGTAAACGTTGACACGAAGTCCCCTATAGTTTTTACATATTATGTTGACAATATTTCTATGAATTCCTTCATTGATTTTCTGAAAATTCGTCAAAATTAAACATGGAAAATAACGTGAGATGCCTCCCTCTCTATCTATTTATCTGTCTCTCATTCTCTCTCACTCTCTTTCTCTCTCTTTCTCTCTCTCTCTCTCTCTCTCTCTCTATATATATATATATATATATATATATATATATATATATATATAATATATAAGTGAACATTGAAGTCAGCACTCAGAGGGCGACATGTTGTTTCATGCTGGACGCAAACGTCAGGCCGACTGACGATTGCGTCTAGCATGAAACAGCCTGTCACCTTTTGAGTGTTGACTTCAATGTTCACCTTACATTTACACATGCTCTATCTCTGATATTGAGCACTTTATCCCATAAATACAGCACACATTAAAACTATATATTTTTCATATATATATATATATATATATATATATATATATATATATATATATATATACTGTGTATTTAGACAGAAAAGGTTAAGTCAAATGTTATTAAAAATAGCAGACATTTTGTGTCGATTAATTTTATTGGTCGTTTTTTCAAAATTAAGAATAATCTTTTTCAGACAAGAAAATCCGTAAGAAATTGTCCGAAGTTCATTTCAGAAAAGTAAAAGAAACATGTTTTCAAACTTTTTACTTTCTTAAGTCATCATCGGTGTAATTAGTGACAATTGGTGAGTTTCGTAGAACTAGTGATTGATTTATTGGTCGGTTTTGTTTAGTGACTTATGAACCTCAATGGGTTATTTAATACAGAAACCTAAATATTTTGTACACAATTTTATTTTATTTTGGGAGATAATGTTTCTTAAGAGACAAAAATCTTGCTATTTAATCCATAGCTGGGGGCAGAAGACGTGTAATCATAACTTTCTCAAAGGTATTTGTACATAAGTGAATATAATGAAACCAAATGAAATTGGAACTCGGCACCATTATCCATTCCACCATCCGCACATCTACGCTTACAGCACCTGGTACTCCCAAGCGGTTATCCATCTAGGTATTGACCAGGCTCGACGTTGCTTAACTTCGGTGATCGTATGGGTACCAATGTTTCAATGTGATGCGACCATAAGCCGTAGAAATGGCGAGTGATGTGACGTAAGCAAAGACTGGTGTGACGTAAGCAAAGACTGATGTGACGTAAGCGAGGTGTGATGTGTGTTTTTTTTATATATACATTTGAGGATACAGGCTGTGAAGTTATAATTGTTTTTATTTATTGATGGTTGTTGTTTTTGTTTTTTTGTTTTTTGTTTTTTTTATTAGCGCTGTTTCTAGAATTATAAGTCTACTTTTACTATTTGATTTTGCTAGAATTTTGCTATTGTTTGCTGCCTAATGTTGCTATGATCCCTAGTAATGTGTTGTCTGGTGGCACTGTGGTCCGATTGGTGGCAGGTGAGTCTCCATGTGTGGTTGTGGTATATCCTATGTAAGACGTTTTGTGTTTTTAATTCCAGAATAACATTCTCCGAATTGGCAAGTGTATTAGTCTTATATAGGGGTGGGTGGAAATTGGGGATATATTATTTTTAATAACTAAGTTGCTAGTTTTTATTTTTTTATTTTTAGTAAATAGTGAATGCTTTTAAATGTCTATGTATGATGCTTTTTATTGTTGTCTGCCTTTTTTGTAATTGTGGTGCATTTGGTTTTGTTAATATATATTAATAGCTTTATTTTCCATACAGTGTTTATGACTGGCTTTTATGATTAAAATTCTTGTTGTTTAAATGAAATTTTCTTTCATTATCGACTACATAATTAGGGTAGCCATTATTGATAAGTGTTTTCTATTATTTAATTCTTTAAGAAAAATTATTGTAGAAGAGAAATTAAGTTTGGCTCTTTGGAATCGTTTATTAATGAGAGCAGATTTATATTTTTCAAGGCATTCACTGTTGTAGTTTAGAAAGCAAGAGTTAGAAATAGTACACTCGTTTTGTATCGAGAGATGTGGTAAAATTATCACTTTTATAGTCAATGAGAATATCTAGAGATGCGATTTTATATTTAGAGATATTTACTTTATAAGAGAACGTTGAAAGGAAATTTACTTTTCAAAAATATTTTAAGGTTCTATTTGATTTGGATGAAGATGTCGTCCATATATCTGTCATAAATTTATTTATATCCATAACGATGTCGAAAGCTTGGACCATATTTCTTGTACTTTTCTCCTGAAATGAACTTTGGACAATTTCTGACGGAATTTCTACCTTGTCTGAAAAGGATTATTCGTAATTTTTAAAAGTCGATCATTAAAAGTAATAGACACAAAACATTTGTTGTTTTTAACAAGGATGTGTGTGTGTGTGTGTGTGTTTGTGTGTGTTTCTCTCTGTGTATGTGTGCATACTCGTGTGCTAGGAAAATTACTGAAAAATGGAAAACATTTTTGTGTAACATGTTTCGTGTTTTTAAATTTCATATATATATATATATATATATATATATATATATATATATATATATATATATATATATATCATTTTTTGAAGACCTAATTTGGAAACTAATTTTAAGGCGGTCGCATCATGCACGAGATATAAAATTAGCCGTTGACCAAACTATATATCGATTTAATGTAGTCAAATTAGCTTCAAAATTAAGTCTTCAAAGATCGCATGATACGCGAATATATACTTTATAGATAGATAGATAGATAGATAGATAGATAGATAGATAGATAATGATAATAGATAGATTTTAATGAAGATTTTGTTAGATAGATAGATAGATAGATAGATAGATAGATAGATAGATAGATAGATAATGTAACACATACGATGTGTGCTGAAAAAGTTGACAAAAAAGTGATTCCCAAAATAATTCAGATGTTTGGTTATTTGATCAGATTTTGGGAAATGGTTCCGACTGAGAAATTTATATTCACTCTTCGTATATCTGATAGATAGATAGATAGATAGATAGATAGATAGATAGAGAGAGAGAGAGAGAGAGATAGGAACGAACTGAATAGATAGATAGATAGATAGATAGATAGATAGATAGATAGATAGATAGATAGATAGATAGATAGATAGATGTATCAATTCATGAAGGCTTGAAAAAAGAGAATGAAATGAATATACATTTGTGATAATGTTAAAATTTAATTGTGTCACCCCCAAGCAAGGCGATAATGCCACTAGAACGCAGGGGGTTACAGGGAGTAAAAGCGAATGAGAAGACTTTGTGGGGAGGATTGAGGATATCAAAAAAAATAAACAAGAGGACAGAATATCGTGATTGACGTTACATTTAATTTTTTTTAAGATTGTAGTTTTGAGGGAAGCAAGAAATCGGAAAGGATTTCAAAAGTTGGAAGGTCCAAGAAACGAAACAGTTCGATTAGAAATGAGAGTTGCATCTAGGTAGTTCAACAATAAAACGGTGAGGCTTAGTTGCTTATCTTGTAGCACGCTTAAATACCTGTAGCTGGAGCACCAAGGAAAAAACTCATCAGAACAGTTGCCATGAAAATATTTGCAGAAAAGACAGAGAGAAGCCATGTCATATCGGTGGAAAAGTGACTGAAGTTGAGATGCTTAGCCAGGATCGTTTATATCACAGACCCCTTCTTTTAATTTCGTTAAGAATCTAAAGATATATAGCAGGAGAACCAGACCAAATGTCAACAGTATTCAATACACGGACAAATGATAGATTTATAAATATGCAACATGGATTCTAACGAGAATATTTTTCTAACACGATACAGTAAACCAACTTTCCTTGCTGGAGACGAAGCAAACGATTCGATATATTTTTTCCAATTCATATCAGTGGAAAACGTAAAGCCAAGAAGATATAGAATTCTCCTGAAGTTTAGCATCAGCCACGCCGATGGCAGGCAGAAAAGACTTTCTGGTGTTTTAGAGGCATGAAAATCATTTCTTTCCCAAGTTAACCAATTAGATTTCCTTTTCAAGAACAGTTGCCATGTTACTTTGTTCGGATTTGCTACACGGCAAGAGTAAACTGCTATGTCATCTGCATAAATACCTAATTGGGAACTGATGACATCGGAGAGATCATTGATAAAGACCAGAAACAGGGTGCGTCCAACGTTACAGCCCTGGGGACTACGGCATTAGTATGAAATGATCTGGAAGCATCCCCGTTCAACACAATCTTCATGAGACGATTTGTTAAGAACTAAACGAAATATTCGTTCCGTGGAATCGTAGCCCATGAGCTTGCGTAGAAGGCCAGAATGCCAAACCCTGTCGAATGCCTTCGAGATGTCTAAAGCCACAGCCCTAGTTTCGCCGTTCTAATCTAAGGTTTACTGGTGTCCATAAACAGGTCGACAGTAGACCTGGCGAAAGGAAGTGGAGAGAAGTAAGATGTTTGACCAATTCGGCATTAGAGCCTCCAGTACTTTGCCGAAAAGAGGTAAGAGACTAATAGGGCGATAATTTTAGGGGTCATGGAGATCCCCAGAGTTCTTAAAGACAAGTAATATAGAGGAGGACTTCCAACAAGCTGGAAAGTAGGAAGAAGTGACGGATTTATTGTAAAGTTTGGAGAGAACAAGAGCCAGCTCAGGAGCACATTTCTTTAGGACGACGACGGGGATCCCGTCACATCCGCTGGCTTAGTCAGTTAGTTACGTGCCATGCGTGATACACGCTTAGGCGATTATGTATCTTTTCGATACATGGCTGATGAGGCAGTAGGTTGCCATTACTTTCTGCGATAATCCAGTTGCCATCGAAGGCTATAGAACCCAGTCTGTCCTGTTATTTACCCATAGCTGCGGAGGTGAGACGAGAATTCATACTTTTCCCAAGGGTATTAGCACGTAAGTGAATGTAATGGAATCAACTGGCTCTCCGATTCGAACACGACTCTCCGATTCCTCAATCCGAGCCGCTATCCATTACTTTACCGTGCTTGCTTAGTAGGGATCTAATTTAGAAATAATGTCTGAAACTAATGGCGGTGTTATGTTAGTAGAGCCTCCGTTCTAGGGGAAGAAACTGGCAGAAGTACTCCAAATGAGTCGAGAGCAGAGTTGGAAAGAATTTACGAGCAAAGTACTCTACGTTATCCGCAATAAATGTCAATACTTCAAATTGATTGACTAGAGGAAAGAATGAGAATTTTCTATATAGTTCAGCACAATCTTGCAGAGCTGCCAATAATCTGTGACTTTGCATATTTGAGGACACGCTTGTGCTCATTGCGAAGAATGATGCTGTTTTCGCTCCGGTATAAGAATAAGAAGTGATTACTGTGGACTATAGCGGCTAAGCAAGCAGGTGAGAACCAAGAGGATGAACATAGTTTCACTTGCTATTTCCGTGTTGGAACGAAAGATTTGATGCCGGCTTTCAGCGTGAAAAAGATCTTCATGGCATATTTATGAACAGAATGATTAAAAATATCATTCCAAGAGACATCACGAAGGAAGTCACGGAACGGGTCACAATCAGTGCGTTGATAGCGGAAAGATATTCTGTTAACAGGGTTTCGTGAGCGGAAAGAGGTATCTATAGATTGGATTTGGCAAGACGACAAAGCTGCATAGCACGACATGAGCCCGGGGTAAAGGTAAGAAAAAGATCGAGTAGAGAAGCGTGCCTGTCAGAATTACTGGAGAAACGCGTAAGGAAGTCTAATATTGGAGTGAGAGATTGAGTTCAAAGTTTGGATGTCAGTAACATTAGAGCGATTAAGCCACTTGGCATGATGGGCACTGAAGTCGCCGAACACAGGTGTAGAGAGAAGGCCTTATCTATACAATCAGAAATTCTATCTAGCATGCAACAGTCATTAGAGGATGGGGAAGGGTTTTTGGAAGAAGAGATAGCAGTGAAAGTCGAAGAACAGTCAGGAGACTCAATGGAGAGGTCCCTTGCCAGTGGGAAATGTTCCCGGACATAGACACCAAGACCATACATGTGGCCATTAGCGCCCTTCCGAAAGACTGGAAGATTACCAGAAACAGAGAATTCAATGAAAGAGATTGAAAAATTTAGATTAATTTCACAGACAGGGTGTCTGGAGAGTTTTTCAAGAGGAACGATTCCACATTTCAGAAATTGGTACGAATAACACGAATTTTGGAAGTTGATAGGTTTAAGTGTTTTTGGTAAGTTGGTTTAGTTGTATTTGGTTTATTCCGTTTCGTCATGGCATGTTTTTAAAAGTGGAAAAGGACAAGAATAAAAATAGCTGCTGGTCGTATATGGCAATATGGGCTGACTGGGAACTGGCGTAGACTGCAGCATGATGTTATCCACCGGAAGTGCTTGCAGAGTTACCTTTCCATGCGCGACATGGCACTGCAAGGACCCCGATATTATGCGACTGTTAAACAGAGAAGCCTCTCTAGACGCTACCTAAATGTTTAGGGTCTCTAACTATCAGTCGAGATGCAGCAAATAGAAAACTGCCAACCCTCAATATGAATAGTCGTAGCCTATATCCATTAATATCACCAAAAATCAGCTACCCTTATTAAGGCCTCAGAAGAATGAAAACGGAAATCACATCCTAAACAAGAAATAAAGGATACGCCTCTACTCCTGATCAAAGACCAGAGAGGAGTGTGAACGGGGCAGTAAGAACATCTGTCTACTCCCATTGAAAAAAGGAAAAGAAAAATGGATTAGACTACACTATATAGACGAAGAAGCATGGATGATTAAGGGTAGTATTACCTTACTAATTAACTTGAGATAATCCCGACTCTTTCTATTACCGTCTCTCTCCACCACTTAAAGAGGGAAGTTTAAGGGTAATGTAGCTGAGTGCAGGATTAGCTGCAGATAATTATGTTGAGATAGGTTACTTAGGAAACTAAGAGCATAATATTGTTAATTAAGTTTTAACTTAGTATAAATCGAAATATCTATTACCAGAATAAAATTGAGTGGGGAATTAAAAGAACCCTTATCGTATGAGATGCTACTGAACAAATCCTGGTTTAGCATTTCACTTTAAGTATCAGTTTATAATATTGTCCCAGATAAATTATTTTCAAAATGCCTAATGTTTGACGTTCCAGAAGAAGTACATTTGACTTTTTTCTTTTTTTTTTTTAGTTATTTTTCTTTTTATTATAGACAAATGCTTTTCACATGACAACTGTGACTGCGTTATTTTCAGCCTAGTCATTCTAACATTTCTCTCTATTTCATCTCTCCTTCTGCATAGTACGCTCCTACTACATTTGCTATCCATTAGACAACAATCAAGCAACCTTTTGCTCCATCTGTTATCCTTTCTTCTTCTTCTAGTAATCACTTTCATACTATAATTGCTCTGATCGATAATGGCGTCTTTCTAACTTTAAGAGTTATACATAACATTGCACTTTCTGTTCATTATTCTTTACTTCTTCTAAGTTTGTTGCCAATCGATTTTGTTCAGTTCAGTGTTTCACACGTGTGCATCATCGTTCCTGCCATTATCCGTTCAATAAACAATTTACATTTCAAGCACATATCGACGAGGCACATTTCCATTAGGCCACTATTTTTATTATTGCTTGTAAGTATTTTTTTATTTCATTATCATTGTACTCACAATCAGATCTCCTCTACCGTAATGCACTGCTTCAATTCTGTAGTTGTACATAACATCTTTACTACTAGAATTGTTTTCCCCTCCCTCCGTAAGAATTTCTTTCCCATCCATCAAAATAGTTTAGCTATTTATCGTTTTAAATGTCAGTGTGAGTCTATATGGGTAAGACTATGCAGCGACTCGAGGTAAGAAATGCGCAGCACGTACCTGATTCTATCCTTAGACATGTTCCAATAGCATTCAGAAGTGCATGAGTCTGCCATCGGGGAGCATTTATTAAATACTGTCACTTGTAGGACCAATTATTCAGCGGTTTCTTCTCTGTGCTACACAGAGCTCGGACTAAACACCATCTTAACATCTTGGGGGGGGGGTTGTTATCAACAAGTCTCATCCGATTCTATGTAGGCAGAGAGAAATGAAGCATTAATTGACACTTTTTAATTCCGACAATTTTCTTCTGACGAAGCGTCGAACGAAAGGTACCTTTGGATTTTCTATTTCTAATCTAGATTATACTTTTGCATCCGATTTTTTATTAATAAAATGTTCCCCATTTTAAGAATAATACTTAGATGGCGTAGCATTAAAAAATTTTCACACACACACACTCACACGCACACACATATAGGGGAGGTTGTTGTGTATGTGTGTCTCGGTGGTTTCAGTGTTGTCAGTACATAAAGCAGAATTAGCAAATCACTTTGGTGCTTCTGCTATGTATTTGCACGTCCTTGATAAAACACTAAGGGGAATCTGCAATTTTATTGGTTTTGACCTGGCATCTCGGCTTCAGTCAATTTCTTACCACCTAACGTTACTTCTCTGGGCTTTTTCTATAAATATTTTCATGGTAATTTTTGTGATGAACTTTCCTCTTTGGTACCTAGACATTATGAATTTCAGCGCAATACTAGATTACGTAAGGTCTCGTCCTTTGAGAGTTGAAATGGCTCGATGTAGCCGTAAGTTCTATGTTAACAATTTCTTCTATTCCACTTCTCACTTCCGGTTTCTTGCTTCCCAGTTAAATTTGACCCTCCAAAATCTAAATGCGATCACAATCATTATTCTCTGATTTCTTAATTCCTGTTCTTTTATTATTCTCTCTCAATAACCTCTTGCATCTTAATGGCTTTATTGCCTTGTTTGGGGTGAAATGAAAACTTCCATTTGTTTTTGTTCATTAGTTCTTTAGTATCGAATGCAAATTAGATAGACAAGTATAAATAGAGAACAACTGGCGAACATAAAGAAAGGCCTAGCAAACCCGTTTGCTATTCAAGACACGGACTACGACTGCTACTACACGGAGAGATACACAAAACCGCACAAGTTCCTTTTCGAAAAATATAACCTCACTTCTTTCTGCACTCTGTCCCATTGGTAGATACCTTGACTCATTTAAGTAAACCACTTTCCCATAACTACATTTCCGCCTGCAAAGCTGTTACAACCATCAACAATCGTATCAATACATGCGTCTGTGTGTGTGTGCGTACATGCTTCTGTGTGTGCGTGCGTGCGTGTGTGTGTGCGTGTGTGTTGTCTAACGGTTTTGCTCTTGTTTTGTCTGAACAAGAAGATTTAATGCTTACATTTATTTCTTTTGGTTTTTCTCGGTTTTGTCATCGATTATTGATCAAAAGTGTCGCCAGCGAAACTCCACTGATAAAAGTCTTCGCCGTTTCGTTATACAATGTCCCACATTTCGCAAACATATGTCGTTTCCAAAAATCAATGCCATGACTGAAAGAAAAATTCGAACAAAGCCTACGAGGCGCTTAGTAACTCTGCCAAAACAAAGTTCAAAGATAATGGATCAGTTTGTCCGCAGATGAGAACAGCGAGGTCCGAAACCGGCGCTTCTAACCCATCGAAAATTAACGCGCAATTTTTCCCTGCCAGAAGGCGATGAATCAAAACTATGTACGGAGAAATTAAAACAAATTTTCTTACTCGAAAATATGCCCTGAATTCGATATATATATATATATATATATATATATATATATATATATATATATATATATAGATAGATAGATAGATAGATAGATAGATAATATTAGTGGTCAATATATATATATATATATATATATATATATATATATATATATATATATATTTATGAAAAACTAGGTAATCCGTATGGGTAACCTAAGGAGGATAAATACATATATATATATATATATATATATATATATATATATATATAAATTCACAAGAGGATAGAATCCAGGTAGAACTCAATGTCCAGGACAGAGTAAGAAGAAACTTTTCGAAAAACATAAACTCACTTCTTTCTTTAAGAATAAATATTAGTGTTTGAGCCTTTCTATTTTATATATAAATATATATATATATGTGTGTGTGTGTGTGTGTGTATGTATGTATGTATATATATAAAATATAAATATATAATATAAAAGGCTCAAACACTAATATTCCATGGTTATAATTTATTACATTGGAATCGTAATCACGATCCAATTCATCAGACCTACAAATTCAAAAAGAAATCGGAAAATATTGATATATATATATATATATGTGTGTGTGTGTGTGTGTGTGTGTGTGTGTGTGTGTGTGTGTGTGTGTGTGTGTGTGTGTGTGTGTGTGTGCATTGACTACTAATATTATCAATATATATATATATTGGGGAAAAATTTATGACAAAATGAAAAAAGTTTTCTTCTAAATTTGTTTACTTTGGTGCGACTGCACATGCACACGAACGACGAGTAATGGGAATTTTAAATTTAAATTTTTCTTTCGCCGAAATCATTTAGACGTTTTTCTTTTTCTTACCATCAATTTTGTTAGTCGACATCCCACACTGTGATAATAAAAATTCTGCCAGAAATGATGAAATCTGGTTACAGTGGGCAACCAACGCATTTGATGTAGGTTTTTGTAAAATTTCAGTTTTGTGTTCATATAATCTAGCGTAATTTTACGTTTTTACTTCTTAAAACGTGACTAAATCGTGACTGAAAACACATAAGAATCCGAGTAACAATGTTTAATGCCAATCGAATACACGGTATAATCTGTGTGTGCTCCGAAATAACTGATCGCCTGATGGAATTTTTAAAAACCCTCTGACGATCGTTTGCATCGAGGCACAAAATGATTACATAACGTGCTTGATTAACGTCAAAAATTTAATTACGCGTCTGATTGTCACGTTTTTAATAACATCTAAAAATAAATGTAACATGACAATGTATATCGCTCTCTCCTCAGGATATTGGACACTGGATTCAACAAAATCAAAGATAACCTGTATTTATTTGGAATTAAAGTTCACTTAAGTTATAAATTGTGTAATTGTTTATCCACACACACACACACACACACACACACACACACACACAAACAAACACACGCACACACAAACATATATATATATATATATTTATGTTTATACATTCTTTTTCATAGAAAATATCCGTCTTCCGTTCTATGAAAATTTCTCGGACATTCAGGCCGGTAAATGTTATTAATACTGTTTATTAAAAAACAGAGCATTTACTTAAATATTTGTATCTATAAAAAAGAATGTATAAACATAAAAATGTCTGAAAATAATGGTCGAACTTTGTCCATTTCATAATATATATATATATATATATATATATATATATATATATATATATATATATATATTTAGTTGGATTGCTAAATTGCTAAATATGTTAGCTCTATCACTGATATTGAGCACTTTCCAATAAGTACAGCGCATATATATATATATATATATATATATATATATATATATATATATATATATATATATATATTTTTCTGTGTTTCAGACCGAATTTAAATTGATTTGAAAAAAAATTCAAAAACTATTTTTAAAATACTTAATGTCGCTGAATTGTAATAAGCTTTTCCCTTTATGAGTAGTAAATATAGATTTTCCTTAATAACAATATCACCTAACCGGTACAAATTAATACAGAAATTTTTAAAATTTAAAACTTTATGAAATATTCTAATTAAAATTTTCAAAATAAGAAAATAATAATTGTAAAAGTTAATTGTTCATTGAAAAAAATATTTTTAAGACAATTTTGTTCATAATACATTTTATTCATAAAAATCAATTAAAATACTATTCTAATTAAATAATGTTTTAGTTTAATTGCATATTTTTATTTAATGGTTCAGAGAAAATTTTCTGAGGGTCCTGTTTTACAAAAGAAAATTAATGAATTCAATTCTCCAAGGACTTGTGTTTATAACTAATATAAACATTAAGCGGTACAAAAAATGAATTTCTCGAAATTTCATAAAATTAAATAAATGGGGATAATAAATGTAAAAGAAATAATCTTACCAAACCAAAATTTTCTGAAAAAGAAACATTTAAAAAATAATTTCATTAATTTATGAAGTCATGAAGGTTTCATTCAAATCCGACAATTATTCGATTTTTGCAAAAAGACGCTGTAATTTGCCATACTAATTTATGTCCACCCGATGACACAAGAAAAAAAAATAACAACCAAAATTTTGAAGGTACTAAAATGGATTAAAAATATAATTTAATAATCAATACATTTTTGACCTTTCTTCTTAATAATAATATAAAGATTTTTACGATAAAACTGTTTTCATTGGGTTTGTCGCATTTTTTCATCATGTATGCTCATCTTTTAGCGAATAATATAATATGAAAGTGAATGCTGAAGCTAACGCATAGCTGCGACAGTCTGTTTCATGCTTTAAGATAAAACAGACTGTCGCTGTCCGGTGTTGACTTCTTAGCCAGTGTCCATTTCATATTGTACCAGACCACTTGTGACCTGTTAAGTGAACCTGGTTGTATTTGCTGTTTACATTTAGTTTCATGAAGAGTTTGTGAAAGTAGAGATATTTTAAAAATACATTTATTTGCAGTTATTGAAGTTGCTTTCAACATTAAAAAATTGTCTGTTTGAAGAAAATTGAACAATAAAAAGAGCTTGGAATGTCAAAATTCGAATGTTGGGTTCGATACAATAATATATAAAATATTGTTGCGGGGCTGCGTGTAATTCGGTTGTTTAGAATAGTCAAAAGGATTTTCAGTGAAAGAATAAAAATTCAATAGAAAAAGACAACGTAGTTTCAACAAATGAACATTAATATAATGACAAGAATAGAAGCAATTGGTCATGGGTGAATGTAATGTCTTTTTATTTGGGTTAATAAAATTCTGAAATAAAATATAAATTCTCTTTGTTTACGTGTGTGACAAACAATGAAATATTGTTATATGTGTGTTTGTGTGAAAAAGTCAACACGTATGTGCGTGGTTCATAGTAAAGAGGATACAAGAAATAGTATTTGTTCCTTACTGTGGACGGTGTTACCGTATTCTGAAGCGGTCTCTTTGAAGTTTGTCAGCACTGTCGCTTTTAGCATGAGGCCGTGAAGTTCACAAGCGAGAGCGGCGTGGACTTTGATGACAGCTGTGCGTATCCTCTTTGGGGCCGGATTTCGTGTTTTATACACTTTCTCCCCCACTTTCTACACGATAATAAATTTACATCTTTCTTTTCCCAACTCTCTATATATGACTTCTGTCAAATACACAAGATACAAAGTTCACATAGTTTTATATAGTAATAAGATTTACATACGATTTATCCCTGATATTGAGCACTAGCCCTAAATGTAGCATACCTTAAAACTATATTTTAAAAATAATAATATAATGCTTTTTCCAATATAAAACTAGGAAGAAATCTAACACCAATTCAGATGCCGGTACATATCCAAAAAATAACTTACAATGTAAAAGCATTTATATCGAAGAGACATCACGAAATCTAAAAGGCTGTATCTATCAGCATAAAAGATTTATGTTTAGACAACCATTCTAACTCGCTTGTAATACACAGGAACAAAACTGGCCATAACTTTGATTTACAAATGACACCCTAATTAAATAGGACATAATTCTTTACGCCAAAAGTACTTTGAAAGTACTAATACTAACAATATTACCAACTATAAACACACGCCAAAAACATTACATCAACAACCTTTATTGAATCCATTCTTAAAGAATCTAACCTACGTTTATCTAAAACAAACGATGTGTACGTATAAAAGTTTCCAAATCAACAGGCGAAAAAGCACCAAACATAATGTCTACTAGGCACGAACACACACACATACACACACACACACACAAACACACACACTCACAAATATACGCTATCATCTGAATCACGCATAGATAAACTAGAATTATTAAACACTAACATACATAATGCAATATTTCCGTTTTTTCAGTTCGGCATGGAATCCGTTAATTTCTTGGAATTTCGAATGGACGCGTCATTTCTCCTTGAATTCGGAAATCCCACAAATTATACGAACGTATGTTTAAAAAAGTCGAATGCACATGAAACCTAATTAACCAATGAAAATCAAAGAACCCAAAATAAAAAATACCAGAATTTCTTTCTTTTTCTCTATATCTCATTCTTTACTTTAATAAAAATGAAAAATACTCGATTGATAAATGTTTCCTATTTCTTCTTTATCTTATCACACACATACACACACTCACAAGTTTAATGTTTGCTACGCCGTCGTCTCACAATTATTTAATGTCGAATCTCAGTTTTCTGCACGATTTTTCAAAAATTCAAGTGATTCAAGCGACAAGATACTCCATTCTATATTTATAAATAGTCTAAAATATACAATTGAGTAGCTTGTGAAATTATACATCTATAATTGTAGTTCTTTGGATGTTGTTGGTACAGCCAAGAGTCGGCGCTTTCAACCAGGCCTTCACACTGGAAAAGTCCCTTCAGTGTCACCAGTAAACGACTGAATTTTGACCCAACAGATCTCTACTATTATTTCGTGATATAAACGGATGCTTACACATATCTACATTATACCAGATTTTTTTAAAAGAAAGTTAACGTTCTTGCAATGAAATTAGGTAGTAACCAATCAATCTTTCCGAATATATTTATGTGACTGTGTAAATTTCAGCTTATAATATCTTTTCGCTTTTTTAATCATTTCACCCCAAGCAAGGCAATAAAGTCACTAAGACGCAAGGAGCTACTGAGTGTGAGAGAATATGAGAAAAATACTAGGAGAGAGGACAATAAATGAACAAGAAGAATACAGAAGATAACGATTGATGTTGCATTTACATTTTTGAAGATTAAAGTTGAATGGGAAGTTAGAAGCCGAAAGGGAATTTCACAAGAGAAAAGCGCGATAGAAGAAATTGTTAGCATAAAAACTACGGTTAAACTCTTGCTATTTCAACTGTGAAATGATGAGACCTTACCGCCAATCTAGTACTGCGTTTAAATTCATAAAGTTTCGGTACAATAGAGTAAAGTTCATCAGAACAGTTATCATGATAGTATTGACAGAAAAGGCAGAGGGAAGCTACATTGCGGTGGTGGGAAAGTAAACGAAGCCGAGATGCCAGGTAAGGACCAATAATATTACAGAGTCTTATTTGGATTTTATCGCTGCAAAAAAAAAAAAAAAAACTATATTCGATTCATGACAGAATTATTCTGTAATTTGACATGTTAATATGGATTCCTTGACTCCAATGAGTCAATTGATTTTATTCACTTATCTTTTGTCTGGGCATTTACATACTTACAGATGTTTGTATGACTTCCCAGTGATTTTGTTTGTTTGAATATTGTTCCCGATTCTTTTATAAATCTACAAGTTTCCTACTGGATTTTCATATCTTTATAACCTAAACTATAATTATAACCTATAAACTATATAATATGTAACTCCCAATACATATGAGCACACATATATGTATACATTGAAGAAACATATATAAAAAGTATATAAATTACATTAAATGTAAATATATGTATATATAATATAATATAATATATATATGTAAGAACCTAAATTATGTATCAACGTAACAGTCAAAACCTCAAGAAAACTAACAACACTAAAAACAAAACAGCATTGAAAATGGCTATAGAATGGCCGAAAGCGTTTAGGACAATACAAAATTATGGACAATTGTTATACTCCTTAATTCCTTCAAAACAGAAAAAAATTTGTTGTTACTTCTAACACATTTCATCCGATATATATATATATATATATATATATATATATATATATATATATATATATATATATATATATATTTTTTATATTCCTTAATTCCTTCAAAACAGAAAAAGGTAGAATGCTGGAAAACTTAATAAAATTAACTCAATCTTTTTTGTTGAGAGCATTCAATGAAGTATATAGGAGAGACTGGGTTCTATAGCCTTGGATGGCAACTGATCTAGAAAGACAACTCTGAATTCAAAACCTGCGGAGGGTCGTTTGGGGACTTTGTGGCACGTACTGCACCAGGTCTCTGTATTTGGCCCTTCAAAAAGTGTGGATGGTTCGGCACAAAACCTTCAGCACTATAATCAAATCATGTGCCGGTGTCGGGCTGTCAGTTTCCTTGGAACTGATCTGCTGAACCCACGGATCTGCTTGCCAGGGATTTAGCTTTTAATGTCTATATTTTGAGTTATTTTGAGGGGGAAATAAATTAACTCTGTTATATATGCTGCAGACAGACTACTTTTCATTGTGTCATAAGGTAATTTTTTCAGTACTGTCTCATGAAGAGATATACTTAAATATTTGAAGAAATGTGAGGGGTGTACTCACTTTTGTGATACACTGTATATATATATATATATATATATATATATATATATATATATATAAAAACAGCCATCAATGATTGGTGTTTTGTAACAGCTGTCTTAGTTCGATTTCTAGAGGCATTGAACACTTTAGTTTTTTGATCAAGTAGGTGTCTTGCTTTTTACTATTTTGGGGTTTCGTTTTTCTTTTTCTTTTTTATCTTTTCTGTTTGTTTTATGTTTTAGCATATTTGGTATTGGTAGAATTGTTCACTCTACCAATTACTTCGTTTATATATATATATATATATATATATATATATATATATATATATAAAGGTAATAAATTCGTTGATATATAATCCAAGTGGATCCTAGTAATATAAAATATCAAAACTGATATATATATATATATATATATATATATATATATATATATATATATATATATATATATGTGTGTGTGTGTGTGTATCTGTGTGTGTGTGTGTGTGTTATACATGATACATACATATATAAATACCTATATATTACCTGTATATTTGTGTTGAGAGAGAGAAAAAAATGTGTGCGTGTGTGTGTGTATGTGCGTCTGTGTCACCATTCAGCGCGTAAGCACATACATGTATAAAGGGAGAGAGATATGTTTTAAATATCTAAAAATAGAAAGTGGGAGGGAAAGAAATTATGTTTATGTATGAAATCAAGTAAACTTCCTTTTTTTCGCATTTCTTTCGGTCATTTAATTGTTTAATGTTTCAGAAATATTAAATTAAGATAAATTTCAAACACAAGTTGCGACCGTCCTGGCGTCTACAATTGGAATTAAATCTTATAACCTTGCAACGATAAGCGCTCTATTAGAATATAGATTACGACCCTCAAAAATAACAACACTTAATTCATATCACCTGCGGATTGCAACTTTTTCAATACTGAAATTATTTGTCTGAAAACTAAAGAAAATACACTACATGATTTGTTTCAAATATGGAACATGTGAAAATTTCCTCGGCAGGCTTTAAAAGTATCATCAGAGTTGGACGACTCCAGATTCTTTCCATCAAGAAATGGTTGTTCATTAATATTTTTAAACTGCCTTAGACAGCAACTCAAGAGAGTAAGATAGAGACTATGAGCATAGAAATCAACACTGCATGGTGACTGTCAGTTCCACGCCAAAAGCGATCTTCACATCTTGTCTATATCTATAAATGTTCTCTTTCCGCTGTTAAATAATCTTGCTGCATAATTATAGAAAATTTTATAGTACATATATATATATATATAGATAGATAGATAGATAGATAGATAGATAGATAGATAGATAGATGAATAGAATAATATTAGTGGTTAATATACACATACATATATGTACATATATCTAAAACACACAAATATATATATACATACATACACATACATATATATATATATAAATATTATAAATTGATTTATTTAAAATATGTTTTTTTTTCGCTACACAGTTCTAACCATGTTTCAAAAATGGAAGCTAAAAGCTACGAATTTAATTTTGTAATTAAATTAAAGACATTAGTTCCATTTCATCCTCAAGCGAATATATAAATATATATGTAAAAAAATTCCAAGAGGATAGAATCCAGGTAGAATTCAATGTCCAGGACAGAGTAAGGATATAATAAAAAGGCTTAAACACTAGTACAGGAGTACTAGTGTTTAAGCTTTTTATTATATATATATATATATATATATATATATATATATATATATATATATATATATAAAAATTGTGCATTTCAGCATTTTTTTCATTGAGGCATGTTTCATTAAATAATATAGACAAGTTTTATCTATTTATTTTATGCAAATTCTTTTCATATCGTCTGATAAGCTTAATAACATTATCATTAAAAGACGAAAGAAAATCACAATATTGATCCATATTAATTAATCCTAAGCTTTCGGCTTACATAAGCCATTATCAAAGATGACAATTACATTAGAATATATTAAGCAATACACGGACAAAACAGTGATGATAGTCCGTTTCTGTTTACATGGAAGATTTCCAAGCAACGACAAACTCGTGCATATAAGACGCTGGAAGCGAAAATCGCACCGCAGCTCATGACGTCACACATGACCACGCGAGAGTGAAAACGAGAATTATTAAGTATGGGAAGCTGTTGATATAAACCAATGGCTTCTGTTACCAATTATAGGAATTTAAGTTTATTTTGTTCAGGTTAGGTTTCAACTGTTTTATGTATGTAGCTTCAAAAAATTTTAGTTTTTGCTTATTGTTTTCATGTTTAAGTATAGTTGTGTCTTCAACAAGGATTTTCCGGAATTGAGTACACAGGCAGGCATGTTGTTTTAAATGCCTAAAAATGTTAGAGTTATTATTCAAATGTAGTGCCAAGCGCCGTGAAAGCGAGTTTGTGGCGTGACCAACGTAAATATTATTATAAGTATTATTTTATAATATAAAACAAACACTTATTAATAATAGCTTTCCAAACAATATAGTTGATGAACAAATAAGATACTTTCTTAGAAATCTCAATACTAAGTAAACAGTACATAATACTGCTTCTACTAATCTCAAACATATTAATCTTCTATATCGTAGTCAAATGCATACTAATTATAAACAAGATGAAAATATACTAAAAAAAATAGTAAATACTAATATATCTACAACAGATCCTAGCAAAAAAATTAAGTTAATCATATACTACACTAAATCTAGTATATCCAACTCAATTATTCGCGATGATCTCCCCCGGTTAGCGATTTGCAAAAAAAACAACATAGTTTACAAATTCAAGTGCCCTTGGGGAGATTGTATCTCCAACGAATTAAATAATATTTACGTTGGACACACCACAAACTCGCTTTCACGACGCTTGACACTACATTTAAATGATAACTCTAACATTTTTAGGCATTTAAAAAAACATGCCAACATGTTAAGTACTTTTGAGAATACTTTCTGTATGCTAGATAATAACGTGATAGAGAGATAGTTGGTAAGTTCTTTTATCGTAGGATTACCATTACGAGATTGAAATTTTTAGTACTTCACTTTTTCGTACAAACTGATTTTCCCCTGCATCTTTCAAAAGGTCTGTTTCTATGCCATCTTCTACTGTTTCATTTCCCATTTTGTATAGCAAAACTGCTTTACACTAACATCACTAACAACTGCTGGAGTGACAATTCCTTATTTTCGAAGCATACAGATTTGCACAGTACTCCAAGGCTATTCTTAATATATTTTCTCTATATTTGTTAACTTACTCGCTTTTGTTTTTCAAAGCAAAGAATTGCTGAAGATCTATGTAGGTTAGGAATTGAACACATTTTATGTTATTTCCTTTTCTTCTACCCTTTCAAAATTCATCTTCCTTTTTTCTTTTTTTTTTTTTTTGATTAGGCTAATTCTGCGTTTTCACTGTATCTCTCTTCGTATTTACGACCACATTTCTTCTTTTTTTCATCAATTATAGTATTGACTGAGTTATCCCCCTTTGCTTATTGTTATTTTCCCTGTTATAAGTGCTGCTTCCTTAATTATAGTTACCAATTTGCTATTCTTACTTTCTATGTTATTTTCTTTATTCAACAAAGGTTGGAATCTGTTTTTGCTTTCCACCTGAAATTCTATGATATGCTCTCTGTTTCTTGTTGGGACATGTTTGCTTTTTGTGAATATTTTTCAATTTTATGGTCAAATTTGACTCTGTAAGTTACGATTCTACATAGATTCTTCCTATATTAACTTTTGTTTCTGGCGGTTACAACTTTAACGTTATTGGATTTGTTAGAAATTAAGACGTCACTTTTTGTTTATTTCTCCATTTGGGCTTTTCCAAGTCTATTTGCAGTCCCTTCTCCTTTGAAAAAAAGTTTCATAATCGATAGTTTGTATCTTTATGAGAAGTTAACTAGTTAGGCCCTGGAGCGTTTGGCTAGGCAAACTCTACATGGATCAGGTAATTAGACATAAGGTAAGCAAGATGTCTTCCGAAGCCGTGAACATGGGTGCAGAATTGCGCAAGGAAGAGATTCGTCGAAGTTCCGATCGCTTCATTCACGAGGTCAAGGCACGACTGACGAGGTGTGTAAGACGTTTCGACGGCATTTCGAGAGCCACTTTACTTTGGAGCCTGGTCTCCGCGACGAGAATTTTGTAGCTATTTGGCTGACTTTCCTCCGATTTTGCCGACTGAAGCGGTTAGATGCGTGGGAGAGGTCACAGAAGGCGACGTCTAAGCGACATTGAAGAAGGTCGGCAGAGGCCGGGTCTAGATGGTTTGCCCTATGAATTTTACTTGAGGCTGTCGCACATCTTTGTCCTGATTCTGACAACTGGTTCTGCCAGGGATCCGTCCCCGACCTGATCTCCAGTGGTGTGATCACGCTGTTGGGAAAGGGGATTAGACGACTATAGGCCCATAACTCGGTTAAACACAAAGATAAAGATTTTGGTCAACATCCTGTAGGAGCGTTTACAGTCAGTTGCCGAGACTCTGTTGGCCAGACTTGCACTGTGAAGGGCCTAACAATTCAGAGCAATCTGCATCTGATTCGCACACTCATAGATGGTGTAAAAGACAACGACGAGATCGCGCTGATCAATTTGGATCAGTCCAAGGCATTTGATAGGGTCGACCATCGCTACCAAGATGCTGTCCTGCAGGCCGTTGGATTCCAACCCAACTTCTGCCGCTGGATTAACCTAGTGCTGTGGTATAGGTGAACGGGAAGCTGTCGGGCGCTTTCGCGCTGACTCGGTCAGTTCGTCGGGGTTGTCGACTGTCGCCACTAATTTACGCTTTGTCATTGGAGCCTCTCCTTCGCCGACTGAGGGACAGGGCGTGCAGTCCGGCCCTGCGTGGAATCGCTGTCCCTAGTGGGGCTCGAGCCAGGGTTTCTGCAACGATACAGAGGTGGTGTTGAAGGCGTTTGAACGGTATAAAGGGGTCACAGTGGCCAAGATTAACCGCGACAAGTATTTCCGGCTTGCGGTAAGGTGCCTGGAAGGGGATCGATCTTCCGAGGCTCTTTAGTTGGACTGTCCTTATCCGCATTCTCGGAGTGTGGTTTGGACCCGACCGCGAGCTGGAGAAAAATTGGTCTGAAGTACAGTCAAAGGTCGGCGCGGCGGCTCGGACTTGGCGCCGAAGGATGTTGTCCGTGAAGGGCAGGACTGAGGTGTGTGCCACTTCCTTTCTCTTGTTCTTTACCGCTTGTCTGTACTTCCTCTGTGTAAGGAACATAAAAGGGCGATCGAGTGCTTGATATCCTCCGTTTTGTGGGTGAAACGTAAGCATAAAGTGAACAGAAATGTCTGTGCCCAACATCCATGTCATGTGTTGCTGGGAATGCCGCACTTGGCAAGTCACAAGCTCGTCTCAAGGCTGGCTTTCCTACGCCGAGCACAGACAGGAGATTCGATTCTCGAGGGGAACGTGAGGGACGAGTTCCCTTTCTATCACTCATCTCGCGGGCTAGGGGCCATTGTAGGCCCCTGGATCAATCGGGATTCTTTCGCGAGTGTCATTCGACCTTAAAGGTCATTCCTCGGTCCAGCAGCCTTTCTCGGGAGAGTGTTCTCTAGGGAACTAGTGGAGGAGGCCGCGAAGGATCCACTGTTTCAGCGACTCGACTTGTCGGGGGAAGAGTTTCGCTCCTTCTGGTCTTAGGCGCCAACGGCTGATTACCTCAGTGACACTGACTTTTCGCTTACCTGGCGACTGGTTCTCTCAATGTCAAGGCCTTCATATGGGACTTTGCGGATTTGCCAGACTGTGAACGGTGTGACCTTGGTTTAGAAAAAACAGCTTCGCACGCCTTCTGCCATTGTCCCCGGGTCCGCCCCTTATGGAAGCATGTCGGCGAGTTGACGGCTCGTCTCGCTCCCGAAAAGATCGAGCTCATTGATCGTGCGTACGCGTGTGATAATGTGTCGCTCCCGTATTATCGGGTGAAAAGAATGTGGTTCTATCACTGCTGGCCACAGCCCGAACGATGATTTGGACGACGCGACAGGAGGAAGTCTTACGAGGCAGCCGTCTTTCGCATCAGGATCTGATTCGATTCTTTGAGCACCAGCTCAAAGTGAAAATTCGAACTGATAGGAAACAGTTGATCTCAGCAGTCTTCAGCAAGAGTGGGAGTACTGAGGCGAGCTTTGTTTGTGTGAAAGGGGATAGCCTTGATTTTCTTTTTTAGGTCCACCTACGTCATATCGGGGTGGTTTCTTGTGGAGCCCTCTGGTTAGAATAGTTAATATGAGTGTCGTTCCCGACCTCTTCCCGGCCTCTTCTTTCATTATGATTCTAGTCGAGATTCCCATCCTTCCCAGTTTGTTTTTTACCCCACTTTTTTTTATCTCGAGTCGGTCAGTTTTCTTCTTTCCCCAAAGGCCGTATTTATTTTTTCCTTTCCCTCTCGCTTAGCGAGAGAGCCTCTTGATTTAAGCGGCCTCTCTTTTTAAGGATTTGGACGGGTCCAATTAACATCAGTTATCTTTAGTTTGTTTGTTTTGATATTTCAGTTTGCTTTCGCCCCCCCCCCTATTCATCATTTATCATGAACAAATTTTTATCTATACTATTGTGTAATCACGAAATTTTTAAGTCACGGGGTGCGTTTTGTAGGCCCCCCGCCCTGAGAGTATGTGGTATTATGGTATATGGAGAGTCGATTGGTGATGGATAAATTTTTGTGGTGAATGTGCCGATTATAACGAATGAGTTGTTAATGGGTCGTCAATTGATTAGCTACGTCCTAAGATAGTAACAGACGACCAATCTCCCCTTTTCGGCCTTGTGCCACAGTTGTGTGCTTTTACGCCATAAATCTCGAGAAATTAGCAAACATTTTCCTCTCTTATTTCTCTTACTGCAAATTACCCTCACAGGAGGCTCCTCCAGTTTTTGTCGCCCTTTTTCCATTGTTGTAATTTGTTTTCTTTCTGTTTACTGATAGCGTCGAGAAACTTTCATTTCCTCAGCCGAACTTTTCGAATTTCATGCATATATCTGTATTATTTTTACAGAGCACCATTTGCATAATCTGATTACTATCTAAGCTAGTCTGTGTTATATAATGACTTTCTACATTACCTACAATGCCCTATTGACTAAGCATTTTTCTCCACTAGACTTGTTTTTCTCTTTTTCCTTCTTGCATTGATTATATCAAAAGAGATTTCAATACACGACGAAAAACGAGGTGGGTAACTAACACAATTAAATACAGTCAACTGTTAAGAATGCGCGTCGGCTGAAGTAGCTTCAAATATTTTCACAATCCATGACTAACGTTATAGTAGAGTGACATGCAGATTGCTTTAAAAACGACATTTTATGAGTAATGCTGCTCTATAACCAGACAGCAAGTTAAAATTATGAAGCATAAGATAATAAATAATAGAATGTTTATTATAGTTGCGATAAGTTTTAGTTTTCTTCAGCTTTTCGTTTACAACTTTTCCTTAAACATCTTTATATAAGAAAATACAGACACTATAATGACTGGATAAGTTGACATCGGAGATTTAAGTATAAAATGAAGACGGAGGAAGACTTTTGAGAAATAATTATCTCGTGGATAAATTCAAAATGGCGCCTTCTCTTAATTAGAAGAGATATGCTGTTTCGAAAGTTAAGGAAGCATTATTTGTTCTACATACTGATGCTTCTATGATATAATCCTGATCTCTTTATTCCATTAATCATTTATCTGGTGTCTTAATAATGGTAAAAGATTATCATTTAAGAACGATTCATTGTCATATTCGTTTTTACATCAAATAGTACAACACTAAAGAGATGAAAAGATGTTGTGTGTTGCATCTGGTAAACTCGTTACCAAAATATTAATTTGGAGAAAGAATGTTTCAAGCTAGTTTGTCTAGGATTTTCATCAATTTGAAATTGACTCCTTTATATTAACAAACATTTTAAGTGTTGATAGCAGAAACAGAAAGGACTCACTTGTTGATCAGCGTTTTGCAAGTAATTCAAAGCCAGAAAATAATTTTACAAATTGTAAGAATTTTTGGAGATATTAATGGTTTACTGATAAAAGTCCTTCTAATTAACCCATAGCTGGTGGGGAGAAGAAATGCAATCACTTTTTCCAAAGGATGTTTACGCGTAAGTCAATATAACGAACTCGACAGGAATTGGAACACAGCTCTCTGATTTTCCAATTCCGAGCTGTTACACCACCCGCACACCAAGCCTACAAAACAGTCACCAATCTAGGTACTGACCAGGTTCGACGATGCTTAACATTGGTAATCGTATGAGAACCGTGTGTCAAGGTGATATGGCCATATAAAGCTTATATAGAAGGTAGTAATGGAAAGCAAGAAGAAAGGACTAAATGCCAATTGTAAGAAAACCGAATGCATGGTTGTAAGCAAAAGGAACAGCCTAGATACGAACTGGTGACAACCAAAATCAACCAAGTAGGAAATTTAAAATCTAGGAATTGTTTTAACAGAGGACGGAAAATGTGACATGGAAATTCAAAGCTGTATTAGAATAGCGAAAGATGCCTTCCAAAAGCTAAGCAAAGTATTAAGAAGAGAAAATTTCCTTAGAAAGAAATAAAAGATTAATGAACTGTTATGTAATATCAGTCCTCGTGTATGCAGTGAATACTGGAAAATCTCCTCACAAATGAAGAAGAGACTTAAGGTAACAGAAATGTGGTTCTACAGAAGGAGGCTGAGAATACCATGGACTCAACAGGAGCGTAACAACGAAGTTTTACGGAAAATGTAAACGAAAAGGGTACTTGTACCTAGAGTCCGAAAGAGACAATAGAACTTACTAAGACATGTAATGAGGAAAGAAGTGTTGGAAAATTTGTCACTCAAATGACATTTTGAAGGAACAAGGAACCTAGGAAAGCAGCGGATTATCCACACCTAATGAGCTTATGTAAATGGTTGGCAGAACAGGGGATTAAAAAGGATTAGCAAAAAAAAGCAAACCTCACTAAGAGCTACAAAGGAGAGGTAGTTATGGAGAGCTATGATTGCCCACGTCCTGTAGGGTCACGGCATATAGAAGAAGTTCATCGTTTCAGTTTCAAACCTCTCTTTCTTAACTTGATCATTCTAACAATAGAGATAATCCACAGAAGAAAAAGACAGATTCAATCTGTTCAATGACTAAACATATTGAGGCGGGCGACGGCTTCGTGTCATCTGAGGAGAGGGTTAATCAACACTCTGTTGATTTCTAACCAAAAATGGAACTGAAATCCGTCTCAGCTCAAAATCTGCAATACTGAAGTCATGTCAAAACATACATTCCGTTGTTGTTAATCATTAAAAAGGCCTTACGGTCATATCCCGTTGAAATACGGGTTCTCGTCGAAGTTAAGCAACTGCGAGCCTGGTTAGTACCCAGATCGCGGACCGCTTGAATGTGTGGGTGACGTAAAGGATAGCGGCTCTGAACTGGAAATCGGGGTGAGCCGAGTTCCAATTCCTGTCGAGTTCGTTACATTCACTTAGGCGCACATATCCCTTGGGTGATCATGAATCGAAAAGAGTGTGTCCCATTCAAGTGTGTCACATTCATCCCTACAAATACGTATTGGGTCAGCGCGGTTGGGTGATGGTCCGTTCCTCATCATGGACCTGGGGAAGGCCTACAGCCAACAGAAAACCTTCACTTGAGAAGAAGAAGAAGAAGAAGAAGGAGGAGGAGGAGGAGGGGGAGGAGGATGGAGAAGAGGAGGAAAAGAAGGAGGAGTAGGAGAAGTAGAAGAATCATTCAAAACTAAGAAGACGACGAAGGAGGAGGAAGAGAAGAAGAAAGAGGAGGAAAAGTAGAAGAATCATTCAAAACTAAGAAGACGGAGGAGGGAGAGGAGGAGGAGAAGAAGGAGAAGAAAGAAGAGAAGGAAAAGTAGAAGAATCATTCAAAACTAAGAAGAAGACGGAGGACGAAGAGAATGAGGAGGAGGAAAAGGAGGAAAAGTAGAAGAATCATTCAAAACTAAGAAGAAGTCGGAGGAGAAAGAGGAGGAGGAGGAGGAGGAAAAGAAAGAACGGCAAGGAAAAGTAGAAGACTTATTTAAACCTAAGAGGAACACGGATGAGGAAGAGGAGGAGGAGAAAAAGGTGGAGGAGGAGCAGAAGTAGAAGAATCATTGAAAACTAAGAAGACTAAAGAGGAGGAGGAGGAGGAGGAAGAGGAAAAGAAGGAAGAGGAAAAGTAGAAGAATCATTCAAAACTAAGAAGAAGGAGGAGGAAGAGGAGTGGGAGAAGGAAAAGGAGGAGGAAAAGAAGGAGAAGGGCTGTAGAAGAATCATTCAAAACTAAGAATAAGAGGGGAGGAAGAGAAGGAGGAAGAGGAAAAGAAGGAAGTGGGGGGAAATAGAAGAATCATTCCAAACTAAGAAGAAGACGGATGAGGAAGAGGAAGAGGAGGAGCTGAAATAAAAGAATCATTCAAAATTAAGAAGAAGACGGAGGAGGAGGGGGAGGAGGAGGAGGGAGAAGGAAAGTGAGGAAAAGTAGAAGAATCATTCAAAACTAAGAAGAAGGCGGAGGTGGAAGAGACGGAGGTGGAGGAAAAGGAGGAGGAAGAGAAGTAGAAAAATCATTCAAAACTTCACTCAGCTTGAATATTCCAATCCAGTGTATTTCATATTCAAATTTATAACACTTGTGTATCGCAGATTTTACAAGCATTTGATTTTTTTACTCCGAACACTTAAAATAGATTATAAGGTATGGTTTCCTTCTACTTTAAATTACATTCAAATGTCTGCTTCATAAGCAAAGCATATTTTGCCGATGTTGCTTATCTACCAATCTCCTCACTTTTGTTACATATTTTAATGCTTACTTTGATTAATTTATTGACTTTAAAGTCCGTTTTCTTTCTGCGTCAGTTTATGATGATAATCGTTACGAAATACAAATGGAACCTTAAATTATTAAGCCTTCAGATTACTGTTTTAACAATAAGATTATCTTCCAGAAACCTTTTATCTTTTGACTAGCATGGCCCGGCGTTGCCCGTGCTTGATTCAAAAATCGTACGACTCATACAGCAATCGCTATCACTTGATTTAAAATATTTTTGCCCTTCCTTGCCTTTAAAGGAGTGCCCTTTGCCGTGCTGATGTTGCTACATGTCTTACTTCTTGCCTATCTCACACTGCGAATTTTTTCTAAGCTCTATACTAAACATTAAATCTGTTACGAAAAAAGAACTAAACAAAATGAACATAAAACGATCAGCTTTTAAAAAAAAGGACTCGTAACTGGAAAAACCGAATGAAAAAAGAACGTTAACAACAAATACTTTTTCACACCCAACCCAGTTCTGCGGAATCAGAATCAACGTTGAGTTTAAGCAAGCGAATGAGCCAATTGAAGTAAAGTGCCATGCTGATTAAAATTTTTCCCACTTGTGACGAATGCAGCTATCGATTTTTTTTTTTTTTTTTTGCATGCTAGCATGCTAGTTAACATTCGTGTCAGTCAGTTGTTGGCTCTCACGCTGGCCAATAGAATCTTCCTGCCTATTCGTGGCAGCCAGCTATTGGCTCTCACTCTGGGCAGTAGAAAATGGCCGCAAACTACATGAAAAGTGCCGTAGAAGCATGAAAAAAATCGATTATTTCTACTATCGATGGAAGTTGGGAAATCGGTCTTGGCTTTGCCGCTAACTTGGAGCATGTGCATGTAAATTTTGGTGCAAATCCGTTTAAAATTGCGGCCGTGCATTCGTTACACACACACACACACACACACACACACACACACACATCCTGCCTTTTATAGATAGAGATGAACTATGACCCTCCTATCCTGTTCATTGCAAGAGAGCTACCCCAAGGTGAACATATTTCTTGTGGGAAAAAGTCAATAAAGCAAAAGTACGTATTATATACAACGTAAAAAAAACCAAACGCCTACCGCATGTCTTTTGTTTATTTATTCGCGCGCTTCTTCGTAAATCTTTGATAATATAATTCTACAACATAGCAATTATGGCGGCGTTTTACAAATACAAAACCGATCGTTTAATTGTGTTTGTTACTTTGTCCTTAACAAATGCCATTAACCCGGTACATTAAATATCATCTACTTCAAGTATTCTAAATATGATATATGCGTACGTAATCTAGCACATTGGCACAAAAGACAAGCACCCAGTGAGAATCAAATTCACAATACTAAGAGTAGTAGTTACAGGACCAGTTTGAAAAGCAGCCTCTGCGTCGTATTTTTATAGTCTAGTATTTTTGTTGAGTTTTCTTTCACTCGGTGCGCTTCTATTTTGTCCCTGTGCCAGACTAAAATATGCTTAGTTGATACCTACAGATACAATGGCAAAGTTTTTTTTAAATATTTAGTTTAACCTCGTTTTATTAAAATCAGTTATGCTTATAAAAGTTTATAAGATTAACAAACAAAACTTTACATTTTATGATAAATGAAATAATATTTCAGTGGTCAACCAATAACAATCCACTCGTAAAAACAAATATAATTTAAACTTTTTTTTTTAAGAACAAAAATTAGAATCAAGAACATTTATATTCATTTATGTAATACAAAACAATAACAAACGTTACTCTGATCTTTTTTAATATAATGGCCAGCGTTCCCTTCTTAATAGTTTTAACTTTTATTGCAAAAACATTAACGATTATATTTCAGGTTTGGATCAATGGTGATGCAGCGAACTTGTAAAGTGATGTATCCTTAAAAAGATTACAAACAGAGAAAGGTGGCACTCGAGTAAAAGGCAACAGCAACACGGGTGTTGATGAAAGAAAGAGAGGTTTATTGTAAAAGAAAATACATTACTAAAAGACAGGCAATCGGTTAGAACACTTCCCACAAAACACTTCCCAAAGCAAGTCTCAGGTATATCCTTTGCACACTATATATATATATATATTTACTGACTAGTCAGTCCACAATAGGTAATAGGGAGAGTGGAACATTCCATTACATCACCAAGAAATTTTAGATTTTAAAGTTCGTAATTCCAACGTCAACAATGACAAAAAAATCACAATTTTAACCACACGAATCATTTTTTGTTCATTTATTTATCTTTTTACTTGTGAAATCTGCCAAATTTAGCCGATCTGGTAAATATCGTACAAAGACCAAATTAATATCAGTTTTATATGAAATGAAATAATCATGAAAATTTAGAATAATTGAATAATTTGATGAATGCTGTGTGGCGGGGTTTTTTTCTACAAATAATTGAAAAAATTTTGTATTTACACTCAAACTATTCGCAACATTGGATATTGAAGTAAATAAAGATTATCTTTAACTGAATATCGTCCAATGAGATAAATACAGATTTTTTTTTTTTTTTGATTTTCTTAATATTGTTTTAAATAATCAGACCAAAATGCAGGAAGGTTATTACAAAATAGGAATTAAAATCAATGGTGAAAAATTACCAAAATAAATGGTCGAAAAACTAATGAAGGTTACAGAATATCAATATGGTCCTATTAATATGTAAATGATAATAATTTATTCAAGTATATAGGATATGTTTGGTAATCACGTGTATAACTTCTGTGGCTGATATCTTATGGATTTGTTTTTATTTATAAATAAATCTACACGATATAGTCGGATGCACTTCGCTTGTCTGCATAAAAACGACACACCAAAACAAGTTTTTAATATGGATGGCTGAAACTCACTAGGTATATTTTATCCATGTAAGTATAAATGTATCCTAAAAGTTGGTTAATACTAATTTTATTGCGCAAGCACTGAATACATACAATATATATATATATATATATATATATATATATATATATATATATATATATATATATATATATATATATTGGCTTTGCAAATATAGGCATTGCTTGTCTATTTTCTATTTTGTATACTATTTGGCTTTTGATCCCAGATTCAACGAAATACTCCTCTCACAACGATATTAGGGATCCGCAGGATCTTTTTTATTTTTCAAGTGGCACAGCACACTCATTGTTTTATCATTTCCATCAATTGCCGGTGCGACACGTTAAACTTCACGAAAGTCACAATCTGCGACATAAATTCGTTGTATTTTAAAATATTTCTTTCACTCTTTGTAGTTCAGCTTTGAAATGTTATATTTCTAGAGAACCCTTACTGGATTTTATCAAAAGGTAAATCTAAGGATTTGATTTTATGACAAGTCTTAATATACAAAAGCAAAATGTTATTGTTTTTTCAAAATCTTTTGGTATCAGAGTGTTCATGAATATTCATCAAGTTAGCGGAAAGGTCAGGCAAGTTCATGGGCGTGAGGTGATACATTTTTGCACTTGTATGTAAATAATTGTCACAAAATAAAATCTTTACATTTGCCTTAATAAAGTCCTTTAGAGGACGAAATGCGTCGGCTAAGATAAGTTTCCCTTTTGTCTTTATACATATATATATATAAATATATCTGTATGTGTGTGTGTGTGTTTTCTTCTCTTATGTATATAAGATTGCCCTATTTTAAATGTTTTTTTTATATATATATATAATTGGAAAGAATTGATTTATCTGGTCAGAATACATGGACAAACTATTTCATATGCATTTCTCAAATTTGGTAAGGGTACATATTGTGCCCATGGAACAATTTTAACTCTTTTCTTCTTTGTTCTTCATTGGAAAAGGGATCACATCATATTACCATTACCGTTTGTAGCTGTTCAATGTAAGACTATAATGTTTCTAATTATTAATGTCCAGCTATAAATATTTCAATTTCGCTAAACAATTCTCCTCCCCACAAAATATATATTTTTACTTTTTATGGTATTTTTCATTGAAAACTTCAGAGGAACAAATGGAATTGATTTTGTTTTTGTTAATTTAAACAAAAAGCGTCCATACACATGACCCACCGGCGTAGCTGAAACTGAAACATGGCGCCCATGAATAAGAACAATGACAATTTTGTAAATGGCATCAGAGATTGTAAAATAGACATTTCTTTGCTGTTGTTTTTTTGTGAGACAGGGAGACTGTTTTTGATTTTGTTTTGTTTGTTTGTTTTCATTTTAGTATAAATGACGTGGGATTTTCTTTTAGAAATAAGGAATCGTTTTTTGTCCTCCCACTCATCGTATTCTGCTTTTTTAGTTAGTTTATATATAAACTAAAAGAATCTCTGTTTCATCAAAAGATTATTTTCTGAATTCGTAAGAGGAATAGAGTAAAAATGTGGATAAGGTGTCGATGTCTTTATTTATTTTTTTTTTTTTGACATTTGTTTTGTAGTTTGAGATTAAGACTGAGTGTTTCGACCAAAATTAATTTTTGAAAAACATTCAGTCAAAATAATGTAAAATTGATTGCAATGACGTTTTGCTTTACATTGTGGGTAAGCTAATGCGGTTGTTAAAATGTTATATTTAAAGCAGATTCAAGAATTATCATTTCGTCTTATGACGCTCTTCTACGGATGGAAAATCTCAAGTGAATTCTTTCTATATTTTGATTTTGATTTGAATCGAAATGAAAACAAAGAAATAAAGGATATAAAATCTTAATGTCAAAATTTCTTTGTTTAATTTTGTTTTGTTAAAACGGAATTACAAACGCAACAATTGAAAATAACTATTGTTTTTGGAAACGAAAATGTGATAATAAAAATGCTTGTGCATTTAAACAAGGATTTGAAGCGAAGGCAATGAATGAAATTTAATTCCGAAAATGGTTTACATAACTGAAATATTCGGCCGAGACTCAACAGAAAAATCATAAAATGGAAATGAGATACAATTTTATGGCTGAGGAACCCTAAGCAATATCATTCACCCGACTCATATTTCAGACAAAGGTAAACAAATAAGCCTGACATAATTTTAGAAGTGTGAGGGCTGCCTGGGTTGGTCACATGAGAATAACAAAACAGTAAGGAAGAATTTCCGAAGTTTTCAAAATTCTATGAATTCTATTGTGGTTAAATTGGTTTCAGGATTTAAATTAAATTTGTGGATATAAAGGCACTAAATTGCCTAATATTTGTTATACGTTTCGTAAGAGTAATATCGCATCTCTAGATGTTGCTGGGTATGGCGTTACCCTACCATAGAGCAATATTTACTCAAGCTGCTACATTAAACGATATTATCATGAGTTCGATACTCGCGAAGTGCCTCATTAGTATGTCTTTGTGCCAAATTAAGCTAAATTTTGTATATATGACTTTGTATACGAAAGTTCACTCAATATAAGCCTCGAGAGCCATTGAAGGTAGAGTTTAGTGTTAAAATAGTTATGATGAATGAGGCGTGATATGAGTAAAGGAGCAGATGGTAGGAGTGGAAACTATGAAGATAAGGAGGATATATAACATTTGAACCATGACTTGAAAAGATTAAGATTGTAATGTTCAGGAAAGCACCCCCACAGGATTTTGTTCAGCAAATTAGTGGTTCTTGGGAAGAAACTGAGTGGGACTTTCTCCTTCCATTTGGAAAACACAGAGGAAATGATGTTGTTTCGAATCTACGAAAGTGGCGTCGAACTAAAGAATGGAACGCTCATCTGAACTTTTGCCATGGAAATAGCGATAGATTATAGGCTAGCGAAAAAGCCTATAATGCAAAGGGGTGAATACGTTTTCCCCAACACGATCTTGTAAATGATTTTTTCAAGTCGAGAAAGTGAAGACTGAGCAGCTCCAGCCCAGATATACTCCCACTTTTTTGTTTGTCTAATCAGACTTTTGTAAAGATAAAGTATGACAGATGAATCAGATTATTTCTTGGAAAGATAAAATCAGCTGACCAGTAGGATGGTCAACTGGTATAAAGCGATAATTAACAAACCAGTCTTGCTGGCTGTTAGTCGTGGCTGTTAGTTCGAACCTGACTATGTGCCTTATTCTTGTGGCTTCATACTACACTGAAGTGATGTATATGACTGTCATAAACTAGTCTGAACCAATAAATGAATAAATATCTCCAACAAACGTTGTTCCACGATGTCGTTACCCCAGGAAAAATACGTATTAAAAGAATCATTCCAATATCGTGTTTTTTCTTACGGAACGATGAAAATGAAATGTAAAATTTTTTTCACTTCTAAAAATTTATTGACTGCTGTACAAAATGATTTCATTGATATTTATCCGTGGTTCTTGTCAAACATTTTCCATCAACAACAATGGCGTATAAAAGTATATATGAGAAGAATAAAAATCAATATTAAATTCTAATTCAACTGTAATTCTTCTTTTGGTCACAAGATGTGTATTTTTTATTTCTTATTTAATAAGAAATAGACATAAACAGTGTTATTCATTTTATATAACACGTCAAGGTGGTTTATATTTTAATCAGTAACGTCAGTAAATTTTAGTGTCACCGATATATAAGGCTGGCAGTGTCTGAATGCCTCTATTGTGTTTACAAAGAAACAAAAGAATTCCGTGAAAGAGTAAGATACAGCAATAATAATAATAATTAGAAAAATAGATTAAAAATCTTACATGTGGAAACCTTGTAAGAATAATAACTTTAAAAATTATGCCGTTAGTTTTGCCAGTATGAATATTTTTAATATAAGTTTATACTTGGCATAAAATGGGGTACTCTTTATATGTATAGCCACTCGTGTTCGAGGATATCTGTCTACTAGGGCGGCTAACTAATCCCTATTGTAGACGTTTGCTCAGGCACATGTGAGCCCAAGAGACCCACAGAGTCCACCCGTGGTTTATATTGCAACTATGCTGAGCAGACCTTAGTTACAGTTTCTGGGAAAGAGTGTGTTATCTAACGTGATCAACAATTTGAACAAGACCAGTACACTCAAGCCCTTGGCCATAATGACTTGTGACTTCGTGCTAGCACAGCTATCGATGGCCTCCAAGAGCTCCATCTACCCAAATTCACTTACAAGGTTTGGGTCAACCGGGGGTATGGTTTTCAAGCACTTTCCAAAGGTGCCACACGCTGGGATCGACCCCTCCAGTCCGATAATTAATGAAACTGTCCTCTGGAGTTAAGGTTTAATATTGAAATTAAACTTTGGCACTTGAGTTTCAGTTTCGAAACATAGTAATTTCGGTGTCGCGATGGAATCATATTTAAAAAAAAAATAATTATAATTTTAAGCTCTACTTCTGTATTGAGCACTGTTTTTAAAAAATAAAAGCAAAAATACTAAAGAACTTTGGATCATTAATCTAAATGTTCTTTCCTATTACATCAATACACACACACACACACACACACACACACACACACACACATATATATATATATATATATATATATATATATATATAATCTGCTCAATTTAGAGTATTGAGCACTTTACGTTTTTTATTTACTCGATTGGGTTTTTTTCTTTGAATTAGAAATTACGGCACTGGACGATTTTTTTCGGCCTACTCGGATGTTTTTAGTCCTTTCTTTTTTTACAAATTGTTTTTCCCAGATACCTAATAGGTTTTAATATATTTTTAGTGGCAAATTGTGTTATGCTTTTTTTTTAAACCAACCAAATATAGTTATTAACACACACACACACATACATATATATATATATATATATATATATATATATATATATATATATATATATATATATATATAAATTTTTTCAAATTCACGGATCAATTTCTTAATGTTGTTATTAAATTCATTAATAAAAGAGCCGTAGTTTTTTTCATTTCTTTTATTTTCCCAAGTACTTTCAATCTCATCCAAGATCATCTTCATGAATAGATTAGTGTAACTGATAGTTGTGATTGTTTCTTGTTTTGTTTTTTTGTTTTTTGTACCTTTGTTGTTGTTTTGTTTTTTTTGTTTTTTTTCTTTGTTTTTTGGGGTTTTTTTTTTTTTTTTCTAAATTCGCATGACTCGCGGTCCATTATAGTCAATTTAAAAATTAACTGTTAAGGATATTCTGTATCTAAGGAAGGAAACTTAATGTTTATTTAAATATCTACTTAAATAAAAATAAATAGATATAATATGTCCACAACCGAACATGCATGAAGATATTCTGCCTCTCTCTCTCTCTCTCTCTCTCTCTCTCTCTCTATATATATATATATATATATATATACTTGAAAAAAATATATATACTTGAAAAACTACTTAAAGTTTTACATATAGAAAACTACTACTACTACCACTAATAATAATAATAATAAATACGCCGTCATAATAAAATAGCATTTTGATGACATGGGAAAAAAAAAACAATTATTAATATAAGATTCTCTTCGATCTAAAATCGAAGATTGGTTTTCTGTTCTATTATTAAGTAATCAGCTGTTCCTCTTCCGTCCTTACTATTTATTAATATCATAAATGGAAAATATGTTTAAAGACTCCAATCTGGAATTCTAATAAGAAGAGAGACTTAATTAAAAAAAATGTCCTAAAATATGACTAAACTAGTATACAGTGGGGAGAAGATGTACTGAGTCACCTAGCTAAAAGAAAAATCAATTTGTCTAATTTTTAAGAAGTTTTAAATATTCAACAAGGTACCTTCATGACAAATATCTGTGGCTAGTCAGGACTGTAATGCAAGTTGTATTCACAAGGGAAACGCACCGTAATACTGAAAATAAGAGATGCAAAAAGTTATGAGCCACTGGTGGAAACGTTGAATTACCTCCTTTTACAGAAGGAAAAACTAAGATTGTGCAAAATGAATCTGTTTATTATACTTAGAGACATTAAAAGTCGTAATCAGTATTTAGTATGATTCCCTTTTTCGGGAATTTCAGCCTCAATTAGATGTGAAAATTGTTTCATCAGAAATGCTTGACCATTCCTCTTCATAGAAAATCCATCTGGTGAGTTCTTTAGCTTACTGCTGCTCACTTAAGCTTTCATCTCTCTTCACATAGGTTCGATTATATCAAGACGAGGGCTGTGCAATGTTACGTCGATTTTTATCAATTGCCTTGTGCCTGGGGTGTGATGAAGAACTCTATTCGTACACAAGATCCTGTATCTATAAATCTCAATGTACAGTGGACAGTTATTGAAATGGTTTGGCTAAACATCTCCCTTAAAGTTCTTCCAGTCACTATAGAATAATATCACGTCAAGTTGATATACTTTGCTCGGCTCTAAGGGATCCTATATAATATTCGGCACCTGCCCCATGACTTTTGGCACTTCAGTGTAAAACACATCATTACAAGTAATAATAAATAAAAAGGCTTAAATTTAGAAAAAAATTATAAATTTTCTCAGAATTTTTGTCATGTTGACATAAATAACTAATTAAAAGCATATATCACTTGTTGGTGAATGACTTGATTTTTTTAAATCTACAAAAGTTTTATTTAAAACGAGAGAAAATTAAGTTAATAGACCACGTGGTGAGGATCGAATTCACTATGCAAACTAATTAGTCGGCAGTACGAACTATCTAGCAATTACTACGGTAGACACCCAAATGTGTGCTATAGCTTAAAACTTGACTACGTTCTTAGATAAGGGAATTTATATGCTTGTAAAATCAACCAAAAGATATTGACTTATCCATTAATTCGTAGGAGAGATTTTATTATTCGTTGCAGGTTCGAGTCGAACATCAACCAAATCAATTTTCAATCTGTAAAACGAGATTTGGGCGTAACTGGAGATGACGCCGGGAGACCAAACACCATTAAAATACGAAACAAAATAAAAATGGCGGGAATACTTAACTTTCAGAATAATGATCATCGAACAGAGAATATAAAATAACGTCATACGACAGAGTATGCAGAACGTGGGCCACAGTTACTAAACTATAAAACAATTCTCGGATTTTCGCCGAGAAAGCGATCGCATGCAATAAAACAAAAAATATTAATAAGAAATAAAGAATTCTATCAATTATATGATGCATGAAAATATATTCATTCATGTAAGGTCAACTTCACCATTCATGCAACCAATCATGTATCATAGAGTTGAACACGACATAAGGAATAGCATTGTGTAGTCAAGACAACCATTCCATCACTGCATAACGCAAATGAACTGATTCTTAATTTTCTTTTCTTTCGTGTTTTATTTGTACCAGCCGAAGTACCCAACAAGTTGACGAATCTCTTCACGGTTTTAGTTATTTGTATTGTGATGGTACTGCTGATTTTACAAGATTTAAATTCATTAAAGAATACAGTTTGTTAAGAGTTAATCGCGGAATAAATTACTTTTAGATCATTATCAACTTCGCTTAACTCTAGAACACTAACCATCAATTGAAGTCACACCACCACTAACCTGATTTTGAAAATATCAAACAAATATTAAATATAAATCTTTATTTGAAATATTTTACATGAAGGCTCTTCAAACTTTGTACTTTGAGTTAACATTAATAGGAACTGAAAAACATATTATTTAGGTACGAAAATCAGGTACTGAAAATTGTAATTAAAAATAGGAAAATTTGCGCTGGGTACTATATACCCTTGGTTAGTGTTCTATGGTTAAATTAGGAATTTTGGTGTGAGAGTCTTCGAACCAAAATGGAATTCCAACCATGAGAGATTTTATGTCTCGTTTTCAATCTAATGCGTTTAGGAAAAGACATTATTATAACTCTTCTTCGTACATCTTGTCTGTGACATTTCTACTTGGTGCATCAAGATCTCAGCGAAAAGAATGCTGGGTGAGAATAGGTATAGAGACGAGATTCAATGTCAGAGACGAGATCCAATGCCAGAGACGAGATCCATTGACAGAGACGAGATCCAATGACAGAGACGAGATCCAATGTCCAACATTAGACTTCGTCATAATCTTCATCATTCGCAATGGACAATCTACTCGAACTCAAATTATCAATTCGTTAAAAGTTATTTATAATGGCGATAGCCAGGTTTCTACGAACAATTTGAATAAGACTCTAATGAGGCCAAACATTATTTCGGTTTTTATCCAGCCAATGCAACAGCTTCGATAATGTTTTGGTTTTTCATAGCACAAATTGATATCCAAATGGAGATTCAGCATCATACTTGTGATTATAAAAGTCGATTCATTTTATTATTTCATTCAATCCAGTAACTGACTAAATAGTGCTAAATATTGGCTAACCACTCGTTCGTTTTATGAATTTGAAAAGAGACAAATTATTTTCGGCTTTAATTTTATTGACCGTTTTCTTTCACATCTGCCATTTTTCAAGAAATTTCATAATTCCATTTTTACAGAACATTCTACCTTTCTCATTAAAGACATGCTCAAGCTACCGTTCACAGTCTTTCGTGGAATTGATTTGTTTTTGTTTTTTGGGGTTTTTTTTGTATTTGTTTTTGTTTTTTTTATTAAAAGAATTCTGTAAAGATCAAAATATATATTTCTCGCTGTACGATGTTAAGTCGTTTTTTATCAAATTTCTTTTACCATTGGGGCGTAGTGGACTTGTCTATTCGTATCAATAATAATCTGAGAGTGCTGTATCTAAGGAAGACGGTAGGGGAATTGAAACGACCTAGCCAGATTCAACAATTCCTGCCACCAAAGAATTACATTATCCGACATGGAATATAACGTGCTTTTTGTTAGATAGTCCTGAACACTTTTCGTTAATTACTGCTTTCACTTAGCTTAATTAAGAACAGTACTTATTCGAATCAATCATTGCCTTCTTTGGCGGAATCTTATATAAACGAGACTTTGCCACTATTTACATTGAACATAACCCGGTTTTTGGCGACTTCTTTCATAATAACTTACGTATTATAAAAGTTTCATTAAAAATATTGTTAATGAATGCATTGAAACAGGTTATTTCACCCACTGTATAAACAGACAGCAATACAGTAAAATGTCTATCAGCTGTTTGCACAGAACTAAATTTCTTCTTATAGCTCAGTATTGACAAATTCTATTTTAATACACATTGATATAACAGAAGAATACATTCAAAACTGATCGTCTAAAACTAAACGTTCCCAAAGCGATCAAACAACAAAAGCAGAACGAACATTTTGGCCAAACCAATAGATATATTAATACCTTTAATACACATTATTATCAACTATTGCAAGTCCACGGCTCAACAAAGATCTTTTTGAATTCTTTCCGTGACAACTGTGATTGTTCTATTCCGTGGCAGTAGCTCGTTCGATTTTTATCTCCCTATCTTGTCTGAACTTTCCCTTCTCGTTGGGCACCATTCGACTAAACCCTTTTGCTTCACCTGTTATCTTTTCTTCTGGCTATCTCCCTACAATTTTAACGCTTAAACAATTCATTATATCTTTGTTCTCGTCTCTGAGACAAGTTTTTCACTTTCTATCTTAGTTTTCCAACACCTGACGTGTGCTGTCTGCGTTCACACACATCTTGATGAGACAGCAAACTTTCAACTGGTTTTTACCCTCTGTGAAAATATAACCTACAAAATTGTGTACGTCTATGTTTCATTGGGATGGGATAATATGTTTGCCAAGTGATAACTAAGATGACTTAGATTGAATTCATTTATAACCATTCCATCATATTGGGTGTGGTGCAAACTTACGCCATTAAAATCTCACCAGAAATTAGTAGCAAGGAATGAGCTCAATTCGCCACTCCCTTTCCCAAAACTAAAATAACAATAAAACTAAATTTATACCAAGGCATTCATATTAGATCCATCGACTATGAAAGGTTCATTGCGTGCAATGTCACCGATAGTGATCAGACACTCTCTAAGCAAAAGAAAGACTTAGATATTAAACTAAATATAGAAGTTGAAGAATACTGTTTAAGAATAGTAGTTATTCGAATCAATCATTGCCTTCTTCGGAAGCTGAAAACTAAAAACTAGAACAGTTAATGATGGGTGAGTGATTATCATTAACTGGAACGGTACGGGTATCAGTGAGGTTCGCAGAAAAAAAGAGAACGTAAATACTAAGTAGTAAGCATTTATTATTATAATAAAATACTTTAATATTTCTAGTCAATAGTTTCGATAATGTATCATAGCACATAGCTTGGATAGTAATTAGAATATGTAGATGTGCTCTGAAAATAAAGCGTATATTCAAAAACTTCAAATGAGGAATTTCGAATGTTTTATGATATCACTAATGTCGAGGAGGTCGAGAAAACTAATTACAATGTTTTGATGGGCGACTTCCATGCAAATATAAGAAGGAATGACCGAAAATAGAGGGTGGGGGGAATTTGGGAAACAGGAAAGGAATGAAGGAAGGGAAATGGTAGTTAACTTCTAAGCGAAATATAAAATGGCAATTGTGAACATAATTTTTCAAAAAACACAAATGTGACGGTAGATAGATTTAAAAAATGGCCAAATGTAAAATAAGTGATTGACACAATTTTTTTTTTTTTTTTTTTTTTGCAAAGATACTACCATTAACCGTCTCAAGCAATTTTACTATAAGAAATAATTATGGAATGAATGGTAGCATGCAGAATCAAATTTTTAATTCGAGAGAAAGAAAATGATTCTCAGGAAGAAAATGTAGCTTAAAATATGAGAAAGAAGATAACAGAATTACAGGTCGAAAGAGATTCTAGATTTTGTAGAATAACAAAAAAAGATTTACTAACATAAATCAAATATTAATTAACAACGACTTTCCAAACAGCATTTATAGACAGCCAAATAAAATTGTTCCTTTTAAAACAAAGAAATCTGGATATTGTTCACAGAATCAGTATCAATATATTTTATTGTAACTAGCTATAGAATGTTACAAACAGGACGAATTCACCTAAAAGAATATAAAAAAACTGTAGGATTTTGATATCTATTATAGAAATATGTTTGACGGCAGATGTTTTAGTTTTAACCTTATCTTGTAATAATAGGTTTTTTTTTTTTGTCTTTTGGATTAGAATATTATTTCACTTTTACTCTCCAGCACCCGAATTAACAAAAGATTGAATATTAAGTCTGAAATTTGAAGAAAATTTCTGAATACTTCCTATTCACTTTCTTGTTATTTTCCAAGAAATATATTTTCCTTTCTCTCATTTTTCAAGCTTAAGAACATAAATCATTAAAAGAAATACATTCTATATTTTCATAAAATAAAATATAGTGATTTTCCAAGTGACACAAGGCTGAAAGTATGCGGCATTCATTCATTTTTTTAGAATAAAATATATATCTATATTAATCTACTTTTTGAAGCTGTTTACAACGGTGACTGAATTGTACATAACGTTTTCTACGAAATGGACTAAGTCCAACAATTATTTTAATATATTTTATCGCTGTATGTTATTTATACAGTTGCGGCCAAAATGTTCTGAACGGCATTGTTTTCGTCAGAAAAGTAGGTATAAGTTTTTATCAAAGTTGTTTTATATTCTATAATTTTTACAGACAATAAATACGATATTAATTGTTATTGTCTGAGATTTTGGTGTAATTTGAGAGGATAATACAAAAGTTATGGCTGATTTAGTGATTTACTGCAAAACCCATGGCGGCCAAAATGATCAGAACGGTTGCTTTTACTCCATGTTTTAGTCTATTTAATCGGCGAACTCTTAATTTTTTTAATTTGTTTACGTGACGGTTCGTTTACTAAACATTAGTAAGACTATCTGCAGTGTACGTTGTATAGAATATAAAACAACTTTGATAAAAACTTATACCTACTTTTCTGGCGAAAACAATGCCGTTCAGAACATTTTGGCCGCAACTGTATATACACAAATATTTAAATAAATGGTATGTTTATAATAAACAGTATTAAAAACATTTACTGGCCTGAACGTCCGAGAAATTGCATGGAAAATACGCGTCCTCCGACAGGAATCGAACCTGTATCCTACACGGTACCGTCATATAGCCTGACGAGGGAAATCATGGGCAGTTTGTATTTTAAAAACATTAAAAAATTAACCTTGTTAACCAGACGCTTCTTTGTAGATCAACTTATAGAGCACACCAGCCTATATGACGGTTCCTTATAGGATACAGGTTTGATTCCTGTTGGAGGAAGCATATTTTCTATAAAAATTTTTCGGCCGGTAAATGTTGTTAATACTGTTTATTATAAACAGAGAATTTACTTAAATATTTGTGTCTATATAAATAACGTATAACAATTAAAATTTATTAAAATAATATTTTCTATACAACACCAAACATATTAACAATGAAACATGCTAATCTTTACTATCCTTGGATCCATTAAAATGGAATGAGAAAGTGGATTTGTGTTATTAAATGATAATAAATAATATTAATGGCCACAAATTTATTAATAATTCTTATAGCATTAAAAATCATTAAATAAGCAAATGAAAACATCTAAATGGTTATCATTTTGGTGAGGTTGGTGTTACTTTATGTCATTTAAAGAATATGACAGACACAAGTTTAAGGAAAGTGAAAATTTGCTTGTAACTGGCTTTATTCAGGTACAAGAGAAAAGGGAAAGAAAAAGAAAGAGAGTGGGAACAGTGGTGCATAATTGAGGGCGAGAATCAAATTCTTTGCCGATGGGTAGGGAATATATATTAAACGTTAATATAAGAGAGCTTACATTAAATAATCATGTAATTTTTTTGATATACCACAACCAGTATTTAGCCATAAACAACTTTATATTGAACTTTTTAACAGGTGCGACATAGAAAAATATGACAATTAAATGGATGGAATAGTTCAAGGAAGAACGACGAGAAAATAAAAAATATTTTTACAAGAATATTTTTTTGGTAAAATTCGAGGAAATTAAGGATAATGGAGGTTTTCTTTTTTAGTTTTTGTTTTTTGTCATCAAATGTACATGAATTGTGTTTGGGAAATTCGCTGCTTGACACTGTAAGAATATGATTTTAATGTTTGAATTATTTTGTTTTATATTACTAAATTCCTCAGCTAAACTGTGAAATTTCCACATGTCCAACGAGTGGTATGAAAAGAAGAGTCTTCGCTAATTGAAAATAAATCATCACCATCGTCATCATCATCATCATTATCATCATCATCACCATCATCATCCAGACGTGACTTCAAAATCAAAGTTTAATAAAATTCAAAATTTATCGTGAAGGCATTCAAAATAAGTTGATGATAATTATTTTTATTTTAATTCAAGTCAGAATTTCCAATGCAACAGATGAATAAGGAAAACGATGCCACTCAGACTCTGTTCAACTTCCTGTTGTATAAATGAAGGACATTTGAACGCCGCTAAGCGTATACATAGCGTAGATTTCAGGTCACAGTCAACAAAAGATGCCTCTTTTAGTTGGTAGAACTTCCTCTATCCTCAAAACGCGAGCGATAGACAGGGATCAGCAGAGAAGAAGAAAGGCTTCCGGCTTGTGAAGATAAGATTTAAACATATAAGGAAAAATGAGACTTTGCCATTATTTACATTAAACATGGCCTGATTTTCGGCAACTTCCTTTCATAATAATACGTGGCAACAGTTGATTTCGTTACAGTATCTTTTCGGGGGAAAAATGTATGACAGAGTAGAAAAAGTTTTCGAGTCAAGCGTTTCGTCCTTTAGGACTTCGTTTATGTTTACGTTGATGCGTCTGCACATGCGCACGAAAGAGAGACGCGGGGAAGTTTAAATTTAAAAATATTTTTTTTTAAATTAATATGCGTTTTGGTCATATAATCTCACCGATTTCATTTAGATTGTTTTTCTTTTTGTTTCCATCACTTTTGTTATTAAATATCCGACATTGTGATAACAGGCGATCATCCCAGAATACTGAACTGTAAGAACCTGGGTGCAAATTTACTGTAGATGATCTAACGATTAAAACACTTTCTAAACACATTTTCGTCTTGTTTTCTCTTTTAATTAGAGTAGTATTTTAAAATTAAAATTGAGATCAGTTACGATACGGTGAGCAATTAATATTACAGAGCGAAATATTATTATAACTCAGCTCAAGACGGAACACGAGGAGTTTTTGGGCTTTCAATATCATAAAGATGATAATAGAAATCAGTGGCTAAATATTTAAAACCTAATCCAGAAAGTCTAGGATTTCTGAAATCTGCGTCGGTTACTCCCACAAATTATCTTGGGAAAAATGAAAGGAAAATGCTTCTCTGTTGTAATATATTTAATATTTTAAACCGCAGTTTAAATATTTCTTTCAAATTTTAAAGTTCAATAATTTTATATTTCATTTTGCGATGAGAAATTTTCATTATTTCGTACCATTATCCTTATTTTGGTTTTTATACAGAGATTAATCGTCTGAAATATTTGTTCTATAATTTATGTGACAATTTCTCTACAATAACATCTATAACAACCAAGATGTGAATATTGTGAATCATTACATATCTATAAGTCTTTGTCCATGTTGAGAATATTGCTGTTACATATGACCCGGTGCTCAAATCTGGGGGCTCGGTATCAGTCACTTTCTAACTGCCATAAGACCCCCACACACATACACACCTTTCCTTTTCTATTAATACTGTTATGTTAATTGTTCGGGTGAGTTATTCGCTAAGGTACCAAGTGTTTTTTTGTTTGTTTGTTCTTTTATTTAAGCTCAGTACTAGACTGGCGTCGGGTTTTCATCAATTGACGATTGAGCTGGCTATATATAGCCGTAAATTCTATGCTAACAGTTTCTTTTCTCGCTTGTAGAACCCCATTACGGCTCCATGCTTTCCAACCAAATATAATCCACAAAAATTTAAATGCAATGTCAATCGCTATCTCCTGCCCTCCTGATTACTCTTTTCTCTTTCTGTTCATTATTAATTGTTCTGTTCCTAGTTTCCTTCACAACCTGTAACCGTTTTTGTCTTCGTGGTTTTAATGCCTTGCATGGAATAAAACGGATTTAAAAAAATAGTTCAAAATATTAAAACTTCATGTTGTATAAAAATAACCAGTATTTTTCGGGAATCTGATTATTTCATTACAATATATATCAGCAACAATACAGTCATGATGAACAGCAATTGGTATACAACTAACTTTTCTATTGTGTAAGACCGTGTGGTCTTTGCTTCGATGATCTACAACCGACTTGTATCTGCTAGAGAACCAGTAAAACTTGTAACAGTATCAGCATCCAAAGGAAGATGCTGGAACATCCGTAGGTTTATTAAAGAAGAGGTTATACGATGCTTCCTTACTTTTTATCTGAACCTTCATTCTCATTGTAATATAATCGGGTGATTGTGGAGTTCACATCTTGACTTGTTGGTGCCTGACTCGAAAATCGAAACTACCCCGTCAGATTTACTCACTGATGTCATTACACTAGACTGCATCGATTCTTTTAATTCACATAAATTTTTACAAAAACGAGAATGGTTGCTTAGAAAAAAATTATTGACACGGTTTGAAATCAAATATATCTCCAATGTTTACATCAGTAAAGTTATAGGAATTAAACCATATATATATTTATCAATCAATGAAATCCAATCAGGTTTGTTGGATAAAGAATCATTACAAGGAAAAATACAGCCAAAATACTTACGAACGTAGTTGTAAACCTACATTTAGAAAATAACCCTAACCCTAACCCTAACCCTTTCACCACTCCTGTAAATTTGAGAAAAATATTTTCGCGAGCCAGTGTGAAATTATTTTCTAACCAATGAAAATCTTGTATTCAAAAAGTTCACACAGCTATCTGAAATTAGATTTTGAATCCCTTTACAGATATAAAAATAGAAGATTACTGATTCTCGAGGCACACAACAATTTGGGAGAATTTCAGAAAATAACCCTTTTCTTGTTTCATTCAAAAGATTTGTTGTTGTTGTTGTTAAATGTTTGGAATCCCGACATTCAGATAGCGACAAAAACCTGGTTAGACGGATTCCAACTAAGTCAATGATTCTATCTCGAGTATTATTCTGTTACAATCCGATTCATCGACCTGACGTTGAATCGAAATATATTTTTGTCCAAAGCCTTCTAACTAAAATATAATCACAAATCATTAATAATCATTTATGATTATATTTTAGTTCAAAAAATAGATTTGAAAAGATGATCGGCTTCAAGGCTCGACTGATTTGGGCTTTCATTATGACTGGAACGTTTATAATTAACCTAATTGTTCTTTAAGCCAGACTTTTTAATCGAAAAAATATGTTTTATTGAAGAATGCTTTTTATGTTAATATTTATGACATTTTGAAGTAAAAGTCAGGGAAATATTCCCTTAATTATAAAAGTTATTAGAATGATCGTTGCATGATAAGGAAACGAGAGAAAAACAGTGACAAAGAAATGCATTTCAATCGCAAGAAAATCAGTTGAAAATGGGGAAAGAAAAAGAGATTGTATCCTGAAATCCTAATATTCATTATTATACATATAAGTAACTTATTCTCTCTGTTATGTTTTCATTAATTCATGACCCTTTATAATCCCTTTCTTCCTGGTGTTCCCGAAAATTGTGATAACAATTTGAAAATGCGCAAAAAATCGATGCTAAATCGTTAAATTTACTTTTGTCTTTGACCCAAAATATTTAGATTGTTGGTGCAGAAAATATCTAAAGTTAAGCGGAATAATGATGGAGTACCGGTAAAGTAAGTGGATAGAGATTAATAAAACCGAAACCTCGGATACGGGGTTCAAATGATGCTAAATCAGAAAAGTTGCCAGTGTTTCTTCCCCCCCCCCACTTACAAGCTGAACACGTATCGTTTCACTATATGAACTGAAATGCAAAAAAATTAGAGATAGCAGTATATAGGAGAATTTCAGATCCACCACACTTTTAGAAGTGACGTATGTGTGATGTAATATGTAAGTAGGTAGTGTAGCTGTGGCAAACAAGGAAAGCCGGTAGGATTTGACATCATTTGACAACGGAATGATTGTTAGAGTCAGAAAAGATAAAATACTCTGAAGTGATAACTACTCTTTTGTTCTTTTTTGGCCGAGGGGGGTGTTGTTTTGGGGGGAGGCTCTCGGATATTAGTATCATGGTTATACAAGAAATGTATAAATACAGAGGAAAACTTTATTAAGAAAACTTTGAGCGTGCACAGGAAACATTTAAGAATGTAACATTGACAAATACGGTTACGACCCAACAAAGAGAAACATTGCAACAAATCATTTCCTTACTCAGTGTTATTTCTGTTCAACCCATTTGTCTATGCACTGTACAACGTATACTGCATATCGGGTGGGGTGTTCATCGTCGACTAAGTGCACCATTATTTACATCCCACCTCCCTATTGTTTACTGCCATTCATCTTGGAGCAAAGAACATCACCAACGAACCGGTCATCTTTTTCGGGCGAACTGTCGAATTCATGGATTTGAGGAAACCACATGTGGTTACAGATCCGGACTGTCAGCAATGTGCCTTACAAAAGACTCTGTAATGATAAGCGTTATTTTCGAGTTAGCATGAACCACTTGTGAAACTGGAGTCTGTTTTGACACATGTGACATACAGAGATTTTCTTTCGTAATGAAATAACCCAATCTGTCATCTTAAGCGAGTGATATGAAAATAACCCCCACGATCGCCATATTTTAACCCCAGTGAGCTTGTATTTGAAATGTTGCAGCCACACCCAATGCAGTTCTATTACTGACATCCCTGGAATGTGTCTGGATATATATAACGTTACAACAACGCAAGTGTACGGGAGGGTTGTATATTATAAGGTATTTATCTTTAATTTTTGCCACTTTAGTCTATACAGACATGAGAGTGAATAAAAGTTCTGACTTATTTGTTTAATAAATCCTACCTGTGATATCATGTATTAGATATACCGTTCATTCCATACTTCATTTGTATTATTTTTTCTGTTTTTAATCGAAGAACGTTTAAGTATAAACATTCTTCAAGTGCACTATTTACATTGTTCTGACTATCGTCCTCATCTTTGTTGCCATGTTTCAACCGTTGTACGCTCCAGCCTTCTTCAGGTGGTTGGAATGTCGAACTGAACCCTTTATTTCGCTCACTGGGGTAGACTGTTCTAGTTCCACATGCCATGTTTAATGGATGTCAGTTATCAGTTATCTCCTGTTAATTCTCCTCTCCAAGTTCTCCACCGCCTTAACCAGGTATTGAACTCACAACTCTTTGGGTCCTGTCACTGGATCTAACTAACGCCTTCATCCGCTGTGCCATGTGTCATTGAGGACCTAGAACAGTCTAACCCAGAAACATTCTACCACCTGAAGAATGTCGGAGCGATGTGATAAATATGGTGACAAAGATGAGGACAATAGTCCGAACAATGTAAATAGTGTACATAATACCTCATCTCAGAAATATAGACAGATTCTTCAAGTGAAAAGAAAGAAAAGAAAAAAGGGTAAAAAGAAAAGAAAAATTCAAAAGACCATATAGTGTGTTCAGATGTGGAACTGTGGCACCATTTACCAAAAAAAAAAGAAAAGAAAGAGAAAAAGAAAAGAAAGGAAAGGAGAGGCGAAGACCCAAAGCGTGGATGGTAAGCAGAACACCCACGACCAAGAGACAATGGATAAAGGATATTTTGATAAATAACAAATGGCGAAGATTGTCATTACAATGGAAAAAGAAATTCTGAGTGGATAAAGGAATCGGGTGTGTTCTAGCGACGGGCTGTGTTATCTGGGATACATAAACAAACCGCTAGTGCGGGAAAGCATCTGATTAAGCAAACCCCAGACCGACTAGCCAAAGAAAAGTCCAATTTAAAATGTTATTTGATAAATGACAAAACACAGGTGAACTATAGGGCTTTGGATAGATATGAAAAATTAATTGTGTCAAAAGCCGCACACGATGCGTCCACTGACCGATTTCTTTCGACGGAACATCTTTAGCCTGCGATAATAAAATTATGTTATCAGAAATGTGTACCGAAAAAATGAATGGGAACTTAGAAATGTTTTTTTTTTTTCGAGGCGACGGTCTGGCCGTGTTAAAAAGACCACCCATTCTGATAATTAGCGATAAGATGACTGACGAAGCCCAGGTGAAGAACAAGAGTTATGACCACCATCGATCGTATTGTTCTGTTTGCGGCTAGAGAAAATGATAACTGCGATTAAAAGAAAGAAAAGGAAAAGAAAAAGATAATTTTTTTTTTGTTAAGCAAGATATTTTTTTTCCTGAAACAAAGCCGCGGAATCGTACACGCCCGACTAAAACATCATTGGTCGAGTGGTGATCACGTGACGCAAGGAGGAGGCTGTCGCCGCCCATATTGAGGATGGGTATGAGAGGTTGCTACGAAGAAGTGGGGAGGGCAGTTCACGCCCTCTGAAGTATGGGTGAGAAGGTGGGAGTGAAGAAGGCTCCCAAAATGGAAAAAAGTGGAAAATTCCTAACCAGAAATAAAAGAGGTGGATATGTATTTAGAATTATCGAGGAACCCCCGGCGCCGACAAACCCACCCCGGTTTTGGTCGGCGTCCATATAAGCGAAGTCGCAGCGAGCAGAAATCAGTTCGAGTTCAGTTGCAGTTGCAGTTAAGTTCGAGTTGAGTTCCAGTTCGGTTCGAGGGAATTCCCGCCTCGCAGATAGCTGACCAAGATTCACGCAAATTCCGGACTCCTCTTCAATCCAAGAACAATTAATTTGAAGAGCGACTTAGATCCAGACCACCAAAATAAGTTTTTTTTTTTTTTCGACTTTCACCCGAAGACACACCGAAAAACCAATTTCTTAAAGAGCAAACAACTTGAAGCGTTAAAACTCGCCTAACGGAAAACAACGTGTCACAATCCATAGAACGGGTCGGGAAATAGACGCAGTCCTATGTATCCAACAACTAGACATAAAGTTTGTTATCCTTTTTTTGGTACCTTGAATTTTTGAGTTATCATTTTATTTTCTTTTATGCATATTTGTGTGGTGTCACCCCGGTTGAACCCGATTTACATTACGGCCCCAACTACTGATTGATCTCGTCTGCCTAAGATCAATTCACAACGTGGGTAGGCGGACTGGGGATCAATGCAGTTACTTTGGTAACAGGCGTTGGAAGCGAGTTGGGAACGACGAGGCTGATATCGAATCTAACCAGATTCCCATCCGAATCACCAAAAGGTTAGAACGTCACATTTGGGTGTCGCGACCGATACCAAGCCAGTTGGTCGTCACAGGACGAGACAACACTACTGATGCTACAGGCGGACGTCACGTTTGGAGCGGCGACACCCGAACGGAGCAGCGAGGAGCGAGCGAAGGCTGTGTTTAGGGACGTCGCAGCTGACGCCGCGACCAAGGACGTCACAGCTGGCGCTGCGACAAGGACGTCACAGAACAACGAAGATAAGGATAATAGTCTGAATAGAGTATAAAAACTCAGATGAGTAAAAATTGGCTGGTCACATTTAATGCGTCGAAAACCAAACTAGTGGACTCAGAATTTTCGCCGATCGTGATGAAAGGATGTTCCCTCAGTGAGGTCGCATGCCTTGAGCGCCTATTAGGACGTAAACTCAATCCAAACCTGAAGTTGTCGCTGAAGATAAAATGACCAATTCCCTGTACCCTACTCCAGTAAGTATCTGCCTCCTCCTACTATCCTCTACCTTTACAAGAACCAGATTAGGCCTAAAATGGAGTACTACTGCCAGGAGCTGCCCAGCCTTAACTTTCCACTCTCGATAGAGTTCAAAATTGTCTCTGTGTCCTTGTGTCTGACAAATTACTTTTCCACTCTGCAAACCCTACCCCCCTTTTGCTCGCAGACGAAACGTGCCAAGCCTCTCGCCGCTCTATCGTTATTTCCATGGAAAGAACTCAAACTAGTTTCACCATTTCTAACCTTTATGGCTAAGACCCGCCCTGCCACGCCCATTGACGCGCCCTGTCACGCCCATTGACGCGCCCTGCCACGCCCTTCGTGTTCCATTGATGAGATGTAAGTTCCACTCAAGCAGCTTCTTCACACGAAACGCTGCTTTTTGGAAACAACTCCCTAAAGGATGCTTCCTCGATCTTTGCAATCTTAACAATCTAGGGTCAAGCGTTATCGTCCCAATATATCCGCATAAATTGTGACGTTGACTCTGTAATCCTCTACCTCGAGTGACTTTTGGGCCTTGTAAAGGGTGAACATCATTGTAAGATGAATAAATAAATAAAACGAAAGAGTTTCATTAATCAGACACCAAAATGCATTTCATAATTCTAACTTGAACAATACCAAGGCAAATGCGAATTATTAACAAATTTTCTAACGCTACAGATTTTTCAAGGTGAGATATAAAGATGGCTGTCTTTCGGTTGAAATTTGAGGTTTAGGATTTTGTCAGGCTAATGAGACAACGAATTTCGTGAGCGTGACATTTTTGAATGAAACCTCAAATTCTACTATAATCAGTCTCTTTCTCTGTTACCAAAGGCAAATCTTCAGACATCTGCAAGCAAATATGGATTTATCCAGTATGGCAATAGCTAAAAATAAAAATCAGGGTGAAGTATTCTAGCTTAAATGAACCAATCATATTTCATTCCTTGAAAATTTGTTTTCCAGTTGGAGGAGAGATTTGTAACGGGCACCATTCTTAATTCCAATAGAGAATCCCGTAGAATAATGAAGAGCAGAAGAATGAACAGAAATAGACGAGTGGGGAGGGGGGAAAAAGGCAAGTGAGAATTTTCAGGACGATGATCTACAGACTAAAGACTAAATGTAGACGTTTGGATAGGCGTTCCAAAAAGCAGACTCTAGCAGAAATAGAGGAAATGAAGATGAAAGTCTTTTACTAATGCGATTAGGAATTAGAAGGCAATTAGAAATTTTATTTAAATGTCAACAGAAATGATAGTCACTTTTTACTTGTTCCTCTTCATTTTTTTCCAATTTGCGACAAGGTTGGGTGTACTTAATAAAAACTTTTTTTCTTATATTGCGAAGGAGGGTTGAAGAATATTAACAATTTAGAATCAAAGTTTCATTCATATTCTCCAGGTTTCTCTCTCTCTCTCTCTCTCTCTCTCTCTCTCTCTCTGTGTGTGTGCGTGTGTGTGTGACCTTTAAAAAAAATTATGTTTCATCAACTCCAGAAAATTCTTGTTTTTGTCTGATTGTGAGTATCGAAAGATTTCAGGTTTATGCTAATGATATTTCTGAAACTATTTCTTTCAATTCTAAAATGAAGTGGCTTCCGGCCGTATCACGTTGAATCACCGGTTCTCGTACGATCGCCGAAGTTAAGCAACGTTGAGCCTGGTCAGTACCTAGATGGGTGACCGCTTGGGAATACCAGGTGCTGTAAGCCTGGATATGCGAATGGATAATGGCTGGCAATTGAAAATTGGCGAGCCAAGTTCGAATTTCAGTCGAGTTCGTTAGATTAACTTACAGGCAAATACCCTGGGGAAAGGCATGAATCCACCTCTTCTCTCCCCAGCTATGAGTGAATTAGTAACACTTGGACCCGTATTTCATTGTTATATCGAAAAATTATAACAATCTAAAATATTTTCTGGCTTTAGATAATCTATAAAGAAGTTGATAAGCCATAAAAAAACAATTAATTTAAAATTGAGTTGACGCACAACTTCGCAGTTAGTTCCACCAGTTGATACCTTTACAGATAAGACCCGACATACCACATCCACATAGTCGAATCATCGCCATTCCCTTCGTATTCTACTGGTAAGGAAGAAATTCTACTCAGGCAGCGTTTTCACAGCGGGTCGGGGAGCCAATTTTTTTAATTTGAGCATAACTTGCTTTTAACTTATAGTCTGATAGTGATTTTGGGTTTGTTAGAAGTGTTTGGTGAGGGCTTTTCAATAAAATAAAAACTTTTTGTAAAAAAAAATGAAAATTTGGGGGTCTGGAACCAAATTTCCATATTAGGGCATTGAGTTTCCAAAAACACATAATTTGATACCATTCGACTTACGGAAAACGTATAAATATCAGTGAATGCCCGTTAGAAGCATTTTGCAAAAAAAAAAAAAGAAGAACATTTCAAAAAAGACAAAACTTTGGGGGTCTGGGACTGGATTTCAATATTTGAGCATTAATATCCGAAAACACATAATTCAATGCCATTTAATTTTGCGAAAAGAGACAGACATTAGTAAGGGATTTTTAGAAGCATTTTTATGAGCGCTTTACAACAAAGTAATAAATTTTCAAAAAAGATGAACATTTGGGGTTTAGGACTGAATTTTCATATTTAGACAGACAGATATTTCCAGACTTGTCATGACTCATCATATTTGATGAAATAATTGAGACCGAAATAAAGCATTCTTATTTTTTAAAGTTTATTCAAAGTATCTTTAAATGAAAATAATTAAACTTTCAAATAATGCATCATTTAGTGGACCAAACATTGGGTTCTTGATTCTGCAGTACCTAATTGAATGATTGTATTCATTACAATGCATGCAAGCGGACAGTGTTAACCAAGGGATCAGATCCCAACCATAATCTATTGATCACGTCATCTAGATTAGAAGATTGTGAGGTTTTCTTGCAAGTTTCAACCGGGTTGATCGCAAAATTTTCTTGTTTGCCTCCAAACCTGATTCATCCGAATTATTCAATCCAAAGTCCCCATGCATCTTGATCAACTCCCAGGAGTCTCCTAGAAGTTTGTGGACTGCTGGTGTGATGCTAATCCAAGTACTAGGCTTTGGTTTGGTTCCTTGGTGTGGAAAGCTTTTGAAGAAAAAAAAGCTACAAGTGTGTACAAAGTTTCCTGGACTCCTTTACATTCACTTGTTTGCTTGAGCAGAAAAGACGTAATATCATGGAAAGATGCTGGCCAAATTGTTTCATTATTTGTGTGCAACGCTCATCAACCATTTGGACAACAATATCTCTTCCACCAAAATGAAGGATGCATCGAGCAGTGTTTCCTGTTGTAGACATTCCTCCTTTACCTGTACCATCAGGAAAATCCCATCTTTTGCCAACGATCTTCTCTCTTCAACAGATTCATGACAATCTTGACGTAAAATCAGTTGAATTTTAAGGATTTGTCTGGTAATTTTTTCACATAACATAACCTTCCGAATTATTCTTTTAAATTAAATCTATTTTTGAGTTTTTTTTAAGTAACAATTAGTTCAATAAACACTTCAGTTACGTTTTGAAGGCATATTAGGCGTCAAAGATTTGTTGATGGCTATTCAGATAAATTCTCGTATTTTAAGAGTGCTGATACTTTTTAACTAAATGTGCCTAACTTTAAAATGGATTCATTTGAAATACCAAAGATCAGATTTGATAAAACTGAGTTTTTCTGCACCCCCTCATCTCATATTTTCAAAAAATGCATAGTTATGCATATCTGACTTTTTGGTATTTTTGAAATATTTTCTGATATCGATAGAAATTTTGTGTCAAAAAAGTAATATTTTGGAGTAAAAATATTTTTTTCTTCCAAAAGTTCCCCTAAAAATGACATTTTTCACATTTTCAACCTTGAGTAATTAACTTTAATATTATATCTTTACCTACTACCTCCAAAGTTGAGTGAAAGAAACTTACTTCTATGATTTTTTTTTTTTTTTTTCATTTTTAACAAATCAGGTAAAATTTGTATAAATCAGCTGACAATGCCGGAAAATCCAAGCGACATCTTTGATTTCGCAAACTTCAATTAAGCAGAACTTTTCTGAAAAAAAGAGCTTTTCACTTTATTTATTTTATTTTTTTTTTTTTTTTGGGTGTGTGGGGGGAGCTGGGAATTTTCTCTAGTTTATGGAAATGAAGTCCTTTTGGGCAGAGTAGGAATTTCATTTTTTGCAAATTACCAGCCTCCATCCCACTGTGTTCTTGTTGAGAACCATTACTTTGAGAAAACAGACTCCCAAGAGGATTCTTCCTCGGCCATGATAATCTTCAAGTCTAGGGTCAACCGTTATCTATCCTACGTATCATCATAATCTTAGCTCCTCTTACTTCGCCCATACTTCATTCAGCAATTCTCTATCTTGACTTGCTCTTGCGCCTTTTAGCCAATGAACATTTAATAAAAAAAATGCAAACTACCAGCATCTTCATTATTTTCTAAATTCATGCGATAAGATAATAAAAATATAGGATGTGTTTATATTTCCTTATTGTCTGTTTCTTTTTTATTCCTCTTCAAATAGGTTTAGAATTTGGTAATTTACGGTTGGCTTTGAAAGGAGAATTCTTGCAAGCCCTTCTGTGATTATAAACAGCCTTTTCAGTATAAGTGTAAAACTCTTATTAAAATAAAAACAACAACAAAAGATAAAAGCTAATAGCATCTTTAGAGGTTTGATTAAAGTTGACAATTCCTAAAGCCAATGCCAGCAAATTTCTCCAACCTGCAATTGTCTGTAATCTTCAACAAACAGTAAATAGGAACATTTTTAAATATTGAAATGTTCAATACATTTTTGTCTTTTCAATTTTCTGAACAGATCTAAATTAAACGTCCATTTGTTTTAGCTTTCCTTTTGTTTGTTTTTTTCACTAATGTTCACCCTATACATGGCCCAAGGGCCACTCCAGGTAGAGGGTAACTGAAAGCGGTTGTTGTGTAAGCGTTAAGAGTAAGGAGCGCAGTTTACGTATAAAAGACCACGGTTAACTCTAGACTAGAGTTGTAGCAAATGAAATAAGAAAAGTATTACTTTTATAAACATAGGTATCAGGGCACCTCGAGGCGGTGTAATGGTTAGCAAGCTTGTCTCGCTAGAACAGTTACGACTGGGTATTGAGTTCGATCCTCACTGGGTGCCTCAAACATTCGGCCTTGTACCACATCTAAGCAAAGCTAGGAAAATCACTATAAACATAGGTATCAAAACAGCATGTTTCATTAACTAATAACAATGATGAAAGAACATCATATATATTTTCGTCCAATCAAAACACTGCTGAAGGTTATCTTGAACTCTGACCGGAGTCTACCTAGTCTCTTATATCCACAGCTAGACTCGATAATAGAGACACTGCCAGCCATGACCAAAAAAGCTTACACCATTCCTTCGCACCATATAAACTTTAAATATTCACACATACATACATCAACAATATTCATCAAATACACACACACACACACAAAAGCAACGATGCTAATATCCCTACTTCAAGTCGAAAAGTTCACCTTCCACTCCAATAGTTTCATGTCTCGCACTTCTCGCCTGTGGAACTCCCTCCCCTTTTCCTGTTTCCCTGATAGCTATAATCTCCAACTATACAAATGTAATGTAAATAGACATCTCCAGATGCCCTGATCTATCCCCTATCCTTCTCTTCATCCTTTCCTCTATCACTCTTATTTGCTCTAGCTCCAACTCTCTGTAACCCCTTGCGTGCTAGTGGCTTCCCACCTTGCTTTGGGTGAAACGCTTAAAAAAAAAAATCAATATCAACAGATTTAATGAGAACTTATCCAGTGAGTCAGCAACTTCTTCATAACCAAGCTTTTTTTTTTTATTTCAGTACACTGTACAACAAATAACGATTTTTTTTTTCATTCTTGTTATTTTTACGTCTTGGTTCCTAATTGTATTTATGTATTCTTTCATATCACAAAGAATATAACACTTCTTCTGTCTAGCTTAACACATCTTCTCGACACTGAACCTAAGAACGAAACATGTCAGAATCTTAACGGACCAACTATAACCTGATAACCTGAGTCCACAACATAGTGACGCCGACTCAAACTTCACCAGAACTGTTGAATGTCCGTTCTACAAGTAAATATGAGAACCATGTTACTACTTTCAGTAATTCATAAATTGGTATCTATCTACACTTACAAGACAGAACATCAATTTGATAACCCTTATCCGTTAACTTAGTCTCTACATATCTTTGTATTTGTTTTAATATATTTTTAAAATATTTCTTTTATTCAAAGAAAGCGATATTCCGGCAACACTGTGCCGTTCTAAATTAGATGCCCTTGGCCTTGTGCATGACTAAGTTAAGCTTCGTAAATATTGATACTATTTTTTTATTATTATTATTGATGCCTATTTCGTCTTTAGCTGTTTCCTTTAATTATCTCTACAGACTAACAAACTCAGGACACTTATTTTCTCTAAACAGCAAATTCTACAAAAATACGAAACCGAAATTTTGTCGGGTGACGTCCACTGGTTCAATAAAATGACGGTAATTTATACTTGTAACAACGGCTTGTTATTAAAACGATGTAAAACGATGTTAATTTAGTGTTTGTTTCAGCGAATAAAAAGCGACATTAATTTAACTAGTTGAAAATAACGCCCAAAACTAAAGACACAATCTCCCTACTTCTCTCTCAGTCTCTCGCTCTTTCTCTCTCTTTCTCTCTCCCCCCCCAACTCACATACGGGGATATATATATATATATATATATATGTGTGTGTGTGTGTGTGTGTGTGTGTGTGTATTTAGGCAGTATTTTTTCATTGATACATGTTTCATTAAATAATATAGACAATTGTTGTCTATTTTATGTAAATTCTTTTCATATCGTCTGATAAGCTTAATATTATCATTAAACGAAGAAAGAAAATCACAATATTGATACATATTTTTAATCCTATCTAAGCTTTCGGCTTACATAAGCCATTATCAAAAATGACAATTACATTACAATATATTAAGCAATACACAGAGAAAAAATATGTATCAATATTGTGATTTTCTTTCTTCATTTAATTATAATGTTATTAAGCTTATCAGACGATATGAAAAGAATTTACATAAAATAAATAGACAACACTTGTCTATATTATTTAATGAAACATGCATCAATATATATATATATATATATATATATATATATATATATTATTATTATTAAGTAGTATTAATACCTGTAGTCTGGCAATGTGAAAAAAGCGGATAATATAATTTGCAAATAAAAAATATATTTAAACAAACCGATATCAGAGAAAAAAAATCAGTAAAAAAAGAAAAGACTAAAGACATCCACGTTGGTCGAAATCAGCAGCGTAATGTCTATAGTCAAAAGAAAAATACACCGACAGAGTAAATTACAATTTTATTATTTTTACTGTTTGTTTTTACCAATAAAATGTCGCTTGTACCTACACTCTTTAATCAGACACGTTTGATGAAACCTTGGTAGGTAGGTTCTGGCTCACTAGGTTTATATATATATATATATCCGATGCGATGAGAACGAAAGTAATATATAAATTCCAACGTTCAGCGCATTAATCCAAAAGAGAGCTCGATACCGATAGTAGATCGATAATTATTGTTAAATTCTTAATTCCATAATTATAAGCGTTTTAAAATTATAAATCACCTCCTTCGATATATTCCCTAACCTCTTATGTACCTCTCCACTAATTAAATTATGATTCTTATTTAATTTTTTTTTTTTTTCATATATATTACTGGTAATATTTTCAGATAAATAATATACTTATTCTACACGCTATACTGTCCAGGAATATTTCAAAATTTGATTCTAAAATGTTATATTAACATCCCTTATTTTTTTTTTTTTTTTAGAGAAAGTCACCACTTCTAAATTTTAATGTACAAAATACATTCATTGATTACAGAATTAGTAGTGATAACCCTAACATAAATACATGCAATTCAGCTCTAGAATTTTTATAGTAAACCAAAAATAACATTCCCAATTACTACTAGAAGTATCGCTACAATTTTTACCTATTCAAACGTAATACTATCCCCTATCACTGTCTTTCCTCCCCTACCTCTGACTCTTGGGATGCTTGTGAGATGATGTACCTAAACTTTTGACCGGTGTTTATCGGCAAAAAAATTTCCACAGACCTGTCAACATTAAACACCCAATCCATTCTTCACCAAACTGTTGTCAACAAGCAACATTGTTTCACTCCGTCACCTATTTTTTTATGCATATTTTTCTTTTCAAACAATGGAAAAAAAGGAAATGACTTTTCACATACGGCTTGCCTACAAGCAGGATTGTTCATAACCATTTTCGATTCTCATCCGTCGAAGTGCAGTTGAAATGCACTGAAACCAAGTTGCATCTTTGTAGTGAGTAAAATGGTTTTACTTTTGTCTATATGATAAAATTATAATAAATAAATATATATGTGTGTGTGTGTGTGTTTATGTGTATGTGTGTTTACAAAATCAAAAATTTCCCAATTCCCAAAACGTGTGCGTCAAGGATTTCTGATAAGTTTATGCAATTAGAATGTCACGACATCAGAAATTTAATTAATCGAACGTTTAAAGGAAAAATACTTCAGTGGGGCAAAATGATTTCATTGAGTTAAAAAGACACGCTGGAGAAAGAAAAAAAACAAACTAACAGAAAAAACGCTCATGAAAGCTAAATACTGAATTAAGCAAGTACAGTATATCTCATGTATAAGTCGAATCTATTTATAAGTCGACCCTTGATTTGGGTTGAAGAAATATGAATTCATGTTTTTTTTTGCATAGAACGACTCAAAGTTTTTCGGAGATAGGAAACAGCAGATCGGCGTATCAAAGCTCCTTGTAGAATTTGGCTTCTTCGTGTGAGCTGCGTGGGGATGGGTGCCAACATTCAACAACAGTTTGGTGCATCATGGATCAGATTAATATAGATTATAATACGAAATGCAAAAATATCAAGAAGGATTTATTTTTAGTTGATCTATGGAAACTGTGATACCATATATGGAATGAAAAGCTAATCTGTACGCAGAATCTCAAGATAGACTACCGAAAATTTTAACATGTTCGAGTATCTCCGTATAAGAAGTCAGTCACAAACTGACAAATAGATTTAAAAAAAAAAAAAAAAAAAAGGAAAAGAAAACAGGCGGAAAAAGCATTGCATGGTTTTTTATTACAAATTCCTACATATTTTATGGAACCAAATTTACGCGTAGCAACGGGTAAATATTTTTCACGTCTGACGATAAGAATTGCTCCTCTCTTTTCCTTTCATGTATACATTTTCAACTGACTAAATTATTACTCGTTTATAAATCGACCCCAAATTTTTCGTCAAATTACCCCCAGTTAAAAACGGAAAAGCGAACAAAAAAAGTAAAAAAATTTTAAAACGTCAAACTTATTTTCAAAAACAACAAATGTCTCTCTCTCTGATTAAACAATAAAAACTATGAATTTAACAAGAACTCAGTTTCCCATCATTTTGAACTGACTAATCCCTTGTCCATGTCTATCTCATTCTGTTATCCACAAATATGCCCGATATATATATATATTCTTGAACCCGTATACAATAAGAACTAAAACTGAGACCTTCTGATGAATGTTGAGACTACCATTACTATGAGAGAATTTTTCTTTTTTACTGCTAGTGAATCTTTACTGTCAAACTACTCTTTTCTTTATAACACATTTATTTCTATATACTAAGTAGATCCTCACAGCTAGCAAAATTCTTATAGATATATCTACATTGATGACTACCTTTTCTTCCGTTCATAATCATACATTTAATTGTCTCACAACTAATTACGTCTTTTTTTTTCATCCAGAATAAAAAATTTCATCTTGAAATTGTCTTATCTGGATAGAATCCTAGGTTAAGAAATGTCATTGACAACTGAAACGTCTTCGAATGATGTTAAAATGAGAACACAAGTCCAGTAATTTTTTAGACTAAGGTCGATCAATATTTTTATTTTTTTAAATTTCTTGTTTTTCGAGCCGATCTTTCCTTGATATTTAATCAGTCGTGGTCATTACAACTGGAGCCATTTTAATAATGTCTCCATTTACTGACATTAACATATGTCTCTCACACAGACACTGTGACGAACTCAGTTTCCCATCAGAATAATCGCATCTCATTCTGTTATCCACAAATATATATATATATATATATATATATATATATATATATATATAGAGAGAGAGAGAGAGAGAGAGAGAGAATATTATGGTAAATATACACATAATTCAAAATATAGATAAATTCAAAAATAAAACAGTCTATTTTTTTGAATAAAAATTCAAGAGGATAGAATCCATAGAACTGTTCAGGAGAGAGAATTGGAATGTAGGTCTCAGACCTGAAATTCAAAAAAGAAAACAGAAAAGAACAACTCAGGAAATAAAAAATTTGGAGAGAGAATTTGTAGGTCTGATGAATTGGATCGTATTTACGATTCCAATGGAATAAATTATGACCATGGAATATTAGTGTTTAAGCCTTTTTTTTATTATATATATATATATATATATATATATATATATATATATATATATATATATAGTTTATGCAAAACTAGGTAATCCGTATGGGTAGACCCAAGGAGGATGATATACAGAGAGCTCAATGTAAATTCAGTGCAAATATGTTTGAATAAAACAGACCACTTTAAGGTTCCATGTAATAAGTAATTTCACCACAACCCTTTTAAAATGCTCTGGATCATCAGACTTTACTTCCAAAAGTTGAAATGAAAAATGAAAAGAAACTTACACATATTTGACGGACCGCACCAAGCGTATGTAAAATTAACGAATTGAGGAAGTGAGGTGAGAGAGAAGATATGAGTTAGTTAGATGTACCATTTTCAATTCCTTATCCTTAACCCCATATATATATATATATACAGTAGCGGCCATAATATAAGGAACGGAAACAAGAAAGACATAAATATGTGTATTACTTAAAAAGTAATGCATGATTAGCAATGAAATTTTTACCGAATAAAGATTAGGGTGTAATGCATAAATATTATACAAAGTTACAAAAATTTACATAATAGTTTTTTTAAAATAAAGATTAAATGGAACAAAGGAAATAAGCTTCTGAACATTAAGGAAATCAAAAGAAAACCGAAAATCTTGAATTTATAACATTAAAAATCTTAAACTCGTGCGTAAAGAAACTGTCGCAATGAATGTGAAAGGTTTGCCATCCCTGATTTAAATCATATCTTGTCTTTTCCTGTTCCATTTTATATCATGCCACATCAATATTTTAGTTTCAACAAGACTCTTGACTGTCAAAATAAAAATTAACAAAAAAGTTAACGAAGAAGAAACAATGAAGTGTGCTACATTTTGTCAAACATCCCCCAGCATTACAAAATACGTCATTTCAAATGAGCCAAAACCAACCCTTAATGTATTACCTTTTTCTTTTCTTTTTTCTTTTTTTACTAAAACAAACAACTGCACTTAAGGTGTTTCCAATCTTCGAAATCTGAAGTATGAATCAAAGACGGAAATTAATTCGAATCATCACCCAAGTGAATCGCGCTTGTTAACTAATCACGTGATATTTCCATGAGAAATGTCGGCTCTGAAATGAGCTTTATATTATCCACTAGCAGCCATACCCAGCTGGTCGATCAATTAGAATGGAGCAAAAACAGTATCATGTTTACATGTAACAGAGTCTATCTACCTTCATTAAAAACATTTTGAATTAATGCAGTTACTGATATAACAAAAGTAGTCTGAATTTATTCAATCGAAGTTAGCCGAGGACATGAAGGGGTAAAATGAGCAACATGAAGACCCACTTCAAAGGCAATTGTTAAGTTTGATGAAAAAATAAAAAAGAACCCAGTAAAAATTGCCATATTTCGCTCTTTACTCGGGTTTTCACTATATGGGTGGACTCACTTATCAAGTTACATGACTGTTAAACATTCAACTTATTGTTGACTACAATTGAATGAAGTTTGTATTAGAGTGCTTGAAAATTGAGGGAGTTTTTAGGTTAAAATTTGAATTGAAATCAATTTGTGCTGAAATCGATTAGTGTTGAAATCGATTTTTCGTTTTGCGCGGTTTTTTGCTAAACTCAATTGCGTAGAAATAAAAATGAGGCATCGTTGAGCTCATGATGTAAGTAACCTACATACCGAGTTTGAACGAAATCGGAGGAAAAAAGTTGAATTTATAGATTTTTGATCGGCTTTATCAATTATTGATTTTTTTTTAAATTATCGATTTTTACACTAAGAATCTATCTTTTACATTGTACAATGTATGTGCCAAGTTTGGCCAAAGTCGGTTGGATGGATCACACAGACAGACAGACACACAGACATTCCCTTGTTTTATATAGAGAGATTACAGCTTGGACTGACAAACTCTTTTTTCTATTACTCAATATGCTATCCGATTCACAAAACAATATAGTTTCCATTATCTATACAAAATAAAAATTATGAAATCACACCATCGATTATGAGACCAGTAATCAATAATGTCATCTTATGGAATATTCCTTCGCGAAAAAGAAACTGAAGAAGGGCAAAACTACAGACATACAAGACAGCATCTTCACTCTCGGACACTTAGAAAACTCTTGTTTGTTGACAGTGATCCTGTTCCTTCATCACCTGTTGACATCTCCGCAATTTTCACCTGCCAGTGGATATTTCTATAGAATTCATTGTCAGAGAAAAAAGAAACTTAGTTAAGTTACTACATTTCTGGTGCTGCCGCTCAATTCATCTTTCAACGCATTGCGTAATCATTCCATAGGGCCTCCAAACTATACGACTTGCTAAATCCAGCTCTTCGTCCCAAAGAGCGTACTACAGATCAGGCTTGTATACAGACACAGTAATGACTGCTGTAATTATGGAACCTGTTGGGTATCACATATATCAGAAAGCCGAATTCATTTTTCTAAGTGTCTTTTCTAACTCGGTGATTGGCAAGTTTATTGCCGGGAATGTGGGTGGGGAATTGCAATTTTCACAAAAAAACGTGTATAAAAAATCTCGCCTAGACGTGATGAAAAATTAAGACCAAGTTAAGTTAGACCAAGTTTTAACACATTTATCGGCGAAAATGTCGGGAAATTAATCCAAAAACTGGTGAAAGAATACTTAAATTTTCCTCTTTTTTATTTACTTTAATATCCTTTTATTTATCTTGATATCCTTTTTCTGACTATCCACATCATGTTTGGCGACGGCGTTCAGTAGTTCTTCGAACATGCGCAGTGTAAACGGAAGCGCATGCCGGCCAAAACGTGAAATGTGTTAAAGAAACAACAAAAAGTGTTGTTTAATATAGTCATTGTTCTGTTTTCCCTCGGTTGAAGCCAGATTGAAAACCAATCCATATTAATTTTTTAAGATATATTCCCAGGATTTATTTGTAAAATGATAATAATGTTAATTTTTCTCCTTGCCTCTATTGGTAGATCATAACATTTCAATGAATATATAAAAAATTCAGACATAATGATCTTATTGTAACTCACTGTCGGATATTATTGGAACGTATATATGCTTTCGGTTGTTAAGTTAGGATAGATTCTGATATTGGCCCATTTTGTGTATTTCAGTCTTCACGGTGGTGTTGTCACGGTGTTATTTACAGTGGAATGGTGTCACGGAGTTATGGCGTTATCGCATAAGATTCCATGGTGCTGTCGTTCGATTGGCAATAAACACCCGTACGAGACAAACTAGCCTCAGGATCTTTAAATATAATTGAGGGAGACAGTTATACTATTTTTTCCTTTTTATTTTAGGTAATTTTGGAACGACATCGGTAACAAAAGAAAAAAGAATCTGGCGCAGAAGGAAGAAATTGTAGGAAAAGAGAACGGAAAGATATACAGAGATCTAGTCAAGTTATGAAGAATTTTCCTTAAAATGCCACGTCCAGATGGAGATAGTCACAATCGTGTTGTTTCCCTGCTTGTTCTTCCACTGGTTCTGACTACACAGATACCGCATCAAGTTCACTGCTGCCAACAACAAGGACATCTTCAGCACCACCACCTCTACCACTGAGGGCAAAGCAAACAGTTTTATTGGATACTTGCGATCAACTTTTATCTTCGTTTCATTGCCAATCTGATGAATATGCACAATATGATGCAGTATTAACCAAGAAAAATGTAAGTTGCTTAAATTCTTATGTAAATTGCGATAAACCACAAATTTCTGATGATCTACGCGTACAAATGGTGAAGATGCGTGCCAAAGCTTTTCAGAACGAATACGTCCCTTTCAAAGTTATAAAAATCGGGAATTTATTGAGAGACGACGTGTCAAAGAAGCGATGAGAATTGAAACGAGCACAAAATATGAGTGTCAACTGCAGCTTCACGAATTTCTGGTTTCAAAGGAATCTACAAGATGGCGCTCTAAGATTCCGAATAATTACTCTATTAATCGTACTCTATTAAAAATGATGCAGTGTATTGTTTTTGTTTTTTGTTTTTTTTGTTTATTTTTTTCAACAGCCGCAGTCAACTAAAACAAAGTATTTGAAAAATATTGTGTATTTTGATAATGGGAAACATGTAAGGAAAGATAAGCAGAATATGAACAAGGCACTCATCACCATGTGTCATTTTTTGCATGGAAAGACTTCCATGGAAAGAGACGCATATCAGAAAGTTCTACGATTGACAGAGTTACACTGAACCATATGGAGGAACACGAGCAATTGTAGAAGAGGATCTTCTCATGTGTTTTGTGGATTGTATCAAGTTTTTGGCAATTCAACATCTGGCATTTCGTAGACACCGAAAAGTCATTGCATCAAATAATAATCTCGGTAATTTTCTTGCATTCGTTAAGATCCTCTGTTACAGCGTCACTTGGATTGTCAAATCTCATCCACATTCTGCAACTTTTTTGTCTGGCAAGATACAGAATGCGTTCACTGATCTACTGGTTAACGAAGTACGCCAGTCTATTCTACAGAGAGTCAAACGAAGTGGATACTATGGGATTATGTTCGACACAACTCCTGACGTTTCTCACAACGAACAAATATCTGAAATTCTCAGGTTTGTTGAAGTTGACAACGAATCTAAAACTGCTATAGTCAAGGAAGTGTTCATTGATTTTATTAAAAATCATGAAAAACATGCCGTGAGTGTTACAGAAGAAATTACCTCAAAATTAGAACAAGATGATCTTGATTTGAACAACTGTCGTGGAGAGACGTATAGCAATGCTGCAACAATGGCTGGGAAGGTATCCGTTGTGCAGAAAGGCATATCACAGAGAAATCTTTATGAATTGGACAATCATTCTTTGAACCTGAACATGCAGCGTCAGAACATATGTTTGCTCTTGACTCATTGTACAATTATTTTCTCCAGCTCAAAAGTGTGATGGGAGAAATTGAAGGAGACAGTAGGGACGGCTGTAAAGCGGTCTCCTAATACAAAATGGAGGGCTAGGTGCAATGTTGTTCACGTTGTAAAAACCAAGTTGAATGACAAAGCTAAATTGTTGCCGGATATGGCAAGTGACACTTCAGTATAAGTTGATTCAAGAAACGACGCCAACTGCTTGCTGTACAGCATGCAAACTTTTAGCTTTCTAACAATGCTGCCGTTCTGGGACGACATACTGGCTTCCATCGGCCGAATACAGAAGAGACTTCAATTCCCTAGAGAGAACTTCAATGAAGCTCGAGCTGACATTCAAAGTCTGCATTAATCTTAAACTCAATTATGAGTGAACGGGATTCTCTCTGTATGAATTCAATTGCAAAAGGCGATAAAAAAAATGTTTAGAATGGAGTATTGACGCTGGTCAACAGAAAAGGGTACGTCGTAAAAAGAGAATGTCTGGATTGGAGACGAAAGATGGGCCTCTAAATATGTGAGAAAAAAATGAATGTTAACTTGAAGGCAGTACTGGACCGGTTGAATACAGAAAGATCAATTTACAAGGATAAGCCAGTTACATGAGCAATTTGGGTTCCTCTTGGATATTGAGAGTAATTTTGATGGAATAGAAGTCGGTCGCAAAATTACATACTACCGAATGTTAATACAAAAAAGAAAAAACAGTGCCTTCGTTAAATCAAAAACCTCAATCGAGCTTTTCAACTTCACAATATCTTACGGAAATGATATGTTCCCCAATTTACAAATGGCATTGCGCAGACTGTTGGCTGTTGCTGTCTCTCTGGCGTCCTGTGAGCGCTCTTTCAGCAAACTAAAATTAATAAAAAAGAAACTCTCTTTGAAGTACAATGGCTCAGGAACGCCTCAGTAATTTGGCTTTTTTAAACATCGAAAATGAAGAATTTGGACATCTAACTGTGGATGGTGTTATTGACAAATGTTGATCACCAAGTCTGGTCGTATGTCGCGTCCTTACGAATTCAAATAGATGAAATGAATTGCTTTAGCCTTGACATCTTTTAATTCAGGTTTTGTCAATGCACAGTGCTTGTTGGTAGTGGCGGATCAAATAAAAACGTATTTGAATTGTATTTAAATACTTTTTCAAAGCATTTGTATTTGTGTGAAAAAGCATTTAGATTGAGACTTTTGTCTAGTTTCAGAAGTATTTGTATTTGTTTTTGTATTTTTGGAATCTGGAAGAAAATTACTTGTATTTGCAATTATATCGCGTCAATAATCTCGAGAAGTATTTTGATTTGAATTTCTAAAAATTGAGTATTTGATCCATCCTGTCTTGTTAGCCACTGGTTGTGGTAGGGGGCGCCGAATCAAACCGTTGCCCCACCCTGGCTGGACCAAGGCCTCGGTACGCCACTGCAGGCCTTAGTGCAAATCATTTGTATCTCTTTAGGCTCGCCATCTTTTTCGGTGATGAGGATTTGTTCCAACGAAATAATACAATCCTCAGCAGATGAGATGTGAATCTGGTTCCAGGAACATTCGGGTCACTTCCATGTTCAATTCATGAATAAATCCCAAGAATTACAACTTTCTGCATAACTATTGCTCGACACAAATATCGACATTTTTAAAAACACAGATTGCAGATCTTTCAGGCTGAGTAATGAAATGACTTGAAACTTTTGGGATTCTTCGATTTTGAAATGTGAAGAATTCTGTCTGCTATGGTTCAATCCTTTACTTTCCTCTTTCCACAAAAAACTTCCTGATGGGTCGTAGAACTGCGAATCATCTTTTCTAGAGGTTAGATGAAAAGCAAAGATAACTGGTGCGCTTTTGGCCTACGTTTTCCAGACAAAATCTCTCACTTTTTATAGTTTATGCGTGAAATGGCAAATCGTATTTATAGAGGATGTGTCTTATTGTATCAACTAAAATGTCTCAAAGGAACATTGTTTCTTTCTTTCTCCAATATTTGTCTATTCGTACCAATTTCTGTGTTGTAAAATCTTTTTTATATGTTTCTGAACTGGATCCTGTTCTCTCTAAACTCTATTTGTGGTATTCGTACCAATTTCTGTGGTGTAAAATCTTATGTCTTGAACGTTCTCGAGATATTTTGACACTTTCCGAAACTAATTTAAACTCTTCTATCGCTACCGATACATTCTCTGTTCCATAGAATTCTTCCTCATTGTCGATACATATGCATGGCCTTGATGTTTAAATCCGGGAAATTTTTCCAAAGGCAAGGGAGTCTCTGGAGTCCCTGTATGATTCTTTCATGTGCTTTCGACTTTCTTTATTGCACTCTGTTATTGCAATCTCACTTTCCTTTATAACCCCCCCTTCTTCTCAGGACTATAACATACCAGACTCAACTGGAGCATCTTTGCCTGATTTTCTGCTCTTTCCACAAAGCATGTGAACTTGATGGTATTCTTACAAAGGTCCTTAAGAAATGTGTTTCTAAACTGGCTCCTGTTCTCTCTAAACTCTACAATAAATGCTTTGCTGCTTATTGCTTTCATGCTTGTTGAAATCCTCTTCTGTAGTTTCAGTCTTTAAGAACTCAGGCGAACTGCCTGATCCTGCTGTCTACCTATTATCAAGATACCTCTTACTGACAGTACTAGCAGCAGTAATTAATTCTGAATTAGTTAAACATCGCAGGATCTTCTTTCAGATAAGCAATACAGCTTTCACTTCTCTACTGCTGATGTATTAATGATCACTGTTGAAAGAGTCTGTCACGCTTTAGATAAAAACTGGTGAAGCTCGGTCTGTTGTTTTGAATATCTCAAAGGCATTTGACAGGGTTTAGCATGCTAGTCTTCTTCTCAAGTTAAAAGGCTACGGTATTTCTGGACGAAGTTTTGAACTGATTCAATCTTTATTATCAAATCGTGAAATGAAATCTTTCATGAACGGCTGCTCTTCTAGATCTTTTTGCATTAATGCAGATCTTCTCCAGACACACATTGTTCCTAATTTTTATAAATGACCTTCCTGGTGTCATCAGTTCTCAACATGGTATCTATACTGATGGCATAACTATCTGCTCCTGTCTTACTGATAATTCTGATCGGTTCAATAAAGTCAAATTGGCAGCTGATCTTAAAAATGACCTACAGTCTATTAACATGAGGGTGGGGAATGAAACTGCTCCGTTTTAATCAACTTAGATAATTGTTTTTATCTTTCAACAGCATGGCTGATGCTATCCTCCAGGAAAGTCACTTATTGCGCTTTCTCAGGCTAAAGTTTTCCGCTGATACGAAGTGGAAACTTTATATTGAATCAATTGTTAGTACTGCTGCCATGAAATTGTCGACCACTGTATCGTTCTAAACAATTTTTCTCGCCAGAATCTGTCTTACATATTTATACGTCGACCATTCGTCCATACATTGAATATTGCTGTCACATCAGGTCTGGTGATTTGGCTGTGTATTTAGAATTTTTTAATAAAATCCCAAGAAGAATCTGCAACATTATCGGTCCTGGTCTGGCATCTTGTCTTCAGTCACTTTCCCATCGCAGTAACGTAACTTCCCTGTGCCTTTTCTCTAAATATTTTCATAGAAATTGTTCTGATGAACTTTCCTCTTTAATATCTCGACTTTATGAATTTAAGCGCAGTATAGATTGGCAGCTAGGTCTCATCATTTTACAACTGAAATTGATCGATGTAACCGTAAGTTCTATGCTAGCAGTTTCTTATCTCGCACTTCTCGCTTGTGGAACTCTCTTCTGGCCATGTCTTTTCCAGTAAACTTTGATCTTAAACAAAAATTTAAATGCATTTTCATTCGTTATCTTCTATCTCTCTAATTCCTCTTCTTTTAATAATGTTTTTTTTTCTTTTTCTTATATTCTTTCATACGTCTTATGAGGTTAATTTTCCTTGCTTGGTGTGAAATTTTTAAATAAAAAGGTATGTTTCCATATAATTCTACACTTCTTTTCCATTGATTGATCTGATATCATTTGATTTATTGATCATTTACAACCGACGTCAATTTGGTGTAACGCCAGATCGGTGAAATATCTCCAGAACAATCAATGCTTTTACTGTTTTCATCTCTGAAAATGTCTTGAATCACTGGTCCATCGTCGAAGTAAAATGATGCAACACAATCGCAAAATATCTCGCGAAATATCTCGTCAGCTGCTATCAATTCCGTTTAACATTGCGTCTATTAATTTAATTCTCGGTATGAGAGGCGCCGGTAAAATGCGCACAGTGTCCATGAAAATAGTAAGCATCTTTGCATTTGAAGATCTGCGAACTTCACCTGTTAAACGGACCACACACAAGTTGTATAAACTTTTAGAACTTTTAACGTAACTTTTTAGTGTAGTTAGTTTAAATGTCGTAATAGAAAGAGTGAGTTTGAAATCTCGTAAACAATGAATCAACGTAAAATCAGCAAAAAGCTTCAAATGTCGTGGAGTTTATGTTCACGCCGCTGAGAAAAAAGCATGCTGATGTTACAAACATTTCGGATCGGAAAAAGACTGGTAGATCTTCAAAATCAGACAAAAGAAATCAATTAATACGGTTTTCAGTATCCAACCGAAAGTTCACCAAGTAAAAGATGAAAACAAAGGATAACAGGTGAAAATGTCAATTCATAAAATCGGAAAGATCTATTAACGAATGCATTGCAGCAAAATAGGCCATCATTATAGAATAAATCTTGAACAAAAAAACTGGGCAAAAGAACATCTACGGGAGTCATAAAAATGGCTAATAGCTAGTAGTGATATTTTAGTGATATAAAACAAGACATAAGAAAATTTGAACTCCATTCTGATGCAAGAAAATATATCCCATGATCATTTGAGTCACGGTGGAGTTATGGATAATGGCTCGGTTTGAGGAATCGAATAGCCGAGTTCAAATTCCAGTTGAAATCATTACATTCACTTACGTGCTAATACCGTTGGGAAAGGTATGAATTCTCTTCTCAAAAGCTATGGATAAATAGCAAGACAGGCCGTGTTCTATAGCCTTGGATGACAACTGGTCTACCGCCGAAAGAAATGGCAACCTACTGCGGGAAAAAATCTGCCTCGTCAGTCATATATCGAAAAGATACATGATCGCCTAATCATGTATCACGCATGGCACATAACTGATTTGAGTCAAGAAACAATCCAAGATATACAAAAAACTTTAATAACTGGTAAGGAGTTTAATGGTTTGGGACTATATCCAAAACAATAGTGCAAGAATTTTGATAAAAATCAACAAAATATAAATGACTTTTCCAAGGTTCCACGCATTAGCAAACAAGAGTAGAAAGTGGAACATTCCAATATAATGTAACACCTTGTAATACATTATATGCAACATGTTTCACACATATAAATAAATTTACAGTGTTACATGACTGACCTGACCAAAGGCCTGAACTTAACCCAATTGATGCCCTGGGTTTAAAAACCATGTAGAGTTGAGGCTGTAGTTCATGCAAATGGGGAGCCATACTAAACCCTGATTATCCGTCAATGCTATTTTTCCTCTCTAGATTCAGAACTTTACATGTCTTATTTTCAGCATCATTAAACATTCATTTGCCTATCGTCCTTTGTAATCTATCAATGTGAATACGATAACTTGCTTTACAGACTTACATACAAACTTTTATTTAATTTGTACTAAGATGTAAGTGTTCCACCATATACTTTTAGATTATCTCTGGTCTGACCAGAGACACTCTAAAACACTTACATCTTAGTAAAAATTAAATAAAAGTTTTAGCTACATGGATCATTTGTCACTTGGATTGTATTTTTGTCTGATACGAATTCCAACTCTCCCACCCACAATTTTCTGTCTAGTTAATAAATAATTTGTTCATTCCTCACTTGATACATTAAGAATGAATTCGATAAACAATTTTCTCTGTCTTTCCCCGGTGCCTTCCATAACAACCGTGACTATGCTATTCTCCCCTCTCCCTCTCTCTCATATACGTATGTGTCCCGTGTGCGTGGACATCATGTAACAAGAAAATGGCGAGCCGAGTTCAAATTCTAATCAAGTTTGTTACATTCACTTTCGAACAAATACCCTTGGAAAAATCAATGAAATCATCGCTTCATCCCCCCCATCCCTAGTTGTGGATTAAATAGTAGGGTAGACTGGGCTCGTCAGCTTTGATTGGCAGTCCGTCAAGAAGAGCAACTCTTAATTCAAAACCTAAGTTACCAGTGATTCCAAAAAGTATGGATGGTTCTGCACAAAGCCTTTACCAATATAATCAAATGTGGAGGTAATTTGGCAGTGAATTATTAGGTCCTAATACGCTGTAATCGGCCGGAGATAAATTCCACTATTTGAATGGTAAAGCTCACATTGTTTGAATATTGGGTCAGGTAATGGAAAGGCAGAATAACATTGAGGTAGAACTGACGGCGAGAACTTCTTACATCTACGGCCTTTATAAAGAATAGCGAACGGAACAAATAAACAATGAGAAAAATGTACAGTCATTAACTAAATAAAGGATTCTGTTCCTAATTACAAGAAAGGTTACTGAATACAACTACCCGAAGAAGATCGACCGGTATTGCGGTTGAAAAGTTGTGATAAAGGTGATATAAGATTTACAATAACCTTCCTATCCCTTTGAGTAGAGAATATATCCAAAGGAGTGCTAAATAATCGGTGTTTCAACCCCTATATAACAATATTCATTGTGTAAATCTTATAAAGCCACAAACGAGAATACGTTTGAAAAATCGTCTTGAACTTCGAAGTCTCCAATCGAAAGCCTTCACAATATTTTACGACAAATGTGCTAGTCAAATATTCACTTCATTCGATCTTGAATTTTTTCCCCGAGAGTTCTACACAAAACGGAAATCATGAGGCTAATGAAAAATCTCGTCTAAAGAAACGATGGAAACCTTGAAAAACTGTGTAGTTTTCAACTTTCACGCAGAAATAGGAAAGGAAATAAAAAATTTAAAAAAAAATGAAAAATGAAAAGAAAAAAAGTTCAAATTGGTAATCTGCTAAATTGAGTTGGGGGCGGAGAGCTTTTCTCGAACGGAAAGAGAGATTATTATATCAAATACGCATTTCTAATTAACTGAACAGAAATAAAAAGAACAAGTGTCTAGACGGGGAGATTTTTTTTTTTTAATGACTGCATTTAGAATCGATATTTCAATTTCATTTTCATTTCCTGACTCAATCGAATTCCGACTTTAGTCTGATAAATGATTCCCAACAATATTGAAGATTTATTTTTTGAAGGTTTATAATTGTGATTGATGCATTTTTCTTTCATGTCAATATGCAAATCATGTTCTTCTGTCTGTAACCATTATATATATATATATATATATATATATAAACATTTGCACAAATTTATGATTCTTTCTGCTTTGAGGCTCATACTTTTTTCATTAGAAATATTCCCACAACAAAATAAAATCAATGGAATTGAAACAGCTGCGTATCTTCTACTGGTGGCAGAGGTCGATGTTCTAGCCCGAGTAAAAGCCAGCAATATAAATATTGATTTCCAATACAAATAAGCTTTCTCCAATTGGAAGATTAGCGCAATAGAGTTCTTACCGCATCATCGCAGTTCTACATGGCCTGATGATAAACTAATCAATCAGTAGTAAATGCAATGTAATTGTACTTAAACATTAACCAGAGATTTTTAACTATAAAAAGAAAAAAAAAAAAATATGCGGACAAATTCTTTTCATCTGACACTTTATGCCTGTGAAACATTTGAGAGTTTCTAATGAAACGAAAGGTCAAAGTCCATCTGTTCAAATGGACTTCCTTCCTTCAATCAGATCATACAAGCGGAGTGAAGAAATGTCACGAATTCAAATATTACAAGGAATTACTGAAAAGTTCTTGACTAAGAAACCCTTCACCACAAAATCCTGATGTTTGGTCAAATTTCCTGCATTTCCTCGTGAATGGGTCCCACTTTTGGTAAAATCTTCACTCTACATACAAAAGCTTTCTTGAATTACAACATCAGCTATTTGAATTCACTGTCGTCTTTATTCCAATTTGATCAAAATGTTTATTTGTGGGGGTGGTGGGGTCTGGTTTTGTTTTTTTGGGGCTTATGAGATTATTTTTAACTGTATCACTGGTTAAAAAGTAGCAAAAGAAAACGTGTACAGGACAAAAAATCTGTCCAATGATTACCCAAAGTTACATAAATCTGAGGAAGACTAGAAAACACACCAGCTGAAATATATTCTAAAATATGAATTGAGAGTGGACAACTGACTAAATGACCATAATTAGAATTTGGTCTAAAAAAATCTGTCTTTGTAGACAATCCAGTAAACATAAAGAGTATTTCTTGATGTCTTTAGCTTTTCACTAAGATACCTCAGGTATCTTTCAGAAAGTTTCCATTAAAAAAACAATATAGTCTTGCATTCTGTACTGTATAGAAATATAAAATATCCAAACATTTGTTTTATGCGGCTGCACAATTTGACAGAAGGGCAAAACCAGGTCAAAAGTATGCCATACTGAACCTGCCATAAAAAAAAAAAAAAATATGCATTGCAGATACATTTTCTCATATTTAATTGTGGAAATTATGTAATTTGTCATAAAAGAGGGCAGTAATGACTACAAAATTTAGAAATTGGCTTCATGAAATAAATCATTGGTCAGTTCTTTAAACAAATGCTTATTGTAAAGCTTTAAATTCATCTTTAAACTGAAAAAAAATACAAACACATTGGAACTGATGAAAAAGACTTTCTGGACAGTTGGAATAATCCTCCTGTATTTCCTTTTGTAATGGTGATTTGTTGTCTGAATTTGTTGATAAAAATATTCCTGGAATATTCCATGTCCTATCATCACTTGAAAGTCCCATCTAAAGACAAATGTTGATGCCACTTGTGCCATATCATCCAACAAAAACCATAAAAATAATCATTTCTTTGGTTGGTTTTGATTACAGCACTGGACAGTGAAGTAATATCAATGACTTGATCAATGTAAAAATTGGAGTAATAATATACTGCAACCCATTGGCCTTGGTGCTCATAACTAAAGATCATTAGAAGTGGTTCTTCAACATAACAAATGCTAGAGTTGTTTGAATATTCAGATTCCCAAAATGCCTTTACTTTTCCTGTTTAGAACTGGAGATGAAGTTCCACTAAAAGTTCTATCACTGTAATGACTATTCCCTTCATCACAGTTTTTATTTTATCAGCATGTATTGCAAGCAATTGTGAATCTTCTTCAGCCTGTTTCTCTCACTTAAAAGAAAACTAATACTCATGGCACAGAGTTCATCATCCTCTGCACAGAAGATTAAATCTAAATTTTATTATTCACTCATGTAGAGCTCTCTGATGTGGAATCCATAATTAAAAAAAAAAAAAAAAAAAGAGTTAAACATATATCCAGTTTATTTCTTTTTTTATCATAAAATGTATCCAGTTTCAGTTTTTGCAAAGAAAAATGTTAATAAATTTTCAATTTAATCCTGAGAATTAGAGAAAAATTTGCCAGCCATGTTATGTAAATGAATGTCCATTAAATAGAAAAAAATTTTGTTTTTTTTTTAAAATTTATTTAAGAATATACCCAGTTTATATATTTATTTTTCTATTTTATAATAAAAGACAAGAAATTTCCTTTTTGGCATTTCATTTTGTTTGGCAGCAAGGATACTCACTGGGTGACACATTACAATGGCCCAGTGACATTTTAAGTTCAGTCAACACCTATTTGAAATAATACTAGATAGAAAGAGCAGAAAAAAAAGTCATCCATAGTAAAATGCTATTTTTATGCTCCAATATGATGGCCAAATACTCTTTTTATCTTATATCAACATCATCTTTATGATATTAAAACATTATTATATGATGGCCAAATACTATCTTTTTATCTTAACAACACATATCAACATTATTATGAGCAGAAATTTTAATGGTGCTGTTAGAATTCAAGATGTGCATATATATATATATATATATATATATATAAAGAAAAAATATAAATACAAATTAAAAACCTGGTTAGACAAAGCACTTATAAAATTATTTTATTCACATTCTATAACACAAAAATAAGAACAGGTAAAACAATTCTGAAATAGCATTTTTATCATCACTTCATCTTTGGGAAGTGTGCCTCATGTTTTCAAATTTAGAAAGCTTTAACAATAAAATTAAAATTCTTCAGACCAACATTCATCTGTCGTACATTTTATCCTCACAAAAATACCAAAACAAAAAAAGACAAAATAAAAAGACAAAAAAAAAAAAAAAAAAAAAACGCCACAATGACATATGCTATGGTCGATCGAAAAGTAAAAGAAAAAAGATTAAATGTAAGAGTGAATAATGGCTTCACTGATATTTTCATATTGACAAAAACCTAAAGGCACACAAGGGAGATAACTCACTACGTACGATAATTATATAGATTTTATTGCCATTGTTTCAACATCCGAATTATCGAGATAAGAAAAACATTTCACACTTAAAATGTAAATGTTACTTTTAATATCTCCAAATGAATCAAACCATTTTTTAGATTCAAATTTTCATAAATATGAAAGTAGATCTGATTACATACAGATTAAGAGTTTTGCTCTAGAATCACTACTTTTTCATATCTAATATGTAAAATAATTGAAAAATGTGAGTAGAGATTTTTGTACAAAAATAATTCTTTAAATGAAAACATGGACAGAAATAAATTAATTGCAGAGAGAAAACATTTTATTAGAGAAATAAAAACAGACACCTTCAAATGATAATCCTTAACAAGAGCAGTAACAATAAATATATATTACTATAAAAAGGTTATGCCAAAATATAACTATGTACATATATGTAATGAATGTATATATTTATTTATATAAAACCATAAAATGGTAATTATATATAGATATATATATATATATATATATATATATATATATATATATATGTGAACATAGAAGTCAACACTTAGAGGCGACAGTCTGTTTCATGCTATATGCAATCGTTCACTTTTATATTTACACACGCTCTATCTCTGATATTGAGCACTTTATCCCATAAATATAGCACACCTTAAGACTATATTTCTTTATATATATATATATATATTTACTGCTCTTGTTATGAATTGCTTTTTAATATCTGCTTTTATTTAATCAGTTCTATATTTACAGTAATGTCAAATTCATAGCTTGGCTAGAATTTATTTTTGATGATAAAGTGTAGCAAATTCTATTTTCTCTCAAAATTAAGTCAAGTACATTTAAACTGGGATAAAGTAGCATTGCTGAAATTTAGATATTGTGGCATTTTTAGAAAAATTCCTCTTTATGCAAAAACAAGTAGCTTGATCGAAATGTTGAGCAAAGTCATTATTTGCATATCTGCAATAATTCTGCCATTTTTCTAAAACTGTAGAATTCTTTCCAGTTTCTTTCTTTTACTAAAATGATTTCAATATCAGTAAATACAAACATTTTATTTTAATCATCCATAAATTAAAACATTTAGCAAAAATAAATAAAGATAAGATCAACATAAATTATTCTCAGATCAAAAAAAAAAAAAAAAATACAAAAAATAACAACTTGGAAACTATTATTATTATTACATCGTTGACTAAACAATAAAAATACAATCTAATTTCTGTTTAAGGAGTTATCATTATTTACACTATTTACATGCAGACTACTGTCCTCATCTTAGCAATATTTTCAGCCAGCCTTCAACCAGGTGTATGTCAATCTGGATAACATACAAGGAATTCTGAACTAAACCCTTTATTTAATCTACAAGCATAGACTATTCTCATGCCAGAGCCCATGTCTAGGGATATCTTTTTTCTTTTTTTTTTTTTGGTACTACTCAGTTATTGCTTTCCCAATTTCCAGTGAGTTCAAGTACACACTGGCTAGCCTTGGGATTGAACCCACAATTACTATGTTACCAAATTCGCAAACCAACATTTTAATTCACGAAGCCATTCCTTGTAGGTTAACTGGATTGATATATACCTGATGAAGACCAGCAGGCACAATGGCTGAAATGTTGTAAAAACAGCAGCAGCAAAGATGAGGACAATAGTCCACATGTAAATAACATACAATCCAAGTTTGGAATGGGGAAAAAAAAAAAAAAAAAAAACCACAATCCTGAAATGGAAGCAATTTAAAATTCCCTTTCTAAATGAAATATTTTTATAGATAAAAACTTTATGGTAAATTTATTCAAAAACAGAGGCACAAGAACTGAAACAACATTTTCAGACATAAAATACAAAACTGAACATTTTGCAATTAATGAGAGATAGGAGAAAAAAGAACAATTCAGAATGTATTTTTTTTCTGATAGAGCCAAAAAAGTCAAAGTTGTTATTTTATAGTTTTTATTCTCACAAACCTCGATAAAAAGCACAGTACGAAGATAAACAAGCACAACAAAGGAATTTTAATGTCCATATCTGAAAGACAAAAAAAAGAAAAAAAAATAATTATAATTTCCATTAGCATTTGGGTTTGTGTGTGTGTGTATGTGTGTGTGTGTAAGTTTTAGAGATAAATGAACAAGTGAAATGTTTGAATAATTTTCAACCCCTATTTTTGTTCTTCCTTGTTAGGAGGCCAACACTGAGAGTACAACAGTGTTTGAATCTCTCACCATGATCAATTTGTGAAGTAGGTGTGGACATCTTGACATTATCAGTTTCCAAAACCAAAATTCTTGATTCAAAATGTTTGACTTAGTGAGTTCTGGCCATGTGTGTAAAGACAAATATTTGGAATATCGAAAATCAAAAAAAGTGGCAGATTATTTCATAATTACACATACCATCCACAAGGAGAACAAAATAGTCAAATAAGAAATATAAATAAAAAACTTATACTTTTTGACCAACAATTAACATTACAATCAATGGAAATAAATATAAAGAAGGAAAACAAAAAAAAAAAAAATTTAAAAATAGAAACTCACTTTTGAAACTCCCACTCTCTGTTGTCTAGTGGGCAGACTTGTCTGGTTTTCAACCATCGGGATATACAATGGAAATGGAATGCATGCTGAAAAAAAGAGTTTGTACTAATTAGGAGTGTTTTTATCCAACTAGTTATAATTTAACTATCAGCAGAAAATAAAAACAATTCTTGTGATAACGTACATTTAATAATAATTAAAAAGTACAAAATAATCAATAAGTGTTAATTAATGAGAAGACAACAGGTGTGGGAGACTATATAGAAAGTAAAAACGTTCAGCTGGATGGTGATCTTGTATTTGTTTAGAAATATCAAAGATGGCTGGCCAAGTGGAATTTTGGCCTTTCTATTTATTCAGATTGTACTAATCTGTCAAAGATGGCTTCCTTAGTCTTTCTATAAATATGAAATTTAAACCCATATTTTCAATTTATATTTTTATGTAAAAACAAAACATTTTTATTTATAATGAAATGGGATACTAGTTATACATGGTAAATAACATGAGAAAAGCAAATCAAAACTTACTTGTGAAAAAAAATAAACAAAACTTAGTTATTTCCCAAAACTATAGATAAAATTGTTTACTGGAAATATTTAATAAGATTTTGCCAAGAAAATTTAACATCCTATAATGGCCAGCGAAAGCAGTAAAAGATTCTGATGGACATTAAATCATAACTGAGGATTATTTATCTTTTGTTTCTACAAACAAAATCTCTTGGAGAATATCAGAAATTTAATATTGCTTGTTAAAAAAAATGTACAAATGTAATAAATCTCTCAGATAATCATAAAATTTGTATTAATTACAAGTTACTAATGATTTGATTTGAGACAAAAAAGATTTCATTCAAGATTTGCTACAACATGCTTGTTAACAGCACCATCTATGCATTTTTGGAAGAATTCTTTATAAAATTCCATTTGATTGGCAACAAAGAGATTTCTCTAAGTTTTCTCACAGTAATTCAATAAGGGCAATTGGCTGTAGCCTTCAGCATGAAGAGTTTACAACCAATGTGTACATTAAAGTTGGTCAGTTTGGCAATTTATGTTTCAGTATCAGTTTCCTTTTTTTTTCCTTTGATACTGCAGTTTTCGATCGGTTTTTCAGTTTTTAATTTAGTATTTTTGCTAAGGAAGCTATTCATTTTCTTGTGTAATGATAGCATTTCCAGTCGATATCTGATTTCATTTGAGATTGATAAGAATTTTCAAATTATTGAAACTATTGTCTGATACTTGTTTTCCATTAAAGTTTATTTATTAAACTTTTGAATAAATTGTCAACTATAAATAACTACCATATTTATTATCAATTTGGTAAAATCCAAAAGAAATCATCATGTAAACTATCTAAATTTGTGTCTTTGGACAACACATTTGAGAAAGAAAATGGCATAGCTCTCCAGAAATTGGTCTATGATGTGGCTTTTGAAAAGTCAAAAAATGAAACCCCACATGTTTAAAATAATTAAAAATATGGCAATTCTTTTCTGGCATGCCAGTCAACTTTTATTGGGATTTGCAAATAAATTTCTTCTAAAGAAGGAAAATCAAGGAGTTATTTTCTCCCCTAAAATTTTTAAAAATGAGTAGATTTCCAAATCTGCGAGTAGGACCTGTTCTTTTTTAAATACACATTTTAAAACTGAAATTAAAAACTATTTTAATCATTTTAATATATAATCTTAAGTGTATTCGCTAGATAAAACCATAAAGATATTTGTAAAAATAAAATGAATTTTCCTTGTTTAGAAGAATTTCATAGGCAGAAAATCCACCGAACACTAGTAGCTAAAAAAAAAAAAAAAAAAAAAAAAAATTTTTTACTTTGGGTTTAAAAAAATGACTTGCAGTTTTGAAAATATAGACATCTTAAAACCGAGACTAAAACTTACTTTATTTTTTTTTAATATTTAATTTTAGGTGTTAGGGTTAGATAGAAACAATTTTATTTACAGAAAACAAACAATTTTACACTAGAGATTCACATATCTGGAAATATACACATTTTAAAATGAAATTAAGCATTATTTTAATTTATTAGTATCTAATTTAGGTACATTCCGTAGATAAAAAACAAATTTATTTATAAAAAAAAAAAAAAAAAAATCTTCATTCATCTTTCTTGTTTACAACAACTTTTTGTGATTGGTATACTTGCTTACTTGCTTACTAGTGAATTATCCTGAAATCCAACTTCATAAAATTTAACATTAAAATGAAACTGGCAACTACTTTTTTAATTTTTACTTGCTATTTCGTTGTTAATTTTAGCACAAAAAGTTTTTTTTTTTTGAAAACTGAAACAAATAGATATGATTTCCAAGTGTCAAATCTGTTGTATTTCCATTTTTTTCTTCCTTTCTTTTGTAAACAAATAGATTTTACATTTCCTAAAACTAGTCCAATGTTTTTAACACATTTTTGTTCAATCTTTTTCTCTTACAAATGTTAAAATTTAATTTTATTAACATCTGAAAGTCTTTTTCAATAGTGTTTCTTTGGATATGGTCACCCAGTAGTAATAGCACTAAACTGAACAATTTCAGTTTCATAAAAAAATTTCGATGCAGTTTCAGAGTCTGAAGATGAAACCAAAAAAAGTTGTTTTTTCAGTTAAACTGCCCATCTCTAGTGTACATACTTTAAATTACCTGCTTTCCCCAACATTTGTTGAATTAACCAAATAGCTATAATGGCTAATCCATAATGCTTCAGCTTTAAACTTAAAATAGCACAGAGACACATAATTGAGATACAGAGTTAAAAAATCTTTTGTACTTACATTGCAGACACCCCAAGCTACTGTACACTCTTCACTAGTTGCAGATGCCTGGTTGGCTTGACATTCAATGCCTACAAAATAATTTTTAAAATAAGTTAAATGATAAGCTTTGTCAGAATTTAAGATATAGAATTATTAGACATGGAAATGTTCAAATTAATGTTCTCATCTTGGTTGTTATAACATTTTTGCATTTGTGCCCATCATAGTTAGCAATCAGTGGCAAAGGGGTCCCAGCCGAGGCAGAGTCTCATCTCAGGAAACTGACTCTGTTTTTACGAGGTCTACGGGGAATTTTTGCCCAAGCCTACGGGCTCGGATACCCCACAATAAAACTCGGCCTTGTGCAAACAGACACATTACATATTTTCTCAGATTTCTCTCATAATCATTAACAGTCATCATTCAAAACCATCCTTCACCATTGTTAGTAACCTACCAGGCATGATCATCAAACTGAACCCTTTATTCAATCTATAGATTGATTGTTCTCATTCCACCTAAGAGAATGTATTATATCAATTTCTTTTAATAAGTCACCTTTGTGATATTACTTGTCTTCCAATGAATCAAACAACATGACTTTTTACAATACTTAACCAAGGAATTCAAGGTTACCAGCCATGACACCTGAAGAGGACTGGAAAGTACATCAAGGCAAGAATTATTTATTTATTCATTTTAAATACAGGAGTCATAAGAATGACATTCAAACCATGCTTTTTATATTTGTTGAAAACAGGCACATTTTAATTTGATGGCAGATCAAAAATATTAAAAAAATAAAATAAAATAAAAATCCAAAAATAATTATCTGATTTTTCTTTTTAGAGTTTAAAATTATTTTTAACAAAAAAATTGGTTATGCTATTTTTTCCTATCATTCCACTTGTATCATTTTTACTTGAATTCACTTTTTATAGCCATTAATCTTCTTAAGTTTAGCATCCTCATAAATAATAATAAATAGGCCATTTGTGACCCTCACTATATGGTTAGGTTCTAGGTACCAATAAACATGCAGGGATACACTCATGTCAATAGAAACAGTGAAATAATTATAAAATACTAAAAATCTTTACTTCCAGGTAAGAGAAATAAGAGTTTTGTTTTTTGTTGTTGTTTTTTCTAATTTTAAAGCTATACACACATGTAAACAGTTTGACAGCTGTTGATAGTTATTTTTTTTTCTTTTCCTAACTCTGTGATTTTATTGCTCAGCCCAAGGTAGAGGTTGTCCAAACCGAGTGTGAAGGGAATGTATTATCCCAATGAGTATTCCAATTTCAAACTTTGTGAAATTGAGATATTAAATGGCACAATCTACATGCAAAATCATGTAACAGACAGTACTAAATATCAAAATACTTACAGAGATCCATAATATGATTTCTACAAATAGCACAATTGTCTACAACAATATCTGAAAAAAAAAAAAAAAAAAACAATAGAAATACCATGGACAAAACCAAACTTACAATGAAAAAAAAAGTTGATAACTTAAAATACGACAATTTACAATTATTACAAAAGATAATTTCTCAAGATTTCAACAAAATCTAGTGTAAAATATCTTTAATGAATTGCAAATGTTACATCTATTTGATTCTTGATGCTCAAGATTAATAGAATAGTTCTCTAATAGAAAGAGTAACTTCACTTACCCCAGGCCCACAGAGCAACGGCATTCCACTGAAATTAAACAATTTTAACAGTTAAAAAGACTGTATGATATTTTTTTTAAAGTTACATTTTTCCTTTAATACAGACCAGCTAGAATAAAATTTAATTTACACAGAGAATTAAAACTTTTTAAGATTCTTCATACTATGGAGAAATCAAAACGCGAACATTTTTTTTACTTTTAAAAGTTAGGATAATAGAAAAATTAGAAAGACATTTTCTGATAATGAAAATCAGCAAAGAGCAAAAAAATAATTTATTAATTGTTTAAGAGCAATGAAAATATTTTTTTTTTAATCCATGCTGTCTGGAATTTCAGTTTTAATTTAAAATTTTAAGAACATTTATAATACCTAGAAAATTCTTGGTCCTCTTGAATCATTTGGATTTCTTACAGATTTAAAACCTGCTGCTTTTTATATCATGAAAATTTCCCGGTCATTAAAAGTTATTTAGAATTAAGCCCCTTTGTATAACACAAAGGGATTGTTGGCAGTCACAGAGAACAAACATTCTTTTTCACCCAAAAAAAAAAAAAAAAAAAAAAAAAAAAATGGAATTTCAAAGATAAGGAAAGTGATTATTATTTATTCATTCATTTAGTTTTATTCAAATTATTATATTTATTTTTATTTATTAAAATATATTATGTATTATGATCATTATTTTTTTATTCTTTAGGTTAAACGATATATATCTCCTGTTTGTTAATAAAAAAAAGAAAAAGTATCATTTTGCAAATTATTTTATTTTACAAATATTTATCACATTGTGTTTGCCAATTTCTTTATATATTTGGGCACAATTACCCCCAAAGTTTTAATATTTTCATAGGAAGAGGACACATTTTGTTGTAATTTGTTTGCATTTCAAATTCTAATAATTTCCTTTTACAATTTATTATGTATAGCCAATTTCTTTCTATTATTTAACATTTAAACAATTGTTTTAACTGCAGCTACAAGCCTCAAATATCAAATGGTTATTTTCTAATATCTGTGTGTGTGTGTGTATATACGTACATACCTACATTTTTTTTTAATGAAAAATCTTTCTTGAAGCTTTTAATTTCAAGCTTTTCTAATTAGTTTTATTGCATTTTTTATTTTACAATTCAGAACAGATTTTCTCTAGTTCCAGTTTGATAAAAAAATTTTTTTTTTTTTAAATTTATGAAGACTTGTCCTTATAATATAAACATTAAGCAATGCAAAAATGAATTTCTCAAAATTAAATACGTGAGGTTTAACAGAAGTTTAAAAAAAAAAAAAAAAAAAAAAAAAAAAAACACAATTATCTAAAAATGAAACATTTAAAAAATAAATTTATGAATAAGACCTGAAAGTTTTAAAATATAACACGCTTTTTGCAAGAACTTCCAAATCAATGCATTTTGCACTGCTAAAATTTCTCATACTAATTTATGGTTACCCGTTGAGGTAAGAAAAATTAATTTCTTTAATAAAAACTGGAGAGGGATGGGCATCGTCAGGTCCACTTTGGCCAAGACACACTAAACACAATGTGGAAGGAGCTAGTAAGGTGCTCAGCTACACAGCAACCATACAACCACACCCTGATGACAATGACAGGACAATTATTTAACATGTGTTGATATGTGAAAATATTAAAATAGCCCAATTTGTTTGAGGAAATTTTTTTTTTTTTGTAAAAGTTGGTTGTTACGAAAGCTAACTCTAACAGAACTTATTGTTTTATGGATTTGTTGATAAAAATGGACCATGGAATATACATCTGTATTCAAAGATGTTTTCCCCTAAGAAATATTTTCTTTAAATTCTGTTAATTAGTACTTATTTTTTTATAATTTTCTTTTAAATTAATACCTAGGATATATATTTGGTTTCTTTAAAAAGTGTCATTATTTTTCAATTAACGTGCTGGATCCATGACAAATTCCTCGCAAGAACGTTTTTTTACTTTTAAAAATGACTTAATGCCTGATTGAAATACGTAAAAAAAGTATCTTTTTTTTTTTTTGGATATTAGAAACAAAATTTTATTAAAAGATTATTAGATTATATTTAAATGCGTTTTTAAGGTTTTTAAAATTTTAAGTCAAATTTTGTCGGTACTTGGTTGGTGTATATTTAAAAATCTTTCGATGGAAAAAAGGAGAATAGTTTTACTTTTAAATTCACTACTTTTGAAGGTGAATACTGGAAAATACACAATGACTGATAATAATGGAACATTTAAAAAATAAATTTATGAATAAGACCTGAAAGTTTTAAAATATAACACGCTTTTTGCAAGAACTTCCAAATCAATGCATTTTGCACTGCTAAAATTTCTCATACTAATTTATGGTTACCCGTTGAGGTAAGAAAAATTAATTTCTTTAATAAAAACTGGAGAGGGATGGGCATCGTCAAGTCCACTTTGGCCAAGACACACTAAACACAATGTGGAAGGAGCTAGTAAGGTGCTCAGCTACACAGCAACCATACAACCACACCCTGATGACAATGACAGGACAATTATTTAACATGTGTTGATATGTGAAAATATTAAAATAGCCCAAATGCGAAGAGCAAGTGTAGGTGAAAAATATTTTTTCAGGCTTAAAGTGTACCAAAAAACATCAGAAGTTTTTGTAGACGTATAAAAAATGCAATTGTTTTATGCCATAAACAGAATTGCATCTTTGCACATCAACTGAAACTTTTTGTGGGTTTCATGTACAAATAAGCATCTGTAAACAAAAAAAAATGATACTAAAAAAGAAATTTATCACTTTGGGTTTTTTTTTATTAAAAAGTTCAAATGTTTGAAATATACATCAGCCAGATGAAAAGAACTGTACTTCATAAATAATTTTTTTTTTTTTTTTAAAATGATTCATATTTCAGTGACATCTTTAATGTCAAGAAACAAACAATGCATTAATCTTTTAATAGGAATTTTTTGTAACATTTCAGTTTGATATATTTAATTTAAATGATGGTTAGCTTAATTAAACTGCAGTTTACAAGTTACCTTGTAGTTGAGAATAAGTTCTTTTTGTGACACTCAAAAAAGCATTGTTTTTATATACATATATATATATATATATTTATTAGAATTGGTTGTTTTGGTATCAGTTTCCGATTTTGTTTTCCTTGATAATGCAGTTTTCAGTTTGGGTTTTTAATTTAGTATTTTTGCTTTCTAAGGAAGCCATTCATTTTCTCGTGTAATGATATCATTTCCAGTCGATATCTGATTTCATTTGAGATTGATAATACTTAATCCATTCAATTCACAATATCTCATGTATTTCTGGTCTAATCTTAAAAATATTCATATAGCTGGAAAGGAAATAATATAATCTTTCTAAATATGGAATTTCTATGTCCTATTATTCATTGAATTATTTTATTACAGCAAATTAAAATGCTATTGATTCAACCAGCTGAAAATGCAAAATTATATTTTTTGAGACTAAATTTTACACGTTACTTTGTTTCACAAAATCAATAAATTTCTTCTAAACAAGGAAAATCAAGGAGTTATTTTTCCCATAAATAAATTTGTGTTTTTATCTAATCAATATGCTTAATATTAAAAATAATTAAAAGCTTTTAATTTCATTTTTAAAATGTGTAGATTTCAAAATCTGTATCACCTTTCTTTCTTAGATACACAATTTAAAACTGAAATTAAAAACTATTTTAATTATTTTAATATAATCTTACTTATTTGCCAGATTTGCATATCTGGAAATATACACATCTTAAAAGTGAAATTAAGAACTATTTTAACTATTCTTAATATCTAATTTAGTATGCATTCCCTAGATAAAAAAAAAAAAAACGAATTTTATTTTGTGATTAGCGTAACACTGGCTTACTAAAACAATTATCCTTACTACAAAAAATCCAACTTCATAAAAAATTTAACATTAAGACAAAACTGGCAACTATTTTTTTTTTATTTTTATTTGATATTTTGTTGTTAACTTAATTTTACCACAAAAAGTTTTTTTTTGTTTTGAAAATTGAAACAAATAGATTTCACTTTCAAACATCATGTCGCATTTTCTTTCTTTTTCTTCATTTCTTTTGTAAAGAAATGTTCATTTATTTTCTAAAACTAGTCAATTAAATGATTTTAACATATTTTTGTTCAATCTTTTTCTCTTACAATGGTAAATGTTGATAGAATTCAATTTTTATTAACATCTTAAAGTCTTTTGCAATAGGGTTTCTTTGGATATGATCACTCAGTAGTGATATAAAAACAAAAACGAAATCGTATAGTTTTGTAAAAAATTTCTATGCGATCTCACGGTGTGAAGGTGAAACTGAAAAATGTTGGTTTTTCAGTTAAACCGCACACTCTTTATATATATGTGCACACCATTTACATTATTCAGAATATTGTCCTCATCTTTGTCGTTTTGGCCGTTGTACACTCCAACCTTCTTCATCAGCCTGTCTCCCCTTTATATTTCTTTCCACAGCTGCACAGGATAGAGTACACGGTCTTTAGTCATGTTCTCATCTATTTGTGTGTATGGGGGGGTACTCAGGAGAGATATCTGCGAAGTGTCGCCACACTTTTGAAGGTTGTCCTGATGTTATATGGACCACAGATCCTTTGTATTTTCTCTGATAACCCCTTCACATAAGGCAGGCAGACTGTTTTCTGAGTGTTGTTGTCCTCTCCTTGTACCCGCCTATCCCAGTTTTTTGGAGCTGCTGCCATGTACCCAGGGTAGTTGTTACGTTGTAAAGTACTACTTATACTAACCAATTCTTTATCTAATGTCTCCGAGTCGTCACTTATGACTTTTGCTCGATGTTGTAAGCAGCGGACGATCCCTTTCTTTACGCTGATGGATAGTGGGAGTTATAATTGAGGTACTGTCCAATGAATGTTGGTTTATGGTGTACGGATATCTTGAACCCATACTCTCAAGGACACATGGCACAGTTAGATCCAGTGACAGGACCCAAAGAGTGCAAGTTCAATACCTGGTTAAAGCAGTGGAGAACTTTCAGAGGGGAATTAACAGGAGATAACTGACATCCATTAGACAAGGCACGTGAAACTAGAACAGTCTACCCCAATGAGAGAAATAAAGGGTTCAGTTCAACATTCCAACCACCTAAGAAGGCCGGAGCATACAACTGCCAAAACGTTGCGATAAACATGGCAACAAAGATGAGGACAATAGTCCAAATAATGTAAATAGTGTACATAATACCTCATCTCAGAAATATAGACATATATATGTATATGGAAAACACACCCTAATATTTATATATATATATAAGGATGCGTTTTCTCCAAAATGAGAGCCAAAATCTCTATGCCAGTTTTTAAAAATTTACCAAAACTCAGGAAATTATCTGATTTCAAAGAAATTTTCAGTATTATTCATTAATGAATGAATTGTATACTGAATAGGTTAGAATATTAGAAAAATTGTAGAAATATTGTATGGAAGATCAAATAGGAAATCATTTAATTCTGAATGTTCTCCCTATTGGTTTAAAAATAATTATATCTGATGTATGGAGATATCTAGAATATTTTATGACATTGGTAGTTGAAAGCAAAGTGAAGGCAATTAATAAACAACACTAGTCTAAAACAGTATCAAGAAATCTTTAGCAATTTCCCCACAGATTTTTTTTCTTTTATAATAAAACTTTTTGTTTAATAAGTTTTCATAAAATAATTAATACTTGATTTGGTGCAGTTAAATATTTCATGACATCAAAGAGTTAAAAAATAAAATAAATCCACTGGATTAAAAATATTATTTCATTCTTTTATTTATTTATTTTTATTCTTTAAAAAAAAAAAAAAAAAAGATATTCTACTAAGCTTGATAAAGAAAAATATTTTATCGAATAAAAAATATAGTCCTACCTTATTGTTTATAGTAAATGATTATTCTTAAACAAAAATGAAACGAGATTCTGTATTTTGATAATTTGGGACTTTCGTATTTAATTAAATTTGATTTGTTTGAGGAAATTTTTTTTTTTTTGTAAAAGTTGGTTGTTACGAAAGCTAACTCTAACAGAACTTATTGTTTTATGGATTTGTTGATAAAAATGGACCATGGAATATACATCTGTATTCAAAGATGTTTTCCCCTAAGAAATATTTTCTTTAAATTCTGTTAATTAGTACTTATTTTTTATAATTTTTTCTTTTAAATTAATACCTAGATATATATTTGGTTTCTTTAAAAAGTGTCATTATTTTTCAATTAACGTGCTGGATCCATGACAAATTCCTCGCAAGAACGTTTTTTTTACTTTTAAAAATGACTTAATGCCTGATTGAAATACGTAAAAAAAGTATCTTTTTTTTTTTTTTTTTTTGGATATTAGAAACAAAATTTTATTAAAAAGATTATTAGATTATATTTAAATGCGTTTTAAGGTTTTAAAATTTTAAGTCAAATTTTGTCGGTACTTGGTTGGTGTATATTTAAAAATCTTTCGATGGAAAAAGGAGAATAGTTTTACTTTTAAATTCACTACTTTTGAAGGTGAATACTGGAAAATACACAATGACTGATAATAATGGATTTCGTCCTAGAATATTAAAATCTCATCTTTCTTGTAAAACAAAAATCCATTGCATTTTCTAACACAAAAAATTGTCATATTCGTCAACAAACAACTCAACAAGAAACTTTTCAACTGCTTCGTCGATTCACCTCTTAAAATTTTTACCCTCTTTAAAAAATAGCAACAAAATGCAAATATAATAGAGTTTACATTTGATTATGAAATTTAGAGTTGCTTCTAAGAAATCTTTATTGTTTACTATCCCAAAAAGTGATTAAGAAACGAAGCTTTCATTAGTTACTAATCAAACAATCGAAATGAAAAACCGGACAAAAACTCAACATTATCACCAACCACCTCATCCATAAAACCACCAAGAAAAATGTTTTCTAAGATCTAAAGACGTTTTTACGTTCTCTTCAAATTTAATTTCAAATAATTCGATTCTCAATTCAGTGTGTAGCATGTTGTCATTTATTTATGGTTTTCCTTATGTTCGAATTTTTCTCGGCACACCTTCCCAATATTTAAATAATAAATCACTAACATTCTTTAAGAGAATTATGGTAACTGACATTATTAAAGTCATTGTTTTAAATTCTAAATTTAGCAATCCAGACTTCCTCTGAATAAAACATTTTTGTTAATTTTGTTTTCGTAGTATGTTTTTAAAACTCGTTTTAGAGAGCAAGTAATTTTGGTAATTACTCAAGAAGAGACATTAATTAAAGATCGACTTTTTTTTTAACTTGGTAAATTTGGTTTTACGGTGGCTTTTTTTCAACTTTTTAATATAATTTTTTAAAAAATTAAACACATTTTCTTTTTTAATTTCCCTGCAATAGTAATGAAACTAGTAATTTCAAACTTTTGTCTTTTTTTTATTAAATAATTAATTCATATTAAATTGCTTTTAGCATACAGCTTCGATACTGAATTTAGGTAACTGACAATAAACTAAATACAAGAAAATGTACAATTCCGAAGCCTAAAAATAAATTAAAGAAAAAAATGAATGATTACTTTTTTCTTTTTTTATAGATACAATTTTTTATATAAGTGTTGATTGAATGACAATTGAAAAGTCAGACTATATTAGAGTTAGTGTTATAAACATTTTATTTTTACACTTCTCCAAATTTAATGGGCTCACCTTCTTCACTTCAAATCTTTTTTTATTTCCAGGCTTTTCTCCCGGGACGGACGATGAAGTTGACGGCTCCACAAAATCCTCTTCGTCTATTTCCATAGCGGCAGCCATTTTTTTTTCGTAAACTCGCAAAATCTCATCAAATCACGTGAGATTTTAAAATGAATCCTACAACTTCCTGTAATGCGAGAGTTTCTGTCTTCGTTAATTTCCGTCTTCTTTCTTTATTTTTTGTCTGGAGTCAAAAAAAAATCTTCCTGCCTTTAAAATAGCATAACTTTTTGAAATCGATTTAAGTAAAGCGATCTCTGTGAATAGTTCTAAAACAGTTTAGTGTTTTGATAGAAATACGTTGGAACTTCATGCGAAGATCGAACACTCACACCATCTTCGAGACCAGCTTGTTAACCATTACATCACAATGAGGCAAATAAGTATCGTGTCTAATTTTTTAAAACTAAATTAACTTTAAATTATTAATTAATAATAATTAAAATAAGTACCAAGACAGATTTCCTATAAAAAAAAAAAAACGTATTTTGTCTTCTATGAAGTTTTTAAGATCCTAACCAGAATAAATTAAAAAAACATTAAAGTTTTTCAACATTTTTAAAACTAAAACTGGCACCGTCACTCATCGAATCTCCAATTTCATACGAAAAATGTAAACAATTTTTAAAAAACTTAAAAATACAATGTTTAAAAACTTTAATTTGACTTCTTATTTTTGTTTCAATGTAAATTTCATTTACGACTGAGTAGTGAGTTCGATCCTCACTGGGTGCCCCATACTTTTGGGTTTGGCCTTATGCCACATCTAAGCCGGGCTTAGAAAATCAGTGGGGTAGGGGGCTAGATACCGTTTCAATGTAAATTTAAAAGATTAATTAACTGGATTTATCAAACTGTCAAACAAAGTTAGTAATGCTTTTTTTACTTGAATCATAACGTTTATTTCTGCACGGTAGGAGGTCATGAGCAGGCATCGAGGCCAACAATATTAGTTTTTTTGTCTATTATATTTCTGAGATGAGGTATTATGCAAATAATGTAAATATTAGTTTTCTACTATCACCCCCAAAAAGCGCATATTATCTTCTCTACTAGGGTAACTTCAAAGCGCACGTAAAGATTTTAAAGTACGAATGATCAAAAGTGCTACAATCTAGAAATAGGTATTGTTTATTTTTAAAATAAATTATCTTTAACCAATAGTTTAAGGATATATTTTTTATTCTATTTGCTTTTATGAAACATAGAATTAATTTTATTTTTATAGAATTATAAAAAAGAAATTAAATAATTAAATGATACTTTTCCTTTTTTTATTATTTTCTTACCTGTTTGATGTCATAAAATACTTAATTGCATCAATCGAGGTTTTTTTTTCAATTATTCTGATTTTAAAATTAAACTAAAGGAAGTACTACAAAAAGGGAAAAATTAAAGAAAACTTATTGAATTGAGATACAGTTTATAATTGTAATTACAGAATGATTCCATTTTTTTTTTAACTTCCATACAAAAAGTAATCTAACAGTTGCAAAAATGAAAAAAATTATTTGAAAAAATGTTCACACTCAAAAATGGTATTAAACTTTACATTTTTCGAGTCTTTATTTAATTAAAAAACTTCTTTTGAACATCAACAAGATGAATTTCAAAATAGCATAATTTTTTTTTAAATATTCAGTGTTGTAGATTATTTTCCTGTCAAATCTGAAAGAAAATAATGTTATTATTTTAAATTATGCAAACCCCATCTCTCAACAAAAATTATTTACTGAGTTTTATTATTCTTGGTAAGGTTTTAGACAAATTTTGATTATGTTCACATTTGATATTGCATAATTTTTTTTACTGAAATAATATCTTCATGGATTTTTCTTCTCTCACTATGATCTATTGTAACAGCAGCTACTGAAAGTTAGAGAGTCGTGTCCCTTTAATTATATTATCAGAAGCCATAATGAATTATCTATTATCAGATAATGAATGCCACAGTTACAGCAGACAATTGAGTAAAAATGAAACAAAAGGAAGTGTGATTTTTTTCGGCTTTTTAATATTTTCAGAAAATATTAAACATCAGTCTTACTTAAATCCTGTCAGAGTGAGTTTTAATGTACTTTTAAAACATTATAAATTTATGTTTAGAGATGATAAAATTCAAATATTAACAATCATTTCTTCTAATCAATCAAACAGAAAGCATTTCAAAATGTTTCCATAAGGTTAACCCAAAATTAACATATGTATATATTCATCACTATGCCAAAAACGTTTCTAAGGTAAAAGATTATGTCTAAATTACTCAGAGCCACACTAACTTTGCTAAATTACAATCAGAAGTAAAAATTCAACTCAACATCTTTACAACATAAGACAAAAAATCTGCAAAAATAAAACATTCATATATATTCCATAAAACCAAAATCGATAAACAAGGAATGTTGGGATCCAGCCTCCATAAGTTACAATGAAACCTATAAGCTAACCCACTCAATATTTTTACAAAGACAAACCAATTGCAGAAATTAAAAAGGTGAAATCAAGAAATGTTAGAAACAATCACATAAACTGATTTACTTTCTTTCAAATTTGCTCTTTGATCAAAATAGGATAAAAATTGGAAATACTAGAAGCTACTAAAGTCTTTTAGTACATAAACAAATTCACCCAAACTACTTCTTCTAAAAGTAAAATATATTCAGAGAAACCTTTTGTTTTTTGTTTTAATATAAATCCTTTAGTAGACTAGTGGGTAAATAGCAGGACAGAATGGATCCTTGACTAGGAGAAGGACAACTCTGAATTCAAAATCTGAGGAGCGTTGTTTGGCAACCTTGTCACATGCTATGCACCGGTTTTCTGTATTCAGCTCCTCCAAAAACTGGTTGGTTCTGCACAAGTCTTCACCACCACCAAATCATATGTACATTTAGTCTGGCTGTTTGGTTCGAAGAACTAAGCTACTTTCACAAATAATTTTGGCATTTCAGATTTCAACCAGCTTGAGTAGCCATTGATAAAAAAAATCACATTTATCAAAACAATTTATTGTAGTAGAAAATACACTTCTGTTTTCTTTTCCCTTTCCTTCACTTTCAATTGCCCCACCTCCACTCCTTGGAGAAATAAATAATTTTTAACACTTGATCAATTTTATGAACACACAGCTTATTGGCATCAGAGGGACTCAATAAATCTATTCAATTATTAGCAGATATCCTATTTATAACCTGCATAATAAATGTTAATCATAGACCCAAATAATATAAATGAAAATAAATAATTCAACAGATTTATCAAATTCTCTAATCCTGATGAGCAGTTTTCTATAAAACTTTGAAGTGGGTCATGAGATAAGTTGATTGTAATTAATTTTGTTAGTTTTCTGTGTATATATATTTTTACCTCATGTGGAAATAGACTATTTCAGCAGATGATGAAAGTAGTCATCTGTCTTTTCAAACCCAATGTGGAATGAAGCAACTTGGGATGAATCATATAACAATAACATAACAATTTTACAACATAATCATAACAACTTTGATGTCCCTATGGGTGCATATGATTCAGCCCAAGATGCTGATTTGTTTGGTATTTATATTTTAGATACCCTTAATAGAATAGTTGGTCCCAAGCAAATAGGCCTATACATAGATGATGGACTCATGTTTATCCCCAATATTAATGGCCCACTAACCTCAAAAATCCAAAAGAAGATTATTAGGGCCTTCAAATTACTAGGACTTAGAATTTGAGATTTCCTCTAACCTGAAAATAGTTGATTATTTAGATATCACCGTTAACCTCAATAATAAAACTTTTAAACCATACCATAAAGACAATAAAACCTCCATCTATATTAATGTTAATTCTAATCTCCACAAAGCTATTGTGAAACAGATCCCTACTACCGTTAACACTAGGATTAATCGAATATCATCCAACATAATTATCTTTAATGAAAATAAAAAATGCTCCCCAAAATAGTGGTTTTAAAAATAAATTGTCTTACATAATCCCTATAAATAACACCAAGATATCTGAGATTAGACATAGATACAGAAAAAGAAAAACTATGGTTCAACCAACACCCCCCACCCCCATCTGCAAACTGTCCAATATTAACATTGGACAGTAATTCCTAAAGTTAATCAATAAGCACTTCCAAAAAATAACTCTCTAAGTAAGATTTTCAATGGGAAAAAAATTAAGATTAACTATTCTTGTACCAACAACATTTATAAAATTATTAGCTCACACAATCAAATTTTAAGGAAATTCTATGGGACCAACAACAAAACCAGTATTAAATCCTCCCATAGTTGTAGATAATTGTCCATTAGAGGGCAAATGCAAATCTTCCAAGGTTATATATCAAGTGATCATTTCCCTCAAAGAAAATATGGAAATAAAAAAAGTTTGCATTAGAATTTCCACAGGGGAATGGAAACAAAGATTTTATACTCATAAGCATTCATTCTCTAACCCTAAATTTAAACACCAAACAGCTCTTTCAAAAACATTTTGAGAATTAAAGGATGAAAATTTAAACCCACAAATAATTTGAAAAATTTTAGGCTCTGCACAAACTTCCAACAACTTTAGAGGCAGATGTAAATTATGCTTAGAAGAAAATAATAAAATACAATAATGAAAGCCAACTATTGAATCAGAGGAACAAATTAGTGTTCAAATGTTGACATAAAAACAAATTCAAATTTCCATAATATAATTTCACCTTAATTAGCTACCCTATATCACCCCTCCGACTCCCATTCCCTCTAAATCTTCAAATGTCGACATAAAAACAAATTCAAATTTCCAGATTGTAAAAATTGCCTGTTTAGCTACCTTAAGTCTCTCTCTCTCACTCCCATCTCCTCTAAAACCTTTTTATGCTATATTAATTATAATTTATAAATTTTCTTCTACTTAGAATTTTCCCCTTAATTTTCTTTTCATTAATCCCTTGCACCCTCATTACCTTATGTATTTTTTAAAATTAATTTTAAATCCATTTTAATATTAAATCTATTCTTTCCTATTACTAATGCCCTTAATTTGCCTTCATAGGATTAATATTCTCTAACCTATTTAATAAACCTTCTCCCCTTTAAGATAGCTAGTTACCACTCGGCCTGACCCCTGTCTGGTGTGTAATATCTGACTTAATCATTGAAAAGTGTGAACACTGTATTAGTCATCTTTGGCAAGTTAAATTTGAGGATGACCCTTTAGCTTCTAATATTTCCTCCTTACAGTTAATTCCGACTTCTACGGACATGAACTTCATTCCACATTGGTATTGAAAAGACAGACAACCACTTTCATTGTCTGCCGAAATAGTCTATTCCCCATATGAGGTAAAAAGATTATTTTGATTATTCATTCATATTTGTCTGTATAAATAAAATACATTGAGCTCTCTTTTGTGGATCAGTTTTAATATTTTTATATTTCTAGGATCCACTTAGATTATATACCACAGATTTACCTTTACTATATATATATATATATATATATATATATATACTGACTCTAATTCATTAATATTAATTGAGATGAACAAAAACTTTTAACAAAATTCACAATAATGCATTTCACATTTTAGGAGACCATATTAAGTAGAATTGACTCAACTAAAATCTAATCCAAGTACAATTGAAAAATTTTGTATGAAGGTCAACATGATTTTTCCTTTTATCCATAGAATTATTCAAATTAAACTTGTAATGTGTGCCTGATTATTCACATATTTCTTAAATGTAACAAAATTTTGACTTTTTTGTTTTTGATTAGTGAGTGGTATTTCCTAATTGTTTGTGTCTAGAAAGCAAAGGAAATGGCTATTATTCCCTTCAACCTTTGCTTTTGTGATCAGGACAGAGTGGAGAAAATAGAGCCATGAAATTTGCAATCTCATGAATTTGGAGGGTACCAACTGACCACTCAAACAATTGCTTCTTCTGCATGGAGGAACCTTCCAAATGTTGATCTGGCAAGAATGCACCTGCTATTATATATCCATACAATCTATCATCCATCATCCCAGTACCATACCACTCGGAACTTTCTTCCCATACCCACATCTCCAAAAAGAGAGCGGCTGTCTTGAGGAGTAAACAGCAATTCAGAACGATCCAGATTACAGAGGCACAGCTGAGGAGAGAAACCCATACTATCCCAACCAAAAAGACCTTAACCTGATCAGAGATCTTGCTTTCACAAAGTCCAAGCTGTTGATATCAAGATTTAAGCAGTGAAATTTGTTAGATGAAAGTGTGTCAGTTGCATGTTAGAGAAAGTGTCACCAGTGTTTTTTTACACTTTTTCACCTGTCAAGATGGGCTTTGCTTCTGCCACAATTTGACCGATCTGTTCAAGTTAATTAAAATCCAGGAGACTCAAAGCCATGCTGCTTCATAATGGTAACATGTATCCATCTTTTACCCTGGCTCACTCGTTGCAGCTCAAAGAGGAATACAGCAGGGTCAAGGATGCCTTGAAATGTGAAGTGTACAGATATTGGAAGGTTGTTGGGAGTTAATTGGAGAATTAAATGGTGGCCTTCCTGATGGGTCTCCAATGTGGGTTTACCAAGTTTCAGTGTTATCTCTGCATTTGAGACAGCAGGGACACAACAGCAAACTACTGGTGGGACTGGTCACAGCAGAGCTAGTTTTTGTGTGGGGAGGAACAACAACAAATGGGAACCAACTATTGGACCCCTGGAAAGTATTCTTTCCTACACTGCACTTAAAATTGGGCCTTATGAAACAATCTGCCACAGTTCTAGATAAGGACTCTGCAGCCTTCAAGACTTATTCCCTAAGTTGTCTGTGACAAAAGTCAAAGCTGGTGCCTTTTTTGAACCACAAATAAAGAAGATCATGGTGTGTAAAGAATCTCCCAAGATGCTCACTAGGACGGAGAAAGCCATGTGGAAAAGCTTTGTTTCAGGGCTTCCTGGGGAATCACAAGGCTAAAAACCATGTTGAGCTTTTTGAGACCCTGGTGAAGAACTATAACAAAATGTGCTGCAGGATGTCTCACTCAAAGTCTATATCCTTGACACTTATCTTGATAAATTCAAGAATATGGGGTGGAGGAGGTGTACTCAGGGGAGCAAGACAAACACTTTCATCAGGATATACTGGAATTTGAATGACACTACCAAGGATTGTATAATGAAACCTGACAGGAGATTATATTTGGGGACCGATTTGTGAAAGTAATTTACATTAAAAGCATAAATCGTAAAAAAAAACTACTCACTTCTAAATTTTTGTGGTGTGTAATCTTACTTATTATAAAACGCAGATTGTGTGTGTGTGTGTGTGTGTGTGTCTGTATGTTTATATATTGGATTGGATTTCCTACATTTTTCAACCAATTTCAACAAAACTTCACAGGACTACGTAAAATTACCTTGCTGTGGTTCCGACATTGCCAAAAATTGGAAAAACGCAATTGTTTTTGTATGAAATCAATTTGAAAACACTTAAAACTCGATTCTGTCACCAGAATGAAAAGGGGACAACTCATATCAAGTTATACGTATTATAAAACCCAGGTTGTTTGTGTGTGTGTGTGTTTGTTTATATATGGGATCGGATTTCCTACATTTTTCAACCGATTTCAACAAAACTTCACTTTTTTTTGGCAGGTAGTGTTTCTTATTGTCTTGCACACTTTTTTCTTTATTTTTACATTCAGAATGCTTTAAAAATTCCCTTTACAAGACAATCGTTTATAATAAAATTATATTCAATCAATAGACTCATAACGATTGAATACAATGTTTTCGTTTGAGTTTGACCAATTCGTAAAAAAAAACAAAAAAAAAAGACTAATTAAGACATGCGTGTCCGTCAACCTTAAACAATAATCTTTGTCAATTTTATTTTTCAGTCTTCATGATGGTCGATACTTGATCTATCTCTTACTGTTACATCCCCAGGCAACGCCGGGCTCTACTGCTAGTTCTAGAATAAATAAATGCTGCTTTTGAATCCTATGTTGTTTTGTTCCTACTTTTCATGAACAAGGATGTTCACATTCACCAATTTTCCCAATGGGAATATCTAAATTTCAGAAATATTATCCTGGTCAGAAAAGCAAAATTTGAAAGAAATATTAGCCATTTTTTATACTTTCTAGTTGTAAGCAAATAGAAAATAAAAGTTGCTATCCAAGGACAAAAATCATGTTACACAGTATTATTTTTAAATGTCTGGAACTTATTTTCAAGGAAAATGATAGTTATAAAACAAATGATAACTAACAACAAAATAAGTATCTTTTAATTTTTTTTTTTTTAATTAGTGCAGCTTCTTGATCGAAGATAAAATGAGATTTGTTGATCACGACTGGTAATTTAAACATAATAAAACACAAAATCTGACGAGTGGCTCACAAAGGTTTGGGGATCACCATTCACTCGAAACTCATTGATAAAATCTAGACATTTTGTTTCTTTCAACAGCTTCACTCATATTTATTACAAGTCATTTTCACAATTGTCTGCGGCGGCGTCTAAGCTGATCTGTAACTGACGATAACAACAATTAGAATTTTTTAACAATTTTCGGTGACAGAATTACTTCCCTTGCACCGTGCAACATCAAAGATAAGCGGGATAACTCTGAATATTTTATTTTCTTTTAATAAGAATAAACTTGAGTCATCAGATTCTGGTTGACACTCATCTTGATAAATTCAAGAACATGGGGTGGGTGGGGGTTCGTACTCAGGGGAGCAAGGGAAACACTTTCATCAAGATATACTGGAATTTGAATGCCACTACCAAAGATTGTATATTTTTTCTTGCAAATGAATTTCATTAAATACACAACCATGCATCACAGCAGTTATAAATGACAGATAAATTATTTCAAATTAAAAGCAAAGCTTTTTTAATGAGTGTCCTTATCAGACAATTACCCCAGTACAGACAAATACCTCAAAGAAGACTGTAATGTATCTTTGAAACTCTTTAAAAAACTATCAAAAAATCTTGAAGTAAATATCTCAAAAATTCCAGTTGTAACTGGAGCCCTCAGATTGATTGAAAAACATTCCTATAGACTCCCTGTAGGATGTTCAGGTCACTATTGTCCTGGGTACCATTGGAGGGTTTGGGTCGATGACACCAAACTTAAAATCTTACATTGACAAAATTAGAATAAAGCCTAGTATACTTTGACTTAAGAAGTTTGCATTGCTTCACAGTGCAAATATTCCAGCAAAGATCAAAAGTTGCTTCTATGTGACATCTCCAGTTATTATTATCATTATTAATATTTCCTATTCTTAGCCCCAGGGATTCACTGATATTTCCAGAAGACCTCTTTACAAAAAACTCATTCAACAAGATTTTGCATTCTTTATTGCATCCCTACAAAACCAAACTCCATAGACCCTTGAGGTAATGGCCAACCCCAGACTTCAGCAGTCAACAATCTACAGTAATAATCTACATTCCAAGAGCTTACAATAAGTATAACTATATTATCATAATTTAAATTTACAGATTTTGCTCAATTATACAAGTCTTTTCAACTTCAAAACAAAAGATCATTTCTTGCTCTCTCAACTGCAACTCTGCTTTCAGCTAATGTCACAATTTTCCTTTTTTTTTTCAATTCATTTTCATTTTCTTCTATCAGCAGACAGTATTTGGTATAAACATATCATGACTTCCTTCAAATTTCAGAAACAAATAAATCTTTCATATATTGACCAAGAATCAATTGTGTAGGTTGAGAAAATCTAGTTTTAATAAATCTTAATTCCATTTTGTTTATTCCAGTTTCTAATCTTGCTGACATTTTCTATAAATTCATTTTATGGCTTGTGATTGTTAATTTTAATCTGTTCATTTTTGCTGATTCTCCTCAGTATTTAATTCATTTTATGAATATTTTTTATTTCCTGTTGAAATTCAACATTACACTAATATATCCAATCATGAAGTAAAACATTGAACCAGTGTTGCCTCTCTGTTATGTCCAATCATGGAGTAAAAGTTTAAATCAATGTTGCCATGAATATATCTAATCATGGAGTAAAACACTGAACAAATTATATCCAATCATGGAGCCAAAAGTTGAACCAATTTGGCACCATGTTATATCCAATCATGGATTCAAATGCTGAACCAGTGTTACCACCATGGTATATATCCAAGGGTGGATTCAAATGTTGAACTAATGTTGCCACCAATATATCCAATCATGGAGTCAAATGCTGAACCAATGCTGACACCATTATATCCAATCATGGTGTAAAAATGTTGAACCATTGTTGCCTACAGTATCGTATGTATAGAGATAGTACAGAGAACAACTGGTGGACATAAGGGCATTGCTTAGCACACCCCTTTGCTAAACATAACGCAGAGAACTATGCTATGACAGCCAGTACAGAGAGTGATACACCAAACATAACAGTTGCTACCATTATATCCAATCATGGAGTAAAATGTTGAACCAATTTTGCCACCATTATATCCAATCATTGAGTAAAATGTTAAACCAATGTTGCCCCCCCCCCGTTATATCCAATCATTGAGTAAGATGTTGAACCAATGTTACTACCATTATATTGAATGATGCAGTAAAACATTGTCACCCTGTTATATCTTTTATGAGCATTGAACTCACTACTTGCATAAACTTTCTTCAAAACCATTCAACAGTCAAAGATGCACACAACTAAACTTTTGTTAATTTCCATATGGTAACGATTTATTATACATCACTTTGTTGTAATTAAGTTGCTTGTTTGTGCAAAAGACATATCATCTCTATGCATAATTCAAGCTAAGTGTCCTTTTCCTATGAGATTCAATTCTACAGATTAGCCAGAAATAGACACATGAACCTTTAAATTATTGTTGTTGGTGAAGCATATATTATATTGACCCATTAATGCCTACCTTCCCTGTTTTTAGGATTATTGTCATTAATGATTTACATCTAGAAATCTAAAATAGCAAAATTATAAAACTCTTTATACAGTATTTTTATTTTTTAAATATCAGATTTTATGGCATGCCTTAATGAATTTAATACTACTGATTAACTGAAGGAACATTTTGCCATCAATCAATGTTTCACCTGCTACTGTTGTTGAGCTAACGAATAATCTGGTGCCAAAATTGGTTCAATCTTATTGAATAGACAGGAAACACATATGGTGACCAAAACTTTATTGTTTTAACAGACTTAAACCTATGTAGGGTATATGACATATTCTTTGAGTAGCTTGGATCCATGAGGGAAGCTATATTTATTAATGAGAAAATTCATGAAAGTGAAAAATAATGAATGAAATAAAATGTTATTAAAAAAAAGGGAAAAAAAAGTTTGTTTTAAAACTATAAAAATAGTGTAAAATTACAATTCAGAGAAATTGAACACTAATTGAATTTGGTAAAATTGATTGTGAAATTATTCTTGGAATAATGTATTAATAAAAATCTACAAAAATTGGGATACAGCAATTTTGGTTTGTTTACTCAAATACTAATCCCCCCCTCCCCGCCTCAATATGTTGTTTCTTACCAAAATCGCAGACTGAAGTGGTAATGTTAGCACCATCTGGTTTTGGGGAACCAAGAAGTTGGTCAAAGCCATAATTCAAGTAATATAATTTGTTAATGGCTGTGATGCATTGTCAAATTATCAAAATCCATCAAGAAGTTCAATGGATAAGAAATTGTTACTTAGAATGAACTAGGGTCCTTCAGAGTGTTTGTTCCTGGCATTCAGGCTTTTGGCTCCACAATTTTTTACTGCTCAAAAACGTGCCTATACTGCTGGTACCCTGTCTTCGAAGTCTTCGTTGCTCAAAACTCAGAGAAGGGTAAGTCAGGTTCCTGCCTCAAAGATGAGCTAACAATTTCCTGCGAAAAAAAAAATGAAGATGAAAAATTAAGAACTAAAATCCTTTAGCCAAATATAAGAACATGTATATTGTCAGTGAACAAAAAAAAACCTGCTGTATTTATTGCTACTGATATTACAAGCAGAAACAGTGTCCCAGAATTAGTTCACCACTCCAGGGATATTGATAATGTAGTAACAAAAGATGTCCAATGTGAAGCTGTTAATAAAAAAAACCCTGTAAATATGTTATTGGTATTTGTTGTTTGATTTAGAATTTCTGAAGAATTTTTTTTTTTTTTCAAACTGAAACCAAAATACCACAGGCCCAGGGGTAGCTTTTAATTGCTTTCAGGTAAATGCAATGAACTTTTAAAAATCCACTATATGACACTACTTTGTAATTCCCTTTGCTGATTACTGAGTACAGATACATAATTCCACAAACAGAAACAAGTTTCACATTCAGTGTGAAGCCAACTACACAAAGCAGAAGAGAGGTACTACTTCATATTTACATTACAAATTTCTATCAAGCCTACCTCACTTACTACATTGGTGCCTGGCTATTATATTGTAAGGATAAACTATTTTTTATACAATTATTACAAAATACTTACTTGGAAAAAACATTAGAACAAAACCAGATGAATTAGACATTGATGAATTAACTACCTGGGAATAACTTGCATGAATCACAAATTTGTAATTGCTCAACATACTGTCATATTTCAAAAAAACAGATTAAAACTTTTACTTTTGGTTGGCTGCTATTGGTTCTAATATGAATGTTACATTCAGGTAGAAGGAAACTTATGGTGATATAACTATGCTTGGTCATATCAATATAAGCTCTTTTATGGAGATCAAATTGAAATCAACAGAACTTAGTAGATGTTGCATTGAGGACACCAGGTCATGGACTGATATCAGTTCATCAAATTGAAGTTGGCCAACTGGATACTTGTGGCTGCTGATTGGTAAGGAATGTGCTGATTTTGTGCAAAGTACTGGAATTCATTGCCGGAAAAGAGACGAGGGTGTGCGTTTGTGTACTTATTGACACTAAGCTTATGATTAAATAAAGAATACAAGCCAAGAAGCAAGAATGAAGATAGTGAAAAAATTTATTATTACTTGTACAACATGCTGAAATCAAGAGGATGATGTTGAAGAAGTTCATGATTCAAAGGATGAGTTTTCTCTAAAGTTGGTTTGTAGTCATGCAGCTGTTGGTAGTTGGTGAATTGAAAGTTTGTTTCACCACTTTACTAGAGGTGAGAATATCTGGTAAGTAGTAATGTGAGTAAGTAGCAAAATTGTATTGCATTATGAAATCTGTTCACCTCAGGAGTCATCATCTCTACTAATAGTCGTTATTAATGATGTAATTTTCTTTGGATTTCTAAGCAAAAAAAAAAAAAAGGGATCAGATTGGTCCAATACAAATGTTCCAGTAAATAGTCTTTAGTGGTGATTTGATTGGATGGATATTTGTGGTGTTGTTCCATTATTTGTTATTGGAACTTGATGCTTCGGTCCAGTGTGTTTGTAAAAAATACATTTCTCATATGATTTACAGTTTTTGAAGAATGAAGATAGTCACTACAATCTCACACAATATAACAAACATGTTGGCTATTTTAATAAATTTAACATGTTAGTAAACTTTCTAGTGTGGTTGTTTATTAAACCAGTGGCTAAACATTCAAGTATGTTTTCCTTATTCCTTAGGCAAAGATGATAGATGAATTTGAGAATGATCTGGAGAATTTATAGGTTAATGCCTAATAGTAGCAGACAAATAATGATGCAGTTTGAGATATTTCTTTTAATATGTAGTATCCTTGAACAGAAATAATGAAACTCAAACATTTACACTCCATTATGTTTGTGTATTAAACAAGTTAGATTTCAAGTGTTAGAGAAATAGTTGTGACTATCATTGAAAAAAATCTAATGGCAGGCTCAAATGGAAATGATTTGAAAAATTGTTTACAGGATTTTTATTTCTTGACTTAAATATTCCACAGGATGTGTTAACAGGTCCTTCTCTTGTGTAGAATTTATGTTACAAGTAACAAAATTTTTTTGTTTCAACCCACTTTTCAGAATCTGACCAAAGATATGCCTTTTTTTGGAAGGGTTTCTTTGTCTAGTCATAAAGTTTTTAGTATTTATTGAAATGATAGTAGCAGTCACATAATTCATTAAAAATAATCAGGTTTTTGAACCAACTTTACAATACTGCACTTCATCTTAACGATTCATACACATTACAACCAAGTGACATTCTGTTTTACTTTGTAACTACAAAGATTTTCTTTGTCTTTTACTCAGATACTGGAGAGGGTTTTTTTTTTCTGCTTGGTTTAACATGGTATAAAAAAAAAAAACACAAAAATGAGAATAAAGTTGTTAACTTACCATATCAACAAATGAACAGTTGCTCTTAACTGACTGACAAATATTCCCGCCAAAAAAAGTGAATCAGAAAAATCTTAGTACTCAGGTTTTTTTTCTACTTTTAAATCAAACTCACAATATTGAATTTGTCTAGAGTAGGCACCCTCAATTTGTCTCACTAGTCTCACAGAACATTCAAAACATTACATCAGATTTCATTATGTATGCAAATGTTTTCAAAATACAATTGGGATAAACAAATTGATGTTGGTAAAATTGTTTGCTAATATGAAGTTCAGCTCCTTTAGTGGCATGAGATTTTATGATGCAAATCTGGTGTTGTCTATCAGATAGTAAATAAACAGATACAATATAGTTATTGATATTTATTTTTCTATTTTCAGATATATCAAGATTTTCCTTCGACATTAGAAAGATATAAATTTGAAAGAGAAACAAGATTTTTTTGTAAAGTCACTGAGTTATGAGAAGATAGCATTAGAATTTAACAAAGAAAAACAAGACAATGTAAAAAAAAAATAATCACAAAACAAAAAAAATTAAAAAACATTGGCAAGCTGAGAACAAGTAAGAAACTGGATTTAAGAACGTCACAAAGAGATGAGAAAAATGAAGGTTGATAAGCAAGCAAAGAGGTTTGACCAGCTAGAAAGTATTTGAAGAATCTGGTATTATGAGAGAGAAAAGATGCAGAATATTAAGAACATTGGCCAAAGACATAAAAGCAACCAAAGTAACACCCTTAAGTAAGAATCACAAAGAGAAATGTATATGTTAGTCAAAGAAGATGAAAACTGATTTCTCAACAGTAATTTTTAGTGATGAATATAGAGCTACATTGGATGGAGTTGTGATGACTCAGAGGATATGTGTCCTTCAGGGAAATAGTCGATCAACACAACTTGTAGGAAGTAAAATTATAGTTCCTTTTAAATTTATGATACTATCAAGATAAACATAAAAAATTATTGTAAGTTCTTGGACAAAACATTGTTGACTGAAACAGGTTAGAAGTAAGAAGTTTTAAGTTATTTATATTCTACAAAAATGACTATTGACCATCAAAAAAAAGGTTTAAGACATACCAAATAGAATGGCCCTCAGCCTCTCCAGATATTCATCCAAGAATAAAAAAAAAAAAAAAAAAACCTATATACATATACATATATATATAGCATAAAAATGAAACCTCCCAATATATATATATATATATATATATATATATAGTCTGAGTGTTTAGAATGTTTGTTTACTGACCATGAGACCCGGGTGTCAAATCTCACCATGGTCAATTTGTCAGGAAGGTGCCTTCATGTTATAAGCCTGGGAAAGTGCCTGAAAATCATACCTTGGGTTTGACCTAAGCAAGTGAAATTGAGTAGACGAAACTGTCTGTTAGTGGTTTTGTTAGCATGAACTTACAAGTCATTGTGACCAAAGATTTAAGCATGCTAGCCTTGTACAAACTGTAGATGCACACACACTCTCTCTCTCTCTCTTTCCCAGAAACTGTAACTAAGATTTGCTTGGCTTAGCTGCAGTATAAACAAGAGGTAGGCTCTGTAGATGTTGAACAAACATAAGTCTGCAACAGGGATTGATAGTAAGAAACAAGTAGCTGACCATTTTATATATATATATATATATATATATATATATCACTGATTGAAAGACTGTAGTGTGAAATTTATAGAATGTCAAAGAATCTATATAATTATATGTAACAAATGATAATTTATTCAGATATGAGATATTGTGTTAATGAAATATGCTTCTGTAACTTATAGTTTTTGGATTTATTCATAAGAAATTCTGTTGCACTTTATTTGCATAATAAAAACTGAAAACCCCCAAAACAAATTATCTATCCTTATTAAAAATCTTGATAAGTCATGTGGTATATTTATCCATTCTTAAAGTGCTACCAACATTGAGTAGTTAATACCAATTCCAATGTGAAAATATTCACTTGTATAACTTGACAGTGTAACCAGTTTAATATTTACTGGTCACCCATTCTACTCACCATAACAGTTTAAGCTAACCTTAGAAAATATCTCCAACCTTCATCTTCCTGTCTTCCTCAAAATCATATAAATAAACAGTGCAGGTCACTTTCATTTAAAATTGTTTCCACATTTGGAGATATTATATAGATGTTAAGGCTGAAAATAAATATTCTAATTTTTTAATGAATATTGTTTTTCTTGGCAGGAACAATTACAACAAACCAATTCAGTAGAATGAACATATTTTGCATTTAAGATTTATATTGAGATAGCCAAAATCTATGAGTCAATATGAAAAGGTATATATTATAACTTATCTTTTAGCATCTCTTTCCAAACAAATAGTTGGCTTTTATAACTGGATGATCACAAACTTTCTCAATGTAAATATTTGATTTAAAGTTAATTTCAAATCAGCTGCTTAAAGCAAACGTGATTTGTTGTTCAATGTAATTGTGTATTTTCCCTCAGCATCAGTCAATGTATAATAAAGGTAAAGTTATTTTCTATTTTCAATGCAAGCAAGTCCTTCTACCTTTGGAAGATTGACAGTCATATGAGGTAGGCAGATTGTGTTAAGTGGAGAACCCACTCTGGTTAGATTTTACAAGTCAATGGTAGTAGTCACTTGTAGTTAAGCAATTGAGATGGTGGTTGACAATCTGCCAATTATTAAAACTGGCTGAGTTTAGAAATAGTAGCAGAAGACATTGGTTGATTAAGTTGACACAGGAAGATATAACACATGAAAATATACACGATAAGAGTCAATATGGAAATTTCAAACATTAAGGATTTTAACTGAGATGACCTAAAAAAAAAAAAAAAAAATAAGTAAAATGACTATTATAAGAAATTCAGAAAACAATGGCTGACCTCCATGTAGGATTGTGTTACTTATGTTGGGCCAGAAAGATCTAAATTTTAAAACAATAACCTGGAAAAAGATAAGTGATTCCTTCTGTTTGAATCTTTAAAATAAGCAAATTTCATGCATTACTGATTTATGTGGGTTGACTGTGAAAGAGTAATTTATGGCCTTTGTTTGGATTTTCAATAAAAAGTCAAATGTTATATTAAAGAGTAGCACTCAATTTCCAATTTTTCACTCTTGCTCCTCAGATTGAAGTTTACAAAAACTCAGCAACAAATGTTTCAGAACAATGAAATATACTTCACATATTGTCAAAAAAATCTATCAAATCAGAGAAGTTTCCAAATTGATTTTTGTCTTGTTATAGGAGACATATTTGCCTACTTTATTTCTGCACAGCCAGAAAAGAATAGAATCTTATAAACATTTTCTTGGGGGTAAAAAAACAACAGAAAGTAAGATGAAAAATACAATGACAAATTCATCTGGTATAAGAAAAAAAAATGAAAATGATTTTTTTGTTGTTGGCTTAAAGATAAAGACATGTCAGAGGGGGATGAAAAACAATGAGTGACAAGCGAGGTAAATAACAGGGTAACTGATCCAAAGATAATATGACCCCCCCCCCGTTTGATTACTATCCTATACCAATATTAAATATTAGTTTGCCTATTGCTAGATACAAGAAACATTAAAGACTCCCTTACATCTTATATCTGAAATTCACTGATGTTTTGGACTATTAAAGAAAGTAGAGTAGAAAAGAAAAGTTTTTATATCTGTTTCCATCTATCCAACAACACCATTAATCCGATATCCCACAAGACCACAAAGACAATCAACAATCATCACTCACGTATCAATCTCTATCTCGCTTTGGTAGAACGGCAGCTGAAAACAAAGGAAAAAAAAAAAAAAAGCTATTACATAATTTAAAAACGAATTAAAAAGAAAAAAAAAAGAAAAAAAGAAAGAAAACGTGGGAGCGAAAACAGGCGGAAGCTGCTGATGCTGCTGGGAACCGAGATGATTTGGTGCTTCTACACCCACGTTTCCTTCATGGGCCACACTCAGTTCAATTTCACTCTGGTAAAGCAGTGTCTAATACAAAATAGTTCCATCAAAGACTCACTTTTCATTTGTTTCTTAACATAGCTAGAAAGCTAAAAGTCAGGCTCACTATTTCTCAAAACAAGAGAAATAGATCTCACATTGTTTAAGTGATGAAAAGCAAGACTTTTAACTATGTTTCTTCACTATGGGATATTATGTAACAGGTGTAATAATTCAGATATAAATAAAATATATCAAGGCAAGTGTGGAAATTTTATTTGGTAACCTGTATTTATACACAGAAGTAACATGGAGAGAAAAGGTCGAGTTTTAAAATTCTGAATTTGAGAATACTCTAAAGTATTCTAAAAACTGTAAGAAAAAGTAAACTATGAAGGACACTGTGACATAATTTTTCAGCCTATCAAACAAAATAACATGAACTCATTTTCATTTAATAGTGTGAAAAACTGTTACTTAGTGTCCTTCAAACAGTAACACTGACAAAGACATTTAGGTTTCTTGCATTATTGAAATGATTTTGAAGAAACTTACACCTTTGCAGCAAGTGCGTAAAATGATATAGTATCGCAAAAGTTGCAATTCAACTAGGATTTTACTTTGAAAATTATTACAGTATGACTGATAAAAAAAAGGTTTGAGAGTCATAAGTCAAAAGCTGATTCACTGTCCAGTCAGATTTGTCAACAGGTTTACAAAATATAAGTAATTATATGAGCAAGAACATTATCAATTCTGTTACATCTTTAGAATTTAAAAACAGAACACAAATTTCAATAAATTACTCTTTATGTTAAACATATACAAAATTATATATTTTTAATTGGAAATATGAAATCTTTAATTTTTACCAATTTTAAAGAAAATAATTCTTCACTTACTGATCTTGCAATAAACTATTTGTGCAAAGCAAAAAACAAAATAACACAATTCTGAGCTCTGTTTAATATCAATGGATAACAGAGCTTTTCATTTCCAGTAGAATTATGAATGAATCCATAGGGACTAACTTGTAGAATCTATAGAAATTACATTTAATGAGACTATAAATATTTTCTATGAAAAATACTCTTTCTTGAGAACTTTAAAAGAATTATGCAATCCTAATCATGAAGATAAATAAAAACAAGCATAAACATATTGCAAATGCAATATATACACACGTCTATTATATTAAATCCAAGAAGTCTTAAAAAAAAAAAAAAAAAAAAAAATTATGTTAATCTATCAATATATTTTTAGTACTAACAAATTATTCACACATACAAGGTGGTATAGGAAAAAGGATACTGCGTTATTCCCCACAACCCTGCTAAACAATAATTTGTACATAAAAATTCATTAACTATTCCCTTGAAAATAGTCTCTTTAGGAATACATAAAGCAAGCCCAGCAACTGTTCCACACCTTAAATTAGAGGTGGACAAAGCTCGTAGCCAGTGTTCAGATTTTTTGTGGGGATCTCTTGGCAAACTCCATAATGGATTCTAGTCATGCAATGGATTTTTCAGCAACAACTTACGTAGAAGGCTACACAATTTTTTTTCCTCTATTTTCTGGAATTCTGATGGTGACTGATCAACCTAACAAACATTTATCTTCAGCCAATGGAACTCAGAGAAACCAGTGATTGTCAATTCTTGTGTGAATTGGAAAATGTTCTCAGTGATATTCAAACTCCTTTCCTTCCTCTTTGTCATAGGAAACTAGTAACTTAAAAATAAATATGTGATATTCTTGAATGATTAGATACTATTTCCTATGGTCTGTCAAGTTCTATGAGCATAGAAGTTACAGCAGCTGGACATTTATCTTCTCTGGGAGTCTGAATCTCATTGAGAACATTTCTTTCAATGCCTACTTTGTAAACGGAGCCATAAAATAAAAATGTGCTAGAGAGGTTGAGGGGGGGGGAGGGATCAGATGGGAAGTTTTAAAACTTCCCAATTTTTTTTTTTTTTGATCATCTCAAAATTAATGTTTTTTTTCTTTTTTGATATATCACACTTCTGGAATGATTTTTCTTAAGTCTTGATTTTATATCACTTTTTTCTTTAAGCTCATACTTCTTTTTTGGAATGAGACCTGTAAGCTTTTCCCCCCACATAAGATTTACATAAGGTTTTACAACTTGTTTTGAAAAAAAACAAACAGAAAATGAAGTTTTCTAATTTCTGAAAATGGTAGTAACGATTTTAGACAAATGATACAGCTCAATAGCTTTGTCACAGATTGAGGCCACAATGACAAATTTTCATTTCCAGCAAAAACTGGAGGATGTTTAGCCCTAACACCAAGGATGCCTTATCCAGGCACTGCTGTAAATTGACAGCCTGAGTATAAAATTACATTAAAAATGCAATTGATAATTCAAGGAAAGTAAATAGCAGGTTTAAAAAAAAAAAAAAAAAAAAAAAGTCAACAATACTTTAACTTCTGCTTTTCTTATAAAAACATTTTAGAGCCAATGCAATCAATGTTTCTTTGTATGTCAGCTTGAACCAAATTTTACATTTACACATCAGCAGTAATTTAAAAAAAAAAAAAAAAAAAAAAAAACAACTCAAACTTGAGACACATGCTTAGGTATAATATAATTGGAAAGAAAATCAAATCAAGAGTTTTCTTGGCACATTTGCCACTGGCACCAGTCCAAACATTAGTGAAAGTAGTTTCAAAATGACGTAATATATTCTTCATTCTCTAAATCCGATGTAAGCTTTATTGAGTATCTGTAATTATCAGTATCTATGACGGAAACTACAGCAAAGCACTTTTAGTTGGCATTCAAGCCCAGACAGAAGTTTGGATTTTATTGTTCTCATAAATTGCTTTAGCTTTTATTCCAGGTACAAATGTAGGGCAAATTCATGTCTTTCAATTAACAATATTCAAAGAGCTTCTTTCTTCCTCTCTCCCAGCTGCCAGTTTAGATTTTGCACAATCTGAGTTATAGTATATCAAGAGAATGCTATATTCTTAGAAAAGCATGCTAAAGATGTTTTTATAAAAATGAAGATGTACACTTAGAAGTATTTGGACACTTATAAAAATATTTACTTAATATACTTCAAAGGGTTGCACTAAATTTACACGAGTAGTGTGTATACTGATATAAAATTAACAATTCATAAGAAAAAAAAAAAAAAATTTTTCCAACAATACAAAGCACAAACAAAAGTAACAATGGGGAAAAAATATTCAGATGTATTTATTTCATATTTCATTTAAATGGTGTTAGGTTTTGTTATGAAAGATAATAAAGTTGGTATTAACTAAGCTATGTTGGTAATATTTTGGGTTTATATTTATAGAATAATATATTCCTGTCAATTTCAGCATCTAATGTGTTTTTAGTTAGAATAAAAGCAATTTCTTTGGTAGGGTGAGATTTTATAGCACAAATTGATTTAATAGAATAGTTAATGTTTTACTTTTTTCATTTCAGATATAGAATGATTGCAATGGATAATAACTTAAAATTGTATAGAGTGATGGGAACGCAAGGTTGAAATTGGGAAAAAAAAAAAAAAAAAAAAAAAAAATATATCACAGAACAAATATCTTTCAATACAACTGATGGGGCAGATCCCCCCCTCACACACAGTAGGTTGCCAACCAAGGCTAAAGAACAGTCTGTCCTGCTATCCAACACATAGCTTGGGGGGGAGAAGAGATGGATTGATACCTTTTCCAAGTGTGTGTGTGTGTGTGTGTGTGTAAGTGAATCTAACAGAATCATCTACACCACAATGCATATCCAGACTACACTAATTCTAGGTTGAAAAGTTTCACATACAGAAAAATGTGGACCCAGTCAAATTTTAGTAATATACTGAAATCTGTAAAAATTAAAAAAAAAAAATTTTTTTTGAAATACATGACAAATTATGAATCCCAAAATAGAATTTAGTAAGTATTGTGTTCCTGGGGGTTACAGCACACCTATATCAATCAGTGACACTGATGCTTCTTGTCCAGGGTTTTATGTCATCTACAAAATCAGAACTGGCAGTTATTTGAAGGGGGGCTAGTATTGCAAGGATGTATACATAGACTGTCATTGGTATACCAAATTACAAGCACCCTTGGGAACAAGCACCCCCACCTCTTTTTAGTGTCATTAAAAGAGAAGCACTAACAAACCAAGATATTGTCACCACCATTTTTGTGTGTGTGTATATTTTTTTTTTTTTTTTTAAAATCATACTCACTCCCATGACAAGCTGAGTCGTATATCTAGTGTACTATTTTCAATAGCAAGGCATTTTTCAGGGAAATTCTTTTTGTAACCAATGTTGCACCAAATCTTAAATCCTCTGACTGACCATTAGATTTGCTTAGGCTATCACTATATAGTCAATAAGTTTTCTATGTAGTACTAATTTGGTGATATATTAGTATTTTTTTTTTTTTTGGTGCCACCTGCAGTTCAGAATAATCAAGTTAGATTAGGAAAATTCAATGTTGGCAGTAGTTTGATAACTTAATTTTTATTAAATTCTTTAATTACATCTTTTTTGTTTGGTTAAGAACTACTTTACTTTAACCATGACAGCCTTGATACAAGGTAAAAATGGTGGGTAACGTGTGCAATAATACTGGAAGACTCAACACCCACCCACCCCCACCTCGGGGTAGAGGGTAATCCCATCATTTCTTTAGGTTTAAAACCTTTCAAATTGTTAATTTTCCATAAAAATGTTAAATACTTTTTACAAGTGTCCAAAATACTACCCCCACCACCTATAGACTAATACTGAATTGATGATAACAGACAAGGAAAAATACGAGTGTATTTTTATTTAAGATGGATGCAGATTAAGAAAAAAAACAAAAAAAACAACAAAAAACAAACATTACAATTGACAAATATTAAAAGTTCATGTTGAGATGTAGCTGCATTTAATGTCAGTTTCCACCTTAACTTCATTGAAAAGGGAGAGGAAAAAAAAAAAAAAAAAAAAAAAATTGATATCAACATTTAGGTAAATATGGAGAGGGTGCTGAAAAGTTCTAGACATAACCCACTTCCATTTTTAATCCATTATTCAACTTTTCAACACCCTGTTTGCATAATTACATAAAATGTTTTTCACTGCACAGGGTTCCTATTTTAAATCTTTTAAAAAATATTTTTCTCTTCCCCCAAAAATTAAATATTCAATGTTAAAAAAAAAAAAAAAAAAAAAAATTATATACATCTCCTTACGACTTCTAACAAATGCCTTGTGTGAACATTTTATGCTTATACTTTGAAGTAAATTAAGACAATTTATATACCTTGATATTTCCCTGAGCTAATGCACACTGGGACAATTCTGGGGGGCGGTGGGTGGTGTCACTAAAAGCTATAATTTCCATGTAACAATGCAGTAAAGCATACAAGCTTCCATTATGTTGCAGCAGCCATTATATGGAATAAATATGCCATATGGCAAAATGTTGAAGAGACAAAGCACTGCAGAGCTAAAAAATAAAATTTTTTTTAAAAACGATGTTTATTTACAATGGATATTCATATTTTGTAGACTGATGCTGATAGCCCAGTAGTTGGAACTTTGGATAAATAGTTGGCATGTCAATAACCATCACTGTCCAATTAACAACATAAGAGCAACATCAAACGGAGATGCAAACACGAGTGAGGAGAAAAAACTCAATATGGCCCATTTCTCCTAATGAGGGGGGGGGTCTGTCATAATCAAAGCAAGAAAACTTCAGCATCCCCATGTCTGTGTTATTTTTTTTCTTTTCTCTACAATATCAAAGCATTAAAAAGGATTTAGTTTTTTAAATTTAAATTATTAAAAGTGTAGAAATATGATATAGCATATGAATTACATTAATGAGAATGCAATATTTCAAGTGTGTGCAAGCAAGAAATTAAACTGAAGGTGTTTAAATATAGTTTGTAAAGTCAACCAATGTCAAAAGCAGATACAAAATTGTTTCCATGACATTGAATTATTTTGTACAATTTACTAGCAATTCCAGTTTTACATGTTACAGACTATGTTAAAATTATAAACAGATTCCCATGAAGTATAGACATTAAGCAAATTTTACTTTTGAAGTTAAAGAGGGAGATGATCTGTTATTATCCATACTAATTGGTAAGATTCCTTAAAATGTGTGACAATTTTCAAAAAGCCTATCATTTGCCAAAATATCAAGTAGGAAGTGAAGGTGCACAGACCTTATACAATTGTCAAAACACTTCCCAAATTTAAAACTATGACCAGAAAAAAAAAGCCTGATGGAAAATCTCTTACCTAAATGGTAGATCAACCACTCAATTATGGCTGCATAATTTGAGCCAATAATTTGATAACTGGAATGGGAAATGTACAAAACTTTTGTCTTAATGACAAGTTTATTTCGTTTTAAATGACATGACATTAAAGAGTTTTTGTCTGATAATCAATCATGGTACATGAATAAAAAAAAAAGTAAAAAGAAAAAAAAAAAAAAAAACAAACAAACAAACACACCACATACACACAGCTATAATAATTAGCCCTAAATCAATCTTTCTTCACATAAGAAAATTAAAATTGGCTATATTAATAGTGACATTTCTGAAAATCATTTTATTTAGTATTTGCACATTAAAGAGAAGGCAACCAAAAGTATACAACATTGGTTTAAAGTATAAAAGTGTTTGATTAAAAAAAAAAAAAAAAATCGAAAGTCTGCAAAAGATAAAACTAAAGCAATCTAAAAAATTTGTGTAATCAAAGCTTTTTTTTTAACACAATGCTCATGACAAGTATCAGTCCAAATCAGGGGAGGCAACTGCTTAACATACACACATTATATATGTATGTGTGTGTGTATATATATATATATATATACACACACACACACACACAAGTATTTAATGCATGTCACTATTATAATATAACAAAGCTTAATGTAAATGAGAAAGTGAACTAAGAATGAGATTCAGGAAGGATAGGATGTTTTGGCCGCCACAAAGAAAAGCACAAACATTGTGCAGTATTGTACCTTGAAGATGCTGCCAGCAACTACATAAGGATTTCGTGTTTATACAGTTATAAAGATATATAAAAATGTTTATCCATTCTGTTAAAGAGCATTTTTAGAATGAAACTGACAGAAGTGACTCCGTTATGGTAGCATTTAAAGAACAAACTTTACTATTAAAATAGGACAATATCTATCAATTTGTATGGTTTAGTTCCATTTGCATATTAATACCGAACTCCATGAAGAAAATATAACAGTGTCATTTTACAATGTCAAATGTTTCAATAATTACAAGTTAAAATATTTATTACCTGAAGAATCAGAAGCTCCAAGTGAATGAAAAATGAAAATTTGAAGGGGAGGGTGAGAAAAAGTTTCATAAAGGGAAATGTAGAAAGTGATAACACCGGTATTAGCAAACTCTTGAGAGAAAGAGAAAAATATCTAACTCCTGAATTAACAAAGATCACTGAATTAATGTGATTATCTGAAGGAAGAGAAAACTGACAAACACTGAAAGCAGGAAAATATAAAAATAAGAGAGAGAAAGAGAGAGTAATTGGCAATGGGTGGGTGGGCAGTGAGTAAAAACAAAATCATTCATACAAGCAAATGAACATTAATCAGATTTTATTTTGTGGAAAAATGATTACAAAGTACATATATATGAGAGAATAGCTTAAAATGATTCTAAATGAAATCTGTGCTGCATGTCTTACACCAACTGGTGCCATTACACATCAACTGTCAGTTAAGGGTCGCTAATCACTGTGTCGGCAGCAGACAGGCATTTGACAATGAGGCAGTGCCAGCAGCAGCAGTAATGATCTCCTAGTGGTGGGCTGTCGGCACAGTGGGAAGCAGCAGGCACATGACAACACATGGACAGCATGAGAAAAGGAGGAAGAAAGGAGTCAAGGAGGAGGAGGAAGAAGAGGAAGAGAAGGACTCAACATGTACAGAGATATGAAACATGACCAGTCATTCAGCACACCTCTCTGCCACCAGTCTGTTGCTGGAACACATCTATTGTGTCATTATCCTCCATTTCCAACTGAAATATAGAAAAAAAAAAAAAAAAAAAAAAAAAAAAATAAATAAATAAAAGAAATATAAAAATAACTTTTTTTTTACTTTTTTATTTTAAGTCAAAAACTTTTATAAATAGGTGATTCAAAATCACCTAAAAAACAGACAAGCAATAAAATCAAATTAACTATTTAAAGATTTCTCCAAGTCAATAACCACAATTTTAGAAGGGGAAAAAAATAAATAAATAAAGGCAATTCTGCAAGAGAGCATTTTACAAACCACTAATATAAAACATTAACATTTAAACAGACACCTATTTCTTCCACCTAAGTATAAAAAAATGCTATTATCACCTCCCACAGTAACACAAAGTGAAAATAGAAATGATTAACAAAAATATTCAATATTTTTCTTTTGATGTTATGTGTTCAATAAAGAATAAAAGCTATTTACCTGTGAAGGCGTATCTTTCTCTCCTATTGCTTGCCCATCAAACATGAACCTCACAGATCCAGGCCGAACACCCTAGGGAAGAGAAAAGTTAAAGAGGGAGGAGATTATATCTGAAACAAAGTCAAAATAAAATACACACACAAAGAAAGTTCAAATTTTGGTTGTGATAGGTGTTGAGTGAAAACATTCACATTGTCTATTGCTAGTCATCATAGTCTTATCACTGGTATGCCAAAACAGTTAAGACAGGAAAAGAGTAGTTGAGTGTACATACAGACAATACAGTCTCTTTACCTGTTCAGAAAATGACTATTTTATTTAGTATCAATGATGAAAGCAAACCATAACATAAAACACACACACACAAAAGAGTGCTGATAGCCAAAGTTTATATTCTCAAATCTAAGCAAATATTTTTTTTTTTTGAAAGTTATTCAGAGAAAAAGACTTTCCAGCACACACAGAAATAAAAATTCCATCAGCCATTTAACAAAACAGTTCCTCTATTTTAAGTACTAAAATTTTATAAATGCAAAGTATTCACAAGAGTAATTTTAAGAAATTTAAAAATGAAACCTCAATGGAAGCCCATTAACAAATGGTTCCAAGTGAGGAGATTGGATCACAGAAGCATAATTGCTAAGCCAGTTATTACAAAATGCAAGAAAACATTGCATTTAGGACAAAATAGACAAATCAAATTGAAAATATTAATTACTATCAGGAGTTAATTCTTATAAATAAAAGGATATATTTAACAATTTGAAAAATTACATTGATAAAAGAATCAGATCCTGTATGAATGAAATCCCACACATAATGCCTCCTATTGTTTTCCACAAAAACTAAAACAGATACAAGCAGAATAACACTTTAGAGTAAGCTTTCAGCTACAAAATCTAACTTACCCACTATTTCAAAAAAGATCTTCCAAAATGTTTCCTATTAATGTAATTGATTAAAAGTTTCCTTACACTTTGCAGTTATTCAAATAACAGTATCCAATGTATTTTGACAGTTAAATTAAATTTAGTCCCTCACTTCACACACATTTTCATTAGAGTAAAACCCATTCCAAATTTGAACAGTTCAAGCAGATTGAAAAAGTGCAATATATAAGTTTTAAAAATATATATATATATATATATATATATATATATATATATATATATATATATATATCAAAATAACAAAACCAGCCCAAAAGATCAAAAAAGTAGCAGGTGAAGTATTGTTTTTTTCTAATGAAATATTATACTTTTCTAAGTTCACAATCAGAATCTCATGCAAAATCCAACATCTCAGATCATTAAGTAAAATGTTACAAGTTGGGAGCTTCAAATATAAAAAGTAAACAAACAAGAACTTACATATACAAAATTAAAAATATTGTATATTTCAAAGCATATATTAATTTAATGTCAAGTTTCTACCAACTCTGATTTGAGAAAAATCATGTGATAAGAATTTGCTGATGTTAGCAACTCAATATTACCACACAAAAATAATTAGCATGTAAAATTAGAGCAAACAAGTTGCAAGAAAATTACTTACAGCTCTTTCACAATAAGCCTGCATTAGTTTCTTTAATGCTGTGTGCTTTCTGATTTTAAAATGCACCACGCTACCATCCTGGCCAACCACTTTTAGATTGACATGTTCACTGTCCATTTTTACGTCATCAATCTGAAAAGCAAGAGGCATTACAATAAAAACATTGCGTAAGTCAAAGGATTTCCATATGTGAAGTAAAATATAATCAGATCATAATAGCATTCAATAAGTTGAAAAATAAAAACTCCGAACAATTCTAATTGGTCAACTATTCAGCATGTGAGAATATTCCTCTAACCTTCAAGAAAAACTGTACAGTTAGCCATTTGTATCGATAGATTCCACCTTCAACCATACAAGGATCCATTAATTTTATTTCCTAAGTTTTCTTATTCAAAAGAATTTTCATTTACAGCTTTAGTTAGATAACAAAATAAAAATTATGCAAGTTGTCATGACAACTTTTTTTTGTCCACATTAGCAATATACCTATTATCATAATCTGGAGGTGATTTCAAATATACAAGGATTTGCATAGGCTATATGCAAATATTACACTATTTTATAGAAGAGACTTGAGAATTCACAGATCTTAGTCATCTATGGATAGTCCTGGAACCAACCTCCCAACACCTTAAATACCAAGAGTCAACTATTGTCAACATTTACAAAGGAGATGTTAAATTTGACTATCACATAAAAGCAGCAATTAATACAAAATTTTATTTAAAAAGATCCAAGATTTTTTCTATGCTTATGATAAGAGTATATGTACACTCCAGTATTGTACTAGGGTTATTACTTATCAAAATAACTTATTGCATGTCACTCACAGATGAGGAATCAAATGTATTTCACAATTGCATGAAAAACAAGTTCTAAATCCCTCAAATCTATTGCACCATGAAATTTCTGTGAATCATCTAGAAAGTTTAATCATTCAATGATTTTACAAGAATTACATAAATGTAAAGAAAATATTAAAGCAATAGATTGAGTACCTATCAAAAAGTATTAATAAATTATGCAAATAGTGTACAAAACTGGAGACAAAAAAAAAAAAAAAAAAAAAAAGCATGAAATCAGTAAGTTTATGAAAGTCTGCTGAAGGTTTTGGGCATGTCCAAGAGTTTTTCAGCAATCCTATTAAGAGAAAAAAAATGGCAAATAGAGATGAGATTTGTTAATGAAAGTTTATAACCTTTTGTTCACACTGCATTTCAATTATCAAAGTTTGGATATATTCAGAATGCCAGCAAAAATATTTTGTAATGGCAAGATCAACTGAATTAGGATTTTAAAATCAAATTTCTTTCAGCAAGTTTCAACATAATCCATGTTACACATTGAAAATAAAATAAAATCGTCAATAGCAAAGAAAGTGTTATTGAATATTAGGGTTATATGTAGAATGCTTTGCTTAAGATGTGTTGAAATTTCAAACTAAAGATTCAAACTTCATATGAACTAATAAAAATTCTATTGCATTAAAGTATTTACAAAATAAAATGTCCAAAAACCAGAGCTAAATTGGTTTAAAATATTCCTTTCTAGATGATATGACCAAATTATCTTGCATTTAAATTCTAACCACAAAATCACTTTAATTAAACAAATGAAGAACTGAACATAAAATTCAATGAAAACAAAAGATTTGAAAAGACTGCATCCACTGGAAGTCATCAACACTGACTTAATACATCAGCAATAACATTTACACACTAATTGTAAGTACCATTTACTTGGATACACCTACCCAAGAATATTAAATAAAAAACTGTCATTATGGAACATAAAACATGAAGGGAAAAAAAAAAAAAAAAAAAAAAAAAAAAATATCAAACAAAACATGCATAAGAGTGTAAGCTATGTTAATCCTTACATTGTAGGTAAAAAAAAAAAAAAAAAAAAAAAAAAAGTTATTTAGTTAAACATAGGACAATCATGCAAAGCCCAATTCAGTGGTAATAAAAACCTTTTTAAACTACTACATCTAATTAGCCTATGGATTTATCAAATGTTGTGACAGGCACTATTCAGTATCCTACTGCTTGGATATAAGGTGAAATTAAATTGTAAAACCAAGAGATTTACTTAAAATGTGGTAATCTGAATAAGTCATTTTTGTTATTCCACATCCCCCAAATAAAATTGGTGCATTAAACTCCTGGGAATTTTTTTTTTATAAATTCCCTTCAAACAGGATAATTTACAGATTTATATGCCAGCCTATGTGATCTTTCATATATAAGTTTCACGTTAGTTATTTGAGTTACATGCACTTGTCCATAAGGAATAAGTTTACTTTATATAAAAAAAAAAAAAAAAAAAAAATCCTATATATATATATATATATATATATATAATTTTACAGCTTCATGGTATAACAGTATTAGTTTTACTATAGGGCTGGACTCTCCTCTCAATATGCTATACCAATAACCTAAGACTTAGTTCTTTTAATGTTTGTATTTGAATTAGTAATTACAAAAAAAAAAAAAAAATTGTCAAAATATAATGAAAAACAAGTTAAATTTATATTTTATTCTTAATAAATTTAATGCATCAAAAAAATTATTAACTCAAATGTTTTACAAAGTTAGTTTCTCTGTAGACAGAAACAGCAATGTCCAAATGTCATTTTCTACCTACTACAGGCTTAATAACACATTATATAACAAAGTCCAGATTTTGCACATTGGAAAAAAAAAAAAATACACACAGCAGAGATTGAGATATACCAATCATTTTAGGTCAAATGGTTCAATTTAAGGAATATTGAAATATTCTTTTAAGAATCAGATTAATAAATGAGTGAAAAATGATTTCTGACAAGACTGATCACCACAACTATTTTTAAAGCAAAAAAAAAAAAACTGTACTCACAGTATCTTTATGAAGTATAGCAAGTAATGTATGATGTGAAATGTTAAAATATGAATTTTATAACTGCAATTTGCTCTAGAAAAAAATTCCATTAGTTAAATTAAGAGATGTTTGTTTATATATATAAAGACATGACAGCAGACCTCGCTAAAGATACAACCGTCACCAAGTATTTGTAAAATAGTCTTCAAAACCTTTCATAAGTCAAACTCTAATAATTTGCAATAAAAAACAGCTGTTTTTTTTTCTTTTCTAAATAATGATGAGAAAAGTCTTTAACAATGCTTGTTACAATAGTGCAAGATAATGGAAGTATACAGGTTTAAAATGATTTTAAAAATAAACTGTTTCTAAGATATTCAGAAGTGCCAGCACAATATCATTTACTTTGAATTATATTTCTTTTAAAAAGCAAAAAGCTTCAGATTTCAAATTAGGATACAATGCATACTTGGTTAAAGGGCAGGAACATTTGTTTGGTTAAATGATGATTTCATGCCTAAGAGCTTTTGTGTTATGATAGTACTAAGATATAATAGCAAAAGGTACACCAAGGCAAAAGACAACAGCCCAGAGAAGAATGAGTTGAAAGCAGGGTTAACAGTCATGATGACACTCCAATAAAGAGATTTAATTTAAAAAAGGCAAAATTGAAATAGTTACTGAAGCATGCAGCAGCAAACAAATTTCTTATTTTAATAATATGAGAAGAGGGGGAAATGGAATAAAGCAGATAGTTGGGAAGATTCAAATACCAAAGTAGTTTCAATCAAATGCTCTGATGCCTTTGGCTGTCTACATTATATATTTCTAGTTAAAGCAGTTAGACTTTACAAAGCAAATTTGTGGATTACACCAGAATGGAACGAAATGAAATGATCTGCTTAAAACTTACAGCAATATATTTTACTGGATTAGGATTTGGATGGACAGGGGAATTCAGAAATGGAAATACTTGCTAATTCTTTAGGTAAGCCAAAGCAGGGTCACTGACAGGAACTCTAGATTTAACGAGAAAGTTACACATAATGGGTTAGGGAAAAAATATGAACTAATCAACTCAAATATATAAACAAAAATAAAGAAATAAAAATTAAAAAAAAAGTCTGTTTCTTATCTTTTACATCCATACTTTGATATAAAAGGTAGGGAGAAAATCAGGATGATAACCAAGGCTCAATACATCAGAATTGGGTTCGTTTTTGTTGTTATTGTTCAACTCCAACATATTGCTAATATAGTTATGCAAAAAATTCATACAACATAACCTTAATTTGAGCAAAAGGTATGCACCAAAATTGTAAATGTTTCTCAAGGTTTTAAATGCTAAAAAGAAAAGTTAACATCCCTGAAAATTATCCAATGAAAGTAAATACGGCATGCTTGAAATTTTAGAAGTTGCAGACAATTCTGCCTCAGAAAGTGAAATGTTTTTAAATATTGGCTAGTTATGTCAAGGGTCCATTTTTTTAAAGAATTGCTAACTGCTATAATTTAGGAAGGAAGCGAAATCATGCTTTTCTCACAGGAAAGTCACGTGCAATTGTATTTAAAAAAAGAAAAAAAATGAAAAACTAAAATCGTGGGATGCAAGGATGATAATCTTGCAAGACAGGCCCAAAAAAAAAAAAAAAAAAAACAAGGGACAAAATTTCTGCACATTAACCACAACGAAACTACTTATGCAAATAATTCATTAAAAAAAGTATTTCTTACTAATGTGATCCGTACAATTTTTAATTGATTATAATAAAGAAAACGTCAATTTCTACGAATTGATAATATTTATTTCCTAGTAAACAAGACTCACCAGGTGGGGTGGGGTGGTGTTATTGGTAAACACTTCAAAAACAAAAGCAGAATAACAAGAAAAAGCATTTAATGACTAAGTGGCAAAATGACATGATGATGCATTTTAACGTGAAGTTCACTAATTAAGTTGCTTAAATCGACAGTTTTGAATTTTAATACATTTTTGAGTGACTGATAACCGATAGATTTACCACCGAATGGTGAACAAGAAAAAGAAAAAAAAAAGTTATGAGAAAGCAAATTCTCAAAATATTTTAAATGATTTAGTTTTTAGGAATACGATAAATCAACTGAACATCAAAGAGAGGTTTGTTTGTTTTTTTTTAACAGAAACAACCCATTCAGAAAATTAATAGCTTAAGATGTGATTGATACTACCTGTGATGACAGACTGGTGTATCTGTAGAGGGAAGAAAAAAGTTGACCTACAACGCGAGAAAAACTAAGGAGTGTGTATGGAGAGGGGATTCCCACACCAGGGGTGTAAAGATAAGCATGTATGTATATCTTTTGTTTTCAGGTAGAAAATAGTATTTTTAGGATTTGAGCACCAAAGAAGTTTCACTAATTATCGCGCATATAAATATTTATAAATGAGTGATTCCTGATGGAATCTCGAGATTTGTGAAAATAGTTTGAAACTTATATAAGATTTGTTTGTCAATGCTTTCTCAAAATGTAAAACTTAGACTTCAATAAACACCACGTGAGTGGAATGAAGAGGAAATCGCCAATGTCGTCGATGTAAGTACAGATCCTGAATGCAACAAAACCAACGAGGTGGGCCAGAGAAACTTTTTTCTTTTTTTTTTTTTATGAGAAGTTAGAACGAAGAGAAGGATTAAAACTTTAGCGAGGAAGAGGAGAAAAAAGGAAAGAAAAAAAAAGGAAAGTTGTCGACGAAGAAAAATGAATGCAGCAGCAGGCGGCATGGCAGCCATGAAGGAAATATGGCGAGGATTAAGGAGAGACAGATAACTCATTTGGATGGACAAATTTACTGACCAGAATGGAAAATTTAAAAAACAACGCTATATAAAAAGTTATACAGAAAAAGCTCTAGCTTTAAATATCCAGAATCAATGTTTGAAAGAACAAGACTAAAAGTGGGGGGTTGTTAAATGTCTACTACCACAGAATGTGTTTCGATGTCTGAAGTAGTGGACGATAATCATTTAAAACAATTTTCCTGTTAATTCAATCAAAAAGCTTCTTTATTATTATACGTCTACGTAATCCGAAGGGATTTATTTGACCGATACATGCGACATTGAAAACAAAATTCAAATTTTTAACAGATCATCACTCTAAGACAACCTACAGGTTGCGTGACGTTCGAATTGGTAAACTTTGTTAAAAGTTACCGAGGCAACTTTCCTGCAAATACTAACCCGGAAATTAAAAGAAAAATAAAATAAATTAAAAGCAAGAACAAGATATTTAGCCAAGGATAGAAGTTTTTATAAAACAAAGTAAATATTACGTACATCCCCGCGAAAATTAAATAACGATTTGTTGAAATAAAAGTTAAGCGAAACAAGTTAGTTATTGAAAACTGGTATTACCAAGAAAATAAGATAAATTTTAATATATGAAGAGTCAATTTAAAATAAGGAATCAAGTAAAAAGTATGCAAAAACTTTAAAACCGAACGAAAAAAAAATAAATAAAAAAACTAAAACATGTCAGATGATAAATCTAAGTTATAAATTTAATATAAAACTACTTTGATAGAAAATTTAAAAGTAAATATGTAGAGATCATCTTTTTTTATTTATTTTCCAGGTAACAAAACGGATGGAGAATGATCTTTTTTTACTACTATTTGCTTGGTTGGTGGGCCAAGCATGATCAATCAAGGAGATCTTTTGTTTCATTCCTTTAGAAAGAAAAAAAAGTAAACAGATTTCAGTCCGTGAAAACAAAGTCAAAAGCATTTTTAACAAGTTAAAAAGAAAAGAAAAAAAAAAGGAGGAAAAACTAAAACAGAAAAGAAAAACGAATAGAAAAACCAAGGATTGCAAACAAAGAAGATCTATAAATCGGAAGTACTTGCTAACCTTAAAAAAAGTAAAGAATGAGAGAGAAACGAAATTTAAAGGCAAACTCAAAACCAGATTTTCTGTATAAATTTCTTTTAAAATATAATAAAGATTTTATACGCATTATTCACGAGTTTTGAACATAAATAATAATCACACCGAAAACTCGGTACAAAGTTCATACTTTTATATTGTTTCTTGAACGATTTACATTTAGTTTCTTTTTTTTTTTTTTAAATACTAGAGAGACACAAGAATACGAAAATGCTTAGCTTAATCTATTCATTTCGAAAAGTTTCAATATCTAAATGAAGCAGTAGTAAAAATATCAGAGATGGTTATTAGATAAAAATATGAAGGCTACGCTTTAAAATGAATAGTGATAGTAGTAATAATAGTCTATCACACTAGTGTCCCAAAATTTCCTTACGATTTATTAAGACTACAAGGTTTTAGTGATGAAGATTTTGGGACATCTTTGACTATCATACACACATTACTGCAGTCGGTAAAGGTAACATTTTTTTAAACAATTCAACACCTTAGACACTTAAGCTTACTTTACAGGGAGAATATGGATTATTTTGTTGTTGTTGTTGTGTTTTTTTTTTTTTTTTTTAGTGGGACGTAATTACTTTACTAAGAGGTTATAAAAAAAAAAGAAAGGTCTTTTTTTTTTCCTTTCACTTTTTTTTTCCTTTGGTTAACTGGGAGGCGACAGCGGAAAAAAAAAAGATAGTCCGGCGTTGACTAATGCCGGGGAAAAGAGACCCGCACTCACCACACACCTAAAAAGACTTCATACACACCATACATTGATCCAAAGGGAGAAAGTGGATGAAACTGGACAAAGAAGATGTCAGAAATTATCAATCAGTGCAATTTTTGACGATTTTACCTTCTTCTCATCAGGCATGATGTAGCAGCAGCAGCAAGTTTTTCAGGTTCGGTTTCTACTTCAACCTCAACAGACAACGTATAAAAATGGCGCACTCTACCTAATGTTATTCCACTCGCCAAGAAAAGATGTAAGCCTAATACTGATTGGTCGATTAATGTGACCTTATGTTGACCTTTTGAAATAATTTTCAATTAAAAAATATTTAAACACTTGCATCAAATTACATTTCTTACTTTAAGAAAATAAAATCACACTGTAATTGAAAATGCATAATTGTAATATTTTATTAAAATGTGTTCGAGTTGTTTATGCGTTGAATATTTTGTCCAATCAGCGAAGCCGTTATAAATTTCATCTTTATTAGGAACACTATCTAATAAATCATCAACTGAAGAAATGAAATTTACGAAAAATATTTACTCTAAAAATAAAAATAAAAATAATAATAATAAGTTGTTTTCATGTTGGAAATGGGTCATCTTTAATTAATTCTACCTTTTTTTTTTGTTGCTTAAGAATAATTACTTCCGATTGCGTACTTTTAAGAACGAACAATCTGAGTTATTTATAGTATTTTTTTATAAAAATATTTTTATTTGGAATATTCAAATTTTTTGACTCCATTAAATATGCGAAAGCAACGGTCTTAACCATTTCTATTTTCAGATGACGCGAAAATAAGATTTCAGGTTGGCCATACTTAGCCTAAAGATCAATGTTTATATGAGGATCGTCGTTAAGTGGTAAAATTAAGATCACAGTAGCTTCCCTTTATAAAATAAGGGAAATTATACGGGAAAGAAACGAAGAAAAATATAAAACGAAAAGAAGGTATTGGGACTTGTAAGAATAAAGATATTTCTTGAATCAAATTGGAGAAATTACTCGTATATTCATTAAGTCTTTCATGTTCCAAATGTTATACTTGTAAAATCTGTGAAAAGTATGCAGATATCTTGTTTGCCTGAAAAAGATTTTTCTAAAACAGTTTTGGTTTTATTTTTTAATGAAATCAATAAAACACAAAAATAATTTCTAAACTTTTTTTTTCAAAACACACACGCACTCGTAAAAGAAGTAAATTTAATTATATTAAAATTTTCATTCTCTTCATAGAATATTTAAATCATTGATAGCCTTTATAAAATACTTCACAGAACTTGTTTACAAACACAATTTAAATTGGTAAAGAAGTTTCTCAAATTTAAAAAAAAAAACGTTGTGGGTATAAAAAAAATGTTGAAACGTTTTTATTCAAATATTATGCCGTGTAGATTTCAATATACATAATTATCAGTTTTATTTACATCAAAAGATTTACAATATCAAAAACATTGATTTCTTGCAAGCTATTGTAACTTGTGTGATTTCCAAATAGGCATCAGTTACTTTAAAAGCAAACTGATGTACAAAATTAATCAGACATTTGACAAAGGAATTATCATCCATATAAATCTCAAAGGGAACAACTATGGCAGCTAACTCAGTACAAATATTTACAGCTAGTCATGAAAACAAATCAACAGTTGACCAGTTCAGAAGGGAAAAATAGTTCTCTCATCCCACAATTCTGACTCATTTGGTTACATTTTTAGCAACATTTCTAAATTCATCTGCTATATTCACTAATAGAAGCAAGATGTCCAGTTCGACAAATATATTTCTGATTTTTCTGAAATATCTCCATACCTAGCTGCACACCATGTTGCCCATACATCAAGGCAACATGTAAACAAAACAGAGCAAACAGATACTGTCATTGTAGCCACATCAAAGCCAAAGTTACATCAGAAAAAAAGTTATACTATAAACAGGATATACAAACCATTAGCAATTGCTCAATTTAAACAAGGCTATCACTACCAAACGACTACACATAATTGTAAAGGGTAACTGTTTGATTTGCCAAAAATACCCAAAATTATTAAAAATCCACCTGTTGCATGACAAGGCCATACCACATATTTCATGGGTGACTTATTAAAAATTCTTGCTATAAAGATAGCATTTTTGTTTTATTGTTGCACTGTTTGCCCTCTGATTTTAACAAAATATCCTTCATCTAATTTCAGTTCTTATATCAGGGGCATTCAATTATAATCTCTTATTCAAGAAATAAGCATTAGAAGGATTAAGTCTTGACTCAGCCACAGATTATGTAAAAGACACAAAGGATACATTGAATAAGAGAAACACATTTCCTGAAGCTGAATGAATATGATGCTTTATGCATTTCACTTGCTGGTGACCATTTGCAATATGAAACATACACTTTTAATAATACCTGATGAATATTCATGAGTTCAGTATGTATTTAAGAATTCACTTCTGTCTCCTTAATTCCTTTTCTTTTATTATCATCTCTCCTTAATAATGTTTTTCTCAGATTCTTTCACACTCAGTAACCCTCATGTATCTTAGTGACTTTATCACCTTACTTGGAATGAAATAGTTTAAAAAATAAATGTAACAGGCAGCTGTTAAGTAAAGCTTCTGATTGTAATTATCTCTAGCTGAAATCTATGGTAGGTTGTGCATTCCATGATTTATAGTGTTGGAATTTCTTTTCTTTCCTCTGCTGAGACACTCTTTTGAAGTTTCTCCTTGTGTTTGCATCAAAGAATCAGCCCACTCACAAGAACAAGCTATTCATGCCAAGAATCTGATAGGAAATTCTAGTTGATTTTAGAATATGACACCTCGGCGGCATGCATGATAGATTGGTTAGAAAAAAGCACAGCTATTGAGTGATGCAGGTCAAACTTTTCTTTCTTCCTTCAGCTGACAGGATGGGTGTTTACTGTATATCAGCAATTAAGCCAGAAAGAAAAATACAAATCAAACTGGAGTGAGATTTTTAAGATACTCTGTTTATGGCATTTGCAACAGAGTTTGCTGCATAGAATTTGGTCCCAGATGAAACAGTTGAGGAAACTGGTAGAGTTATTTGGAGAAATACCTGATCATCATTTGCTATGTGATTTTGGGGCTCTTGTGTGCATCCTTCAAAATGAATGCACTACTACTCAACCAGATACTGACCTGAGTCTGAGTAACACATTCTTCTTTTGGTTCATCTTTCATAAAAGGATGAGCCAAATGTAGAGTAAACAGTCATAGCAACAGCAAACCCAACCCAGCACAGAGGCCTTCAGTCTAGAATCACTTACTATAAGTGAAATTGTCCAGACCACATGAAAAAGATAGATCTGAATGATTTGTGCCCCCATCTTGAATCAAGTGTATTGGCAAGCAAGAGTAAATTATCAGAAAGTGAAAGGATAACTACAGAATTTCAACATGCCTGCTCACTTTTCCACGGTTGATAATTCAAGTAAATCCAACAAAACCTCAGACAACCCCCATCCAAAGAAGAGATGACAGCTGCACTATTGTGGAGAAGCACCAGACTAAAGAGAACAGCTATTAGCTGTCTACTTTTGTGATCATGCAAATCAGGATGGTGTGTAATGAATTTTGAAAACATTTAACATCAGATAAACAAGTACAATACATAACAGGAAAGCAAACAATAAAATATGAACTTCCGGAGAAGCTAATGACTGATTTAAATTAGTATTACTCCCAGTTATACCAATTAAAAGCAGTAATTAACAAACAAATGACCAGAATTAAAATGATATTCCATCATAACTATTTAATCTTTCTTTGAAGATTTTGCAAAAATCTTGGCTGGATTTACCCAATCCACTATATTCACCAGATGTAAGATCTTTTAGACTACCATTTATTCTGGTTTTTACAGAATTCCCTGATTAAAAATGGTTTCATGTTTCTGGGAGGCTGTAAAATGCATATTGTGTCATTCTTTTCTGAGAAAGATAAAAAATTCAAAGAGGATGGAATTATGAAGTTGTCTGAATGATAGTAAAAGGTAAATGGTAAATATCTTTAAAAAAAATCAGTTTTTATTTTTAGTTAAACTTTTGATCAACATTTAAAAATTCTAAACAAATTAAATATAACTCAAATGCAAAAGGCTTATATAATTTTTGGAGAAGGTACTGTAAACGATCAAATGTACCAAAAGTGAATTTTGAAGTGACATGCTGGAGATTTCTTACTGGACAATGCTCTACACTCAGGTAACCCAGTTAAGGTTGATAGCAATTAAATCAAGACATTGCTTAAGAATAAACATTATTAGATGGCATAAGAGATCACCAACATACTCAAAATATCTAAACCATACATTAAATTTATTTGTCCCAGTTTGATTATGTCAGTCACTTTGATGTGTGGCATTCATATATATACATATATATATAAGATTCTATACAAATATCTTTAAATTTTCTGCTTTATTCAATCAATTGTGATAGTAAAAGAAAAGTAAATACTTTACAACAATTTGGAATGCAAGAAGCCATGTGAATACCACAGATCACACCAAAAGTTGGTCTTATCCAAAGGTGATGCTGTGTATATGATTAAAATGAAATTCTCTTCTATAAGATCCAAATGATTGATTCAAACAAGCAATACTTCCAATTAAGTTTCATATGTTTGCATACAATCTTCAGGTAAACAGTAACTTGCACGTATAAGATGATTACCTTATATACCACAGGATGAGTACAATTTGGTAAGCTTAAAGTAGTGGCAAGTTATTGCCTACCTGGTTACTGAATTAATATTCAAATGCTCTGTCATTTAGAGCTGCTTATTCAAACCTTAGAATTATATATATATATATATATATATATATATATATATATATATATATATATATATATATATATATATATATATATTCTATTTTTACACACACACACACACACATAATATATATATATATATATGTTATGGACTCTCATGTTGCTTTCAACATATGAGGATCCGAGAACTTAACCAATTGATTCAGTTATGAATTTTGTGTGATAATCTTAAGTGAGACTTAAGACCTGAAAGTAATTTGCAAAGGAGGCAGCATTTGAAGCAAGAGTGAGGATTGTGGGATGAGGTTGCTGTTAGATTGGATGACCTTTTAGATCTGGCTCTTGCTTCATGAAGATGATTCAGACTAGCAGATTGAAAACTGCTGAGTCCATTAAAACACGTTGATATCCACACTACCCACTCCAAGACTAAACACTCGAGAGTGTTATGAGATATATTGACAGCTGACAAGTTACTCTTCAGTTTGTCTTTGTATTTAAGCCATGTGGCCCCGATCTAACTGACCGTACATTAGGATCTTTGGTGTCCTGTCATCAGATATTGTCAAGACATGAGCAGTCCACCGCAACTGAGTCTGTTTGGGGAAAGTCTCGATTCCTCCAATATTGCACCTGTTAAACAGGTCTACATTGGATGTCTTGTCTTGAAGGCTAACTCCACAGATGGCACGCAGATCTCTTATGGAAAACATCCAGCTGGTGTATATGATAACTGTATGAAGTCCATGACTCTGAGCCATGCAAAAGGATGGAAAGGACAACAGCTCTGTAAACCCGAATTTTCGTATCCAGTCAGATATCCCGCTCACTCCGCAAGCGATGGCGAAGTTTGCCGAAAGCACTGGTAACCTTAGAAATCTGATGCATGATTTCACTATCTAAAGATCCACTGTAGTTGACTTTGCTACCAAGATAGGTGAAAGACTTTACATAGTTCAGGGCATTGTCTTCTCTTTTCAATGGTCTCTCTGGAAATTTGTAGACTGGTGGTTTTTGTTTCACTCCAAGGAATTTCTTCGGAGTAGAATAAGTTTGGCGCACTACTTCAGTTTTCTTTATGCTAAGTGTAAGACCAAAGGCTTTACATGCAGCAGAGAAACGATTTAATATATGTTGAGCCTCCTTTGAGGAAGCCCAATATCTACTAAATGTCGCTACAAGAGCAGCATCACCAGCAAACAATCAATGACGGATTATTTGTGTACAAAGGTGGGTCTTGGCTTTGAAGCGCTGGTGATTGATGAGTCTACCAGTTGTTCGAAACTGAAACTTGACTTCACTTTCTGTTCTACAAAATGCATATTTCAGCATCACCGAGAAGAAAAGTGCAAAAAGGACAGGGACCATGACACACCCTTGCTTGGTGCCCATTCTGACATCATACCATCAGACACGTTATTAGCTTTCATTCCTTCATGAAAGGAGATGATCACATTTAGCATGTTTTCTGGGATGCCGAGTTTCCTCAAGACTTGCCGAAGAGCCTCTCGATTCACAGTGTCAAAGGCCTCCGTCAAGTCCACAAACACATTGTACAACTCCTGGTTCTTTTCGTGAACATTCTCTGCAACCTGACGAAGAGAAAATATGTCAATTGTGCCACGACCCAACCGAAAACCACACTGTGATTCAGGATAGATGTTGTCAACAAGGTGTATAATGATTCTGTTTAGAATCAGTCTAGCTAGGATTTTGCCGGCAATAGAAAGGGGTGATATTCCCCGATGATTGTCAAAGACACTCCTGATACCCTTGTTTTTGTAGAGGTGTTTGATAGAGTCGTCTTTATAATCCTGTGGGACACAGCCTGCCTTCCATATCCACAAAAAGGAGATGCAAATTTTCTACCATCCTTTGGCCACCATGCTTATACACTTCAGGTGGAATAAGATCCTTAGGAGTAGGTGATTTTCCAGAAGAAAAATTCCGGAATTTCTGGATTTTGCACAATTGATGAGATAGTTTCCTCATCAGCAACCGAAATGGTGTTTAACACTGTTTCAGAGTTTTCTTTCCAGCGATCCATAATGTCTGACTTGTCTGTCAAGAGAGTTTCACCATCTGCCGTGGAGATTGGAGCAACACCACTTTTCTGAGGACCGAAAATGCTCTTGAGGCCAGCATAGAAAGCCTTTACATCCTTTCTATCTGAAGCTTCTTGGAGTTCAGTGGCCTTTTCAGACCAACAATACTCTTTCATGGCTCTGAGAGCTTGTTGAACCTGACTTTTGAACTTCTTGTAAATGATCTTCTTAGTGGACGAGTTCACAATTCACGCTTTATGAGAAGAGTGCAGTTGATCTATAAGCTGCTGAACCTCTGTGGTATTGTCATCAAACCAGTCTTGGTATTTTCGATGTTTCCAAGAACCTCCAGAATGTGTAGCATCCCCCAGAGCCTTCCAAGATGATTCGATGTCATTGGTAATGCTTACAGAATCAAGTGCAGCATCAAGTTTGTCAAAGACCACAATTTTCGTTTCAGTTGATTTAAGAGGCAGTACGTTAATGCACTTGGGCACTGTAGATTTTATAATCCTTCGTTTTTGCAGATGCAGTGTAGACTTATTCCGAAGTAGAGCGTCATCTGATAGATAGCAAGTTGTATGGAATGAACGCGTGATATGAAAATCTTTTATGTCACTTCGCTTGGTGATGACGTAATCGATCAGATGCCAGTCTTTCGACTGAAGGTGCATCCGCGTGGTCTTATGACAGCTGAGTTGCTGGTAGAAGGTATTAGTAATACTAAGGTCAAATTCCTTGCGGATAGTGAGAAAGCTTAATCCATTTGAATTCACACGAGCAATACCATAACGACATAAAACGACCTTCCAAAATGATAATCATTGCCAACACAAGCATTGAAGTCAACTGTAAGGATTAATTTAACCTTATGTTGGACTTTGGAGATAACATCCCGAAGGAGATCGTAAAAATCATCTTTTTCTTGCCCTGAATTACCTAAAATTGGAGCGTAGCAGGTACCCAGTGTCACGCGGCCGTTGCACTCCAGATCGAGGGTTAGTATCATCATACGATGAGAAGCAAGTCCTGATTACTGCAGGAATAGCAAATGAGAAGAAGGACCAGATTACTACAGCAATAGTAAATAAGCAGCAGGACCTGATTACTACAGCAATAGCAAATGAGCAGCAGGACCTGATTACTACAGCAATAGCAAATGAGCAACAGGACATGATTACTACAGCAATAGCATATGAGCAGTAGGACCTGATTACTACAGCAATAGCAAATGAGCAGTAGGACCTGATTACTACAGCAATAGAAAATGAGCAGTAGGACCTGATTACTACAGCAATAGCAAATCAGCAGCAGGACATGATTACTACAGCAATAGCAAATAAGCAGCAGGACATGATTACTACAGCAATAGCAAATCAGTAGCAGGACATGATTACTGAAGCAATAGCAAATGAGGAACAGAACATGATTACTACAGCAATAGCAAATGAGCAGCAGGACATGATTACTACAGCAATAGCAAATGAGCAGCAGGACATGATTACTGCAGCAATAGCAAATCAGCAGCAGGACATGGTTACTACAGTAATAGCAAATAAAAAAAAGTAGGACTTGATTACTCCAGCAATAGCAGTAGGACCTGATTACTCCAGCAATAGCAAATCAGCAGCAGGACATGATTACTACAGCAATAGCAAATGAGCAGCAGGACATGATTACTACAGCAATAGCAAATAAGCAGCAGGACATGATTACTACAGCAATAGCAAATGAGCAAACCTGATTAACAAATAAAGCAAATAAGGAGGACATGATTACTACAGCAATAGCAAATGAGCAGTAGGACCTGATTACTACAGCAATAGCAAATAAGCAGCAGGACATGATTACTACAGCAATAGCAAATGAGCAGTAGGACCTGATTACTACAGCAATAGCAAATAAGCAGCAGGACATGATTACTACAGCAATAGCAAATGAGCAGTAGGACCTGATTACTACAGCAATAGCAAATAAGCAAGGACATGATTAACAGCAATAGCAAATGAGCAGCAGGACATGATTACTACAGCAATAGCAAATGAGCAATGAGCAGATTAGGACAAATGAGCAGTTACTACAGCAATAGCAAATAAGCAGCAGGACATGATTACTACAGCAATAGCAAATCAGTAGCAACATGATTACTGAAGCAATAGCAAATGAGGAACCATGATTACTACAGCAATAGCAAATGAGCAGCAGGACATGATTACTACAGCAATAGCAAATGAGCAGCAGGACATGATTACTGCACAAATCAGCAGCAGGACATGGTTACTACAGTAATAGCAAATAAAAAAAAAGTAGGACTTGATTACTGATTAGCTACACCTGATTACTCCAGCAATAGCAAATCAGCAGCAGGACATGATTACTACAGCAATAGCAAATAAGCAGCAGGACATGATTACTACAGCAATAGCAAATGAGCAGCAGGACATGATTACTACAGCAATAGTAAATGAGCAGTAGGACCTGATTACACAGCAATAGCAAATAAGCAGCAGGACATGATTACTACAGCAATAGCAAATGAGCAGCAGGACCTGATTACTACAGCAATAGCAAATAAGCAGCAGGACATGATTACTACAGCAATAGCAAATGAGCAGCAGGACATGATTACTACAGCAATAGCAAATGAGCAGTAGGACCTGATTACTACAGCAATAGCAAATGAGCAACAGGACATGATTACTACAGCAATAGCAAATGAGCAGCAGGACATGATTACTACAGCAATAGCAAATAAGCAGCAGGACATGATTACTACAGCAAATGCAATTGAGCAACAGGACATGATTACTACAGCAATAGCAAATGAGCAGCAGGACATGATTACTAGAGCAATAGCAAATGAGCAACAAGACATGATTACTACAGCAATAGCAAATGAGCAGTAGGACCTGATTACTACAGCAATAGCAAATAAGCAGCAGGACATGATTACTACAGCAATAGCAAATCAGCAGCAGGACATGATTACTACAGCAATAGCAAATGAGCAGTAGGACATGATTACTACAGCAATAGTAAATGAGCAGTAGGACCTGATTACTACAGCAATAGCAAATAAGCAGCAGGACATGATTACTACAGCAATAGCAAATCAGCAGCAGGACATGATTACTACAGCAATAGCAAATGAGCAACAGGACATGATTACTACAGCAATAGCAAATGAGCAGTAGGACCTGATAACTACAGCAATAGCAAATAAGCAGCAGGACCTGATTACTACAGCAATAGCAAATAAGCAGCAGGACCTGATTACTACAGTAATAGCAAATGAGCAACAGGACCTGATTACTGCAACAATTGCAAATGAGAAGCAGGACATGATTACTACAGCAATAGAAATATACATAGAATGATGTCTCTTGATATCCATCATTAATTTTGTCGGTTGTCGTTAACGACAGTTTAGCTAACCATAACCTCCTTAATATGGTCCAAGACATGATATTGATACCAATAAGACTCTTCATTTGTTGCATGTTGTGACGGACATTGACATGGACATTGTAGAAAAAGTCATGTGGAGCTAAGACAGAAATAAATACCAAGACAGTCAAACACCAAATGACAAAAAAAGAAAAAATATTTCTAAGCCAGAAGATGGCCCACTGTTCCGATTAATAAATTAATGCTTTGAAAATGAATATTTAATATTTTTCAACAAACGCGTTGTGTTCCCGCCAACAATAAAAGCATGCTTCGTGATCCTTTTAAAGAGAATTTAAGCAAAGTTTCTAGACAGGCAAACCTGTAAGGAGAGATAACCGGCAACAGGTCACGACTGTGGACTTAAAAGAAATTCCCTTATACATTCACACGCTTTTACTCACCAAGCTACAGGAGACTTATACTTTCCACCTCACTTTCTCCTTTGCCTCTTTCTCACACATACACACGAAGAAATCAAATTTCTTTTCATCTTGGAAAACAACTACAAAGAACTTTAACACTCCTACACGGTAATAAATTTAGTTATAAAAAGCATGAATTAATTAAACTATTTTATATTTAGATAACTTTTTAGCCTTTTTCTTTGTTGTGGGTTGAATCAAATTTGCAACGGTCTTGTAGCTTCTTTTCTTCTTTAAAGTGACGAATATTTTATCTTCTGAAATGTTAATCAATAATTTTTCGTCTCTTTTGGTTACTTTATTTGAATTATTTTCACAACAAATGCGTAACAAGATTTTTGTGAAGTCACGTCCCTGGCCATGAATATTGCCTGAATTTTAGAGAACCAAATTCAATTGTTATATTGTGGAAATATGGCGTATGTAGGTTCCGCCTCACCTGTTTACAGTGCATTCGTGGAAGCAGCATGGAACAAATAACTGTCAAAATAATAATATAGTAAACGGCTGAATTTTTTTCGTATGTATGTTTGTACTATAGATAATAGAACAATGATATATTCATGTCATAAATTCATTTTTGTATCATCGGAGTATAAATATTTGTGGTGGTAGAATGACTGTTAACACGTGGCCTTGTATAAATGATATATGACAGCCATCTGGCCGCTAACATTGAAAGAAGAGATTGGCCGACAATCATTGAGAGGAATTTGACATAAAACGAAAAGTGGTAAAAATATATAAAAATTTTATTTTATTATTTGTAAAACAATGCTAAAGATCTATGTATAATTATCTAGGTTGTTTTTATACACGTTTTGAGAAAAGTATATTCTTCAAAAGGGCTAGACGGTTTGTTTGTGTGTTGTAGAGGGAAATGGCTGTTATGTTGTTGATAGAAGTCAGACGTAGAAGAAATGCAAGTAAGGTTCAGATACTCCTGCCCGCCGAGCCCAACTACATAAAAAGGTTGGACTTTGATTAAGTCCAAAGAAGAAGATAAAGAAAGCAAACAAAACACAAGACCGATAATATATGTATATACAAATATATATTAATAACAAGTTACAATACATGGAAACAGTACAAAGGATGAAGTGTGTTTGAATATTCTGTATGTGCGTGTGTGTGTGAATATTCTGTATGTGCGTGCGTGTGTGCGTATTGTGCTTAGCGTGTTTCCACGCTATCCCTTGTTAGCGCCTACATTTCGAGGTTGATAGCTGAAATCCTGAAGGAAAAAGAGAGTTTACCTCAAGGTGTCAGTGCACAGGCCTGAAGGAAAAAGAGATAGAGGCAAAGAGTCAGCGGCTATTTATAGAAAAGGAAGAGAGACCCCTGGTGAAAGGGTTAACGGACTGAAGGAGGAGTTAACTCCGACAATGCCCCCTACCAGATTAAAAGTTGTAAGGAAATGAAAACTTTTAATATTTAAAGAAAAAGGTTCGTGAAAGTTTGAATACTGTTCTTTTGAGCTGAAAAGAAAATGTGTCAGAAGTGTGGTTGAGATGCGTGATTCACGAAATGTGCTTGTGTTGTCGTCAGAGTGCAATCGTTGAAAATGTTTTTCGAAACAGTGAGTCGTCCGAAAAGAAGGTTTGAAGCGTGGGAAGCAAGCGGTGGCATGAAGATGTCGCCACATGGTGTAGGAAAAATGAATGCGCGCTCTTTTTGAGTTTCAGAATGGAAGAAGATGCGAAATGCTATGACCAGTAGCATGTGTTGGAAGAAAGCGGAATTTGCAAGATTAATAGCGACGAATTACGTGCATGCAAATCCTCAGTGATGTCGCATCGTAATGGAACAGTGAGTCGTCCAGAGAAAGTTGTAGATTCATTCCAATGAAATATGATTGTTGCTTCCATGTCGGAATCACGAATGTTGTTGAGAGTAAAGGACAGTGGTTCGCCTTTAGTGGTTTGGGTTCACACTTTATCTGTTTCAGTCCAGAAGAAAACAGTGGCTAGTAGAAAATGGCGTTGTGTTTCGTTTGGTACAGCCCTAAGCATGTCTACTGTGCGAATTTAGGTCAAACGTCGCCGAGAGAAAGAAAGGGTCAAGCAAATATAGACCAGTGGGGGAAGAGTTCTCAGGTTCGTCTTGAATAGTAGTAATTGTTTTTCTAGTGTACGGCGTGCGTAGGATTCGAAAAGAAGTTTTTCAATGTTTTCCCTATCTGGCTCTCTTTTTGTGAAGGTGTGTATATAAGAAATTGTTTGTTTTTGTACATATATATCGTCTTGTGTGTTTTTAGCAGGAGTTGAAAAATCACGTCGGGGTCACCACTTGTAGAGGAAAATGGCTGTTATATTTTTGATAGAAGTCAGACGTAGAAGAAATGCAAGTAAGGTTCAGATACTCTTGCCCGCCGAGCCCAACTACATAAAAAGGTTGGACTTTGATTAAGTCCAAAGAAGAAGATAAAGAAAGCAAACAAAACACAAGACCGATAATATATGTATATACAAATATATATTAATAACAAGTTACAATACATGGAAACAGTACAAAGGATGAAGTGTGTTTGAATATTCTGTATGTGCGTGCGTGTGTGAATATTCTGTATGTGCGTGCGTGTGTGTGTATTGTGCTTAGCGTGTTTCCACGCTATCCCTTGTTAGCGCCTACATTTCGAGGTTGATAGCTGAAATCCTGAAGAAAAAAGAGAGTTTACCTCAAGGTGTCAGTGCACAGACCTGAAGGAAAAAGAGATAGAGGTGAAGAGTCAGCGGCTATTTATAGCCAGGGAAGAGAGACATCTGGTGAAAGGGTTAACGGACTGAAGGAGGAGTTAACTCCGACAATGTTATATTTTGTGTATTTTTTATGGCCTTTGAGGCTCAAGTGATGAACCGCCAAAATCTGTAGCAAGTTGAGCAAGTGACTCCAGTAAGAATCGGTCCCAAAGACTTAAAGTAAACTTTTTTCTTAATTTTTTATTTAGCTTCTGATTAGTTAAAATGTCTCCTGAAACCCTGTAGGACATTCTATACTATGTCCGCATCTGAAAACACATGTTTATAATCGTAATTCTACACTTCTGTGCAAACACCATCTAAAAATGGATCAATATGAGATTTTGTTAAAATCTGTGCAAAAGCAATTTAAAAGTGGATCACAGAGATATTCTTGTACAAAACCAGCTCCACACATATTTTCCAAGAATTCGCTGATTGGTTCATTAACAAGCAAGTGGGAGTCGCCATCAACCCACGCACATCTATTTTTTCTCGTGATCGAGTTAAATAATTTTGCGCTAATTTTCTGGAGCCTATCACATGTCCACCCAAGTAAATAAATTCAGCACTGAAACTCAACTTTCTAGTGAGCATCTTGACCACAAACCAGTTGCTAAACAAATCCACTTCACTTTATCATATGAAGTTTTTAAAGTTACCTTTTAACATAATCCAAACCTTCAGAAATCACTCATCTTCATATTCAACTTCGTTTATTACACAGCAGAGAATTGCTTATCACTTCAAGTTCTTAATCACAGAACATTATTTCTCTTCTGAATTCGCTCAAATAATTCAACATTTCTTGACAAAAAAAAAAACGATTAAAGGAAGACAACTTTTACTGTGGCAAATTTATTCCAAACTACATTGAAAATTTACATTGCACAAAACTGTTTATATTCCACATAAACAGATTAATGCTTTCACTGGCTTTGTGAACTTTTCATCACAACTTCAACATACACTCCTTCACTTATACTCACAAACTATACTCCAAACACCTGATAAAAGGTTTATACAAACAGTTAAACAAACACCACAGAGATTTCATTTAAAAATGTGAATTCACTCCAGCATAAATCGTTGTATTTTCTTATGCTATATAAATGAAAATTTGTTTTTTTGTTATTTCTCATTTTGTTCATTGCTCTGTGATTTGTTGAAGAAGTAATGAAATGTGTTGAGGATTTACGTTACTTTGAACACGCAATTGAATTCAGTCTACAAATTGTAGCTAATCCTGACGTACCTCTACATATGGTGTAACCCCCAACGTTGCATTGAATAACAATCCCCTACACATTATTTGTAATTTTTTGGCTCCTTTGCCAGGATCTTCTTTTGCACATATTTTTAAAACACAGACTAAGCCTACTCTTACCTACTACAAAGTAAAAATTTTCTATTGGTGGGAAAATAATTTGTAATTCCTACAAACATGTTTTTATATCATAATTTTTTCCACTTTTCTTTCAAATTGCACAAAGATTTGTAGTCACGTAACAACTACAATAAAATATAATAATTTTTGTGCCAAAAAATAAACAAAAAATAACATAAATCAAATCGAATTTTTGAAAGATCACATGATCATGATTGAATAGGAAAATGTTTTTAATAAATCAGCACGTCAAATTTTAAAGTTCTTCTTAAGAGCCTCTTCTTCTATAAAGAACAAATTCTCACCACCTCACCAAATGTTCTCTAAGTCACACTAAGCAAAGAATATTAGCCCAGTTTAGTGTGATGTGGCTCTACAGAAGGATTCTGAGAACGCCATGGTCCAAACATGTGACCCAGGACAAAATTCTAGAAACAATGGAAATAAAATTCACTTATACTTAATAAGAAAGAAACAGTTGAAATGCCTAAATGTGGCAGAGGTCAATGGTCACCCTTGAAATATTAATAATTATAGTAATATAGAATTTTGTTTATAGATGAGAAAAATAATCTGTAGTGAAGTTTGTGCCCAGAGAATCTGTACTTCGTCAGAATTGTGATACCCAGCCGTCGGATCATGGTCAACTCCCAGTCGCGGTACGAAACTGTAATGTTTCTTCTACCGGCGTTTTGGGGTTGACTCTTTGTCGCCGCCATCAACCTGTGTCCCGGTCGATCGGTGGTCGTCGCTACTCGGCGAAATCCCCTGGTCAGGATACCAAGATGGGACACTGACCCGTCCAGGGTCGAATTTCGGTCGTCGATGGTAAAGGCTTCGCCAGCTGTACGGGTTCAATACCAGCTCTATCGTTCCAAGCTCACTTGCAACGTCTGGTTACTGGAGTAAATGCTTTGATCTCAAGTCTAACCTACCCACGTTGTGACTTTGATCTTAGATAGACGAGATCACTCAGGCGTCGGGCTGTACTGTAGGTTGAGTCCAGACTGAAGGTGGTATCGTACAAGCGCAAAGAAATAAATAAAAGAAAAACCCAAGAGGTTCAAGTATGTTAAGAAATAACAAATAAACTTTATCCTTCTATTATATACAGGAGTGTGCTTTTCTCCCAGTCCGTTTTCTACGAAATGTGACACTTTTATGTTTCAAGCAAGTTGATATCTTAAATCAACTGATTTAGTTCTTAGGTGTTGGTTTGGTTTCGTTCGTCAGTATAACTTGCTATTGGTATGATAGGCGAAGTCGGAGGTCGTGGAATCTTTCAGTTAGCTTCTGCGAAGCAACACTCTGGTCTGACTCTAACTCCAACTGCAACTGACTAACTGCCCGAGGACGTTCGTTTATATAGGTACCGACCAAAACCCGGTGCGGGGCCAGATGCGGCCTGGGGTTCTCGGTAAATCTCGATTCCCAACAAGAAATCTCTTTGTTGTCAGTCCAGGAAAATTGATTACTTCCAATTTTTGGAAAATTAATCACTTTCCATTTCAGGGGTCTCCCTCGTCCGTGAGAGAAGGTCGGAAAACGATCCTCCTAGACTCTTCCTCTCTCACATTGATATCTCATACCAATCCCTTCAGTGGGCGTTAATAACTTCTTCCTTCTCATCCATTCACCTCCGCTTATCACCACTCGACCAATGGCATCCCGGCCGTGCGGGTGTGGCTAAGCTGGCTTCCTTAAAATTAGTCTAGAATTTTTGTTTACAAAATTCTCCTTTTTCCCATCGGCCAACATTTTTACGAATTCCATATGCCAATTTAATTTCTATGATATCCTTTGGTCACCCAGAATTCACTTAGCCAGCACTCTCTACCGACTCCATCAATCACTGTCAAAGTTTGCCATCTGGTCCCTTCGTGAAGTTAGCTTTATAATGGAATCCTTGGCTTATTGAAAAATTAAATTCTTTTATCTCGCCAAATCTCAATTCTCCACTCTATTTTCTGTCTCATGCCAAAATTTTATAATTGCCACATTTCTTCTCCTCGCCGTGGCCAAGAAAAAAAAAAACGATATCTTTGGAAAGATAATTAACATTGATTCTCCCTGCCTGTATCGGCGATCGTCTCAAGCCGAAAATTTTTATGACCACCATGGTCTGGCCGATATCTAAATATTTGCTTTTCCTCCTATCTCCCTCGGTGAGACATTAATCAACTTAACAAGACCTCACACGTGGCTTTTTTCATGCTTTTACTGTCTTTTGTGATAAGTATATTTTTCGTAAATAGAATAAAATCATTTTTTTTAACATCGATTAGTCTATCTTTCGGGATATCTCTTTTTCACCTTAAGTATTTCCTGTTTTAATTTCTATGGTTAATTAGTTAGCCAATTACCATAGCTAAATAGTGTCACAGAATTATTAATATAAAATGTCAAAACAATAGTGTTTATATGAACTATGGAATACTAATTTAGAAGAAGAGACTGTTCCTTTAATCATGAAGGGAATGAGGTCAGTAATCAGGTTGTATTTTAAATTTAGCAACACCCGGGGTTTTTGTCGCTACCACCGCGTTTATTTAAGTGCGTGTTTGTGCAAAAACAAACAGTCGAAGTCGAAGTTGAAGTTGGAATTGGAGCTGGGTGAAGTGAGTTGACAAGCAGTCGACCAGAGAAAGATATAAGCAGTGACAGTGAAAACGTCCGTTTGCTGCTGTAATAAGGGATGAAGTGAATTCAAGTTATCTGCAATATTGGCGCAATACTGCCAGTGAATATCCTGATAGTGAAATAATTACGGCAACTACTAAGAACAGAAAGATTGAACCCGAAAACTACTTCTCTCATTTCAGAATTATTTGCAATATTTGTTTTTTCGTAGTTTTTTTGTTTGTTTTTTTGTTTTTTTGTTTTTTTTTTTCTGGACTTTATTCCATATACACTATTTTCTTGTAAAAGAAGTATTATTCTTTTTATACCAATTTCTTCCTTATATATATGTACATAATTTTTTCTTTGGACTTGAATCGATTTGTTCATATTTGATTTTTCTGCTTGGCCCGATTCTCGCCCCAAACGAACTTGCATGTAGACCAGCTGAATCTTCCGGGATCTATGATTTGTTAATTGCTCTCCAGGATCAAAAAAAATCACAACGTGGCTGGAAAGTGGAATCGAATCGAAATTGTGAACCGGAGACTTTGATTGAACCTGTAATACTGAACCAGGACAGGACCAACGGCCGGTCTTGTACAGCACATCAATCTAGTGGGGTCAGGATAGGTGTTACATAAAGCAGATAATAAGGAAAGATGTCTTGGAAAATTTGATACTCACAGCACAGTTGAAGGAAGGAGGAACAGAGAAAAACCACGCATAACCTACTTGGGAAGATTAAGTGAATGGATGTTGAAGTAGGGTTTGGGAGAGATAGCCAAAAGACAAAATTTATTAAGAGTTACAAAGGACAGGAAGTTGTAGAGAGCTATAATCGCAACATCTTGAAGTGACACGACACATAGAAGAAGAAGAAGAAGATTTATCAAACTATTGGGCATTGATTCTTTCGACATTTCATTTATTCTCGCCCATGCTGTATTACAAGAGAATTGAAGAGTTATCTTGGAAGTGGGAAGCAAATACGAAAATGGCTGATTTGATTTTAAATATTTTCACACCCTTTCACTTAATCTATATTATTATTATTATTATTATTATCGTAAGGGACAAATGAAGCAATAATATTTAATATTAACATGTCACCGGGAAATGAGGACCCACCCGAACACAAGAGATGACCTTCTAATAAAGAAGAATGCACACCCATTCAAACAGAAATATATGAAAAAGCAATTCACCCTCTACAGAGTTTATTTTGATAAAATTGACATGTTTCTGCTAATGTCGATACATGGTGCCTTCCTCTTCCAAAAATGTATAATATGCTGCGGGTATAAACACTTTTGATGAGAAGTTATAAACTCCTTGTACATTTGAACCACTAACAATTTTGGCGAACTCGTATAAATCTAAAGGAAAAATAAGAAATAGGATTTGAACAAAGAAATAATAACAAATATATTGACAGTACATTTTACAAAAGAAAAGATGAGAAATGAAATGAAATGAGAAAAGTTCCAACCGACCTTAAGTGTCTGTAGTTGATTACTTACATTTTTATGTAGTCTTTTCGCTATGAAAATTCACCGAGAAAATTATCAATTCTTTCAAATCTCGTGCTTCCTGTAATTATTGTCAGGGGGCGATAATTTTAAAATCATACCGTCTGGGATTATCATCAGCAGTAATCCGGCATGAGTTATTTCTTTTAACGTCAAACATATTTATTTACTTTATTTTTCTGTGTAGTATACAACATGTTAATTGGGACGAGTTCATTTGTTATAGTCAAATAAAATTATTTGTCGCTTATTTCTATTTATCATTATTATCATTATTATTATTTATGGCAAAGTTGACAATCACTTAATTCTGATCCCAGATAAATTGTCTTTCACAAACAAAAATTGTGATAATTGAGTGAAAACAAAAGGTTGAAATTATATTCAAATAATACAATTAACAAAAGAAGAAGACAAAGATTGTGGTTTCAATAAGATTGAAATCTATATAAATGCCAATGTCAGTGTCACACACTTTTCATTTAAAGGGACGCAACTCTCAATAACTCAGTATCTGTCTATATTTCTGAGATGATGTATTATGTACACTATATTATTCGCACTATTGTCCTCATCTTTGTCGCTATATTTATTACAAATTTTCGGTCGTTGTACTCAAGGACACATGGCACAGTAGATAAAGGCGTTGGTTAGATCCAGTGACAGGACCCAAATAGTGTGAGTTCAATACTCGGTTAAGGCAATGGAGAACTTGGAGATGGGAATTAACAGGAGATAAATGATAACTGACATCCATTAAAACATAGCACGTGGAACTAGAACAGTCTACCCCAGTGAGCGAAATAAAGGGTTCAGTTCAACATTCCAACCACCTGAAGAAGGCCGGAGCGTACAACGGCCGAAACGTTGTAATAAATATGGCAACAAAGATGAGGACAATAGTCCGAATAATTCTCAATAATTCATCTCCGTTTATATAATAAATGCCGATATTAGTGTGTCAAACTTTTTCAATTAAAGGGACACAACTCTCAATAGCGTATCTCCTTCTATATAATAAAGGCCAATGTAAGTGTGTCACTGTCTCGTACTTTTTCCACTTTACTCCTAGAGGCTGTAAGCAAACATATCATGCCATTTTGGAATCAGGACCCGGCAATCCTGAAATTTTGGATTCCCAACTTTCCATTACTACGATTGTTTTCGGCGATCTTTTCTGTGATTTTTTGCGACGATTTTTTTTGGGTGATTAATTGCGAAATCCAGTGAAAGTCAGCCATGAAATAAAAATAATTGTTTGTACAGAAAGTAAGGACCTACGTGCATCAAATTGACTTTAAATTAAGTGGCGGCAGAATTATCGTTGAACTTTTAAAAGATAAGCTTAAATATTAATGCAATACTTAAATGCAGCGATCAATTTTGACTTCTGTAGTATTTTAGTGTAATTTTTAGGTCAAGGGGGAACAAAAGACACTCACTGTGTTACTGGCCCTAAGAACCTGATATTTTTAATGGACTGTGATTGGACGGTTCAAAGATGAAGCGCCCCTTTTGAAGGGAAAGGGAAAACTGGGACTGGACCTTGGTAGCAGTTGGAAATGAGACCGCTTAGAAACAGAAGGTTCGATTCTCTCTCCCTGCTGAAAAGGCAGGCAGCGTTTGCTCATAAGTAAAGGATGCATGGGTAATAAGTTGCTGAAGGCAAGTTGCACCTTCAGAGAAAGTTTTAAGAAGTCCTCTCTAAGAAGCCCCAGAAAAGAAAGTTTTAAAAGAAGTCCATAAGTGGAGTTTGGAGCTAAAGCCGTTTGAGAAGAAGAAAAAAAAAGAAGGAGCAAACACGTGCGTTTTCAAAAGGTCTTTTAGCGCGTGTTTAAGTAAATTTTCACCTCCTACGGCCGTAAAAGAAAGGCGTCATTTCCAGGCGGACGGGAGGAAAATAAGTGAAGAAAGAAGGGAGTTTGGTCACCAAGAAGAGAACTTTGTCTACACAAGAGAGAAAAGAAAAAAGATAAAAACTTTTGAACCTTGAAAGGACTGAAAGTGTACTGTAGAGCTAAAGCTACCCCCCTTTTTTTTGTTGATACAGCCGGTGGACGCAATTCTTCTTTTTGTTTTTTTTTGTGCATTGTAATTTTTAAGTTTGTTTTCTGCTGTGTTTTTTTTACATTGTGTTACTCAGAGAATAGGTTATCTTATTCACACCAAAAAGGGACGAATTTTTGCAAGAACCCTTATTTAGCTGGTTAGAAATAAATATTTTTTCTTTGTAATTGAATCTGAATTCCATTTTTTTTTCTTTCTTTTTCGTTATTAATTCGGGCAATGGGGAAAATACTATTGCAGCAGGTTTTATTTTCTAAAAGAAAAGAAAATTTCCGAAAGTATCTACTCCTCCCTACCTATTCTGATCAAAAGCCCTCTGAAGTAGTTAGCTTAAATGTGGCCCGATAATTATTATTTTTAACCAGGTATAGCCACAGACATTCTGAAAAAAAATGCATTTAAAATAATTTATCTTCTTTGATATTAAATTTTGATTTTATTTCAAAGATAAAAAATTAATTTCCATATGTAATTAAAGTTTTTAGGTACGTTCATTCATCATTTATCGAACCGCCATTATATACGATAAATGTAAACAACAAATTTAAAAATCTCATAAAAATATAATAGTGGGAATCAACACTTTAGATATGAGTGTGTGTATGTTGTATAGTAAATGTTTATGATGTCCTGCAACATTTATCCCGCAAACAATATTGGTGAACTCATGTGAGTCCAGATAAAAATACGTATGTGTAGGTGCGTTTGTGAGAGAGTTAAAAAGTAAACAGAGAACCAAGGAAGCGAACGCGCCTCAGCGGCAGTGATCCTTATCTACGTCGGCTATATCTGAAAGCCAGTGTTAAAAAGAGCTAAAAAATGAAAGAGAATACGATTGCCTTTTTAGAGGCTTAAAGAGTGCTCATTAACAGGCGTTTTGACAAAACCAAGTGGGATAACCCACATATATTTAAAAATAAATTATCTTTAAGCTTATATTTTTTTTTATTTTTTAAGCGTTTCACCCCAAGCAAGGCGGGAAGCCACTAGGACGCAAGGGGTTACAGAAAATTTGGAGCAAGATCAGATAGGAGTGATAGAGGAAAGGATGAGGAGAAAGGTAGATCAAGGCAACTGGAGATGTCGATTGACATTACACTTGAAGCGCTGGAGATTATAGCTCTCAGGGAAACTAGAATAGGGAAGGGATTTCCACAGGCGAGAGGTGCGAGACATGAATCTATTCGAGTAGAAGAGACGGCTACATTTAGGAGTTTCGACAGTGAAGGGGTGAGAGTGGGAGGCAGCCTCGTCGGGCGCTTGAACTCATGAAGTCTGGGAACCAGCGAATAACAGATAGTTTAAGATTATTAATTAATATATAAGTTTAAGAATATAAAAGAAAATATTTTACGAACAACGGATGAATTTTAAAATTGCACTGAAAAATGACAAGTAATTAAAAAAAAGTATTAAGTGTAAGTGTATTTTTTTAATCCAGTAAGTGTTGTTGTTTTTTTTTAATCAAGACAAAGTGTTTTATTAAATTATGCAAGCACCAACTCTCAAAAGAATATTTTTTTTTTAGTTTTATTGAATTATTTTTAGTAAGATTCGAGGCAAATTTTCCGTATTTTCACATTTGATATCGCATAATTTTTTTATTGAAACATCTTCATGTATTTTTCTTTACATAACTCAACTGTAAAAAAATTGCAAACACCCCGTAAATTATGAAGTACACACGTGATATCGAAAAGTGGGTGTGACACAGTCATTCACACCACCTATATTTCCACAAGGATTTCTAATAAAATAACCTCATTAAACTTTCATGAATAAGTACTGAAAATGTTTAAATTAGATAATTCCCTGATTTTGACATTTTTTTTAAAACGGTGGTAGTGATTAATGCGTTCTTTTAGGACTAAAACCTATTTTGGTGGCACCTATTTTTAACAAATTATACAATCTCTTTGTTCTTGAAGACGATATAAAAAGTGAAATTGATATTTCTTAATGAAAAGAATTTCCAAATCTAAATGCTGGTGCCAAACACAAAAATCTAGTTTAGTAGGAATAGAAAGTTGTATAAAGCACAATCATGAGTCAAATTGCCGCATACAATTTTAAAGGACAAACATTTATTAGAGTTGGCAGAAAAATATGCAAAACTACAAATACAAGAATATAAGACTCATGTCTAAAAATGTCCTTTTGTGTGTCACAGAAATAATTAAAGCAGGGTAACATTTTCAGCTATATCACCAAAAAATGGATTACTATCAAGAATGAAAACAAGGATTATAATGTAGAAGACAGGATGATTTTACGAGTTGTTGGATTAGGGACACGTGCATTTATTTCTTGCTAGAAGGTCCAAATACAAGAAAAATGGCGGACTCAAATTTAGTCCAACCGAAGATGAAAAGAAAACAAACAAAACCGATATATATATATATATATATATATATATATATATATATATATATATATATATATAATATATATATATATAAACAAATATTTGTGTTAAACAACAAAATTTTACAATGGACATAGACATTAACATTTGCGTGTGTGTGAACATTTGCGTTTATTCTTTGGTGAATGTTCGTACGTACGTGTATGTTTGTATAATGTTCATGGAGTCTTCCCGCAAGTGGGAAACGCAATCTTTTGCGAGAGCTCACATTATAGAGGTGTTCGCTGAAATAAAGAAATGAAAAAAGAGAACGAGGCAAGTATTTATAGTGTAGGGAGAGTGACCCCTAGTGGACAATTAGGGAATTAAGGAGGAGCTAACTCCGACAATAAGTTAGAAAAAAGACCCAAGGATTCAATTTACGAAAAAGGAAAAAAAAAAAGAGAAAGTACATTCAAGAAAGCAGTAGAACTAAGGGGCAACCATCTTTTAAAAAAACAAAAAAACAAAAAACACTTTTACTTGTCCCACGATCGTCTCTGGGATAAATAGCAATTTTGGAAATGTCTTTTATTTTGTCTTTCTGCAGCTGGCTTGTAACTCTATGCCTTCTTGTCTGAATGTCTAAATGTTTTCTTCTCGATGTCAAAAAAAATGCTTTCACCTCCTTGATGTCAAATGACTTCAAGAGTTCTATCTATGCAAAAAAAAGAGGCCCACAGAAGTCTCCATCCAAGTTTTCAAAAGGGTGTTGCGGACCCGGTAGGGTGCAGTGCTGGATTATACTGAGTGGCCTTGTGCCAGACACCACCCTAAACTACCGAGCCTACAAGCAAAGTAAAAATGCGTGAATGAACAACGAAGAAATGTGAAAAAAATCCACACGTGCATAAATAAAATATATTAACAAGATAGCCTCCTCGGAATGACTGAAAAAGACTGGATTTCAACAAGAGTAATCTTTATTTAATACAGGAAAAACAAGTAATTTGTCCCGTGGTAGAGACCAATGAAAAAGTTCCGCGCCAAAATGGAAAACAAGATGGCTAAAGGCGGGAAGTTTCTTGAAGAAGAAGGAGATGCCAGATAAGTCAATGTACATGATAATATTCATACAAGGAAAAATACTCACTGCGAGTTTTTAGGTAATGTGAGTGAATGTTATTGTTATGTACATATTTTTTTTTTTTTTTTTTGTACTGGTTCAAAACAGATTTCTGACGAGACCCAAAGTGGACGACGGATTGTTATTTTGTATGTTCTGCATCGACTCGGAGTAGGACTTTGAATGACTAGTCTCAAAGGGCCGAAAAGTAATATTTTGGATGTTTTGCATCATCTCGGAGAAGGGGTCTTGAATGACCAGCCAAAAGGAACGAAGAATTAATTATTTGGTATTTGCATCGTCTCGGAAAAAGGATTCTTGAATGACCAGCAGAAGGGACGAGGAATTAATTATCTGTGGTCGCATAGTATTATTTCCTTCGCCAGTCAACCTGAAATTTTGACATGGATAAAAATGAGTCTGCTTAGGTCCGAGTCTGGAACACCAACTGGCTTTTTTGAAACAACAGTTTGTCGTTGACGTCACAAATTTTTCGCGGCAAGATTTCAAAAATCTAATTTGCATAAACAGTAGTAGCAAGTCGCTTGGTTGGTGACCAAAGCAGTTACTACTGTATTAGACCGAACGAGGGAGAAAGGGGGGTGTCAAAACGCGCGCGCGCACACACACGAGTGTCGGAGAAAGGGAGGCAACTCGCGCGCGCGTAAAATGTCGTAGATGGAATAATACATTATTCCACAAGGGCTTGAAACTATGTCACTCAATTACCAAAAACGTAAAAAAAATAATTTTCCATCAACTTGAAATGAATCCTTAACCGTTGATATATATATATATATATATATATATATATATATATATATATATATATAAACAACTCTCTACAAATCAGACTGGCTTTCTTAAAAGTACTCTTCTCTCAAAAGAACATGTACAAAAAAAATACAACCTAGAAGATTAAACATTTTTTATTACACCAAAGACTATCTATACGTATGCAATTGGTATGGTAGGTTGCAAAGTGGAAAATTGATTCTTTTTTACTAGATAGCTAGTGGGTAACATGAACTATTCAAAGTTAGAGGATTGTGTTCCTTTAATCGTATTATCAGCAGCAGTCAAAATGACGGAATAAGCAAGTTTTACTAACACGTGTGTCCGAGTTAAATTAATAATCCAAATACGAAATATATCATGGTGGCAGCAATAAGCGATATGGAGTGAAACAACCACACTTAAATATAAAATTCGAATACAAATACTACAAAAAAGTGAGTACATCCCGATAAATGCATGAGTTTTGCATTCTTATTTTAAAAATAAAAGAATCTCAAATAAAAAAATAAATAAATGGGTATTTCAAGTATCCCATTGCCGACATTGTACTGGTCTGATGAAAACTAACATGAAGCTTTTAGTAAATGGATCGATTTTATGTCTTCATATTTCACGATTAACAATGAAAGAAAAAAAAAAACATAATTACATTGTTAGCATCCTGCTACAACTTTTCTATCAATGTCAATTTTTGTACAAATCTGTTCTCGCTTACGTCCGTACAACGCATTCAAAACCATTTTTTCCACCAAAAATCAGAAATGTTCTCCGGAGCCCATCACGTAACTACGTTGATTATAAATACCAGGACACCAGATATATATATATATATATATATATATATATATATATATATATATCTTTTTGATTTCTTTCGCTTACTAAAATGTAGCTGTTTAAGAAATTGCGTTTCGACCCTTTTCGGGTGGACGCTATGAAAACATGACACACGCACACATACAGGTACCTACGGAAACTTAATTACAAATATTACGAACATTATAGAACATTTACAAGCATCAACATATTACTAATATTCAACTACAAGCAACGGAAACTAATCAACATATATGCAAACATTCACTCTATCAACATTCTCACAGTTAGACCGTTTAAAGTCAACACGACACATCGCTGCCACGATAAAGAAATGTAACTTAGATATTCCAGTTTTTTTCACCAGCAAGAAATTACTTAAACAAAATTCTTCTGAAGCTACAAGTTTACCAAACATAATTTCAGCTTTTCAGGGCACAATTCAAGAAACTTTCTCACTCAGTTCTATTCATCGGAATTTATTCCTTGGTGGACATTTTCTTTTAGCGGTAAGATTTATCGCATTTATTTTCAGAAGTACAAAAAAACTAAAATTCATTTAGTACAAAACAAACTTCTTGAAACATCAAGTAATAATTCAAAGTTTCTTTTATCAAACACATTCTCACAATATTCCTATTACACAAAAACAATTCATAAAGAACATTTCTTCTAAAAACAAACTCTTTTTCGCTGTGAGACCAGATAAAAAAATTCTCTCTTTCAAAGAAAAGTTTTCAAATAATTAAGTTCATAGTTCAAATATTTTGTCGTTTACATCATTGTGGTCATCTTTTTTATTGCCTTGTTAGCTTTGTGCCGTACATCTAAAGTTAAATGCTTGTGAAGAAGTGAAATTTTGCCCACGCAGCCGACCTCATATAACTAAACAGCTTCCTGATCAATGTTCAAACTTATTCAACCTTCACAACACATTCTACTGAGCACAGGACAAAATGACCGGGAAATAAAAAAAAAAAAAACACACACACACACACACACAGCTAACGACAGAGCAAAAACATAGAAAATATATTCAAGATTTTTGAGACCCACGATACAAAACACCAAATAAATGGGTCGAACAGTTAAAGTTTACTTCAATTCAAAAGAATGAAAAAACAATTGGTGAGTGGGTAGACTGCAGACAAAAACAGAAAGATGGGATTTTAACATGAACAAGGAAGATAGAAACCTGGAACAATTAATAAAAGGACTGAAGCATGCAAACGAAAGAAGAAACCTTATAAGTAAGCCAAATATAACATTGAAAATTGGTATAGAAAGAATAAGAGCAAACGAAGCTACAACAAAACACAAGGCACGTTATAAGAATGCCAGTGAAGGGAAAGGTGGAACATAACATGAAGTGGCGATGATAAGTAGCAGAACGTGTACAAGGTGTGGAAAAAGTCATGGTAGAAGAAAATAAGATTGATATGATCACAACAAAGAATCCAGAAGACGCTATGGTTTACACCATTTTGGAAAGTGTTGCCTCACAAAAACACACTCACGACAAGACAGAAACCCTAGTCCACATAAAATGAAGAAAAGTTTTTTGGGGGGCGGGGTCCATACAGAGCCAGAAAAGAAAGTCTGGCATAGGAAGCTATTTACAGAAAAGAAAGATGTGAACGCCTCACATAAAACAGATGAACGAGACCAAAAAGACGACCTATATTTATACACTATGAAAAATAAAGATAAAAGACTTACCAATATTAACAACGAAGAAATGTTTACAAACATAGACTATGAAGACATATATGGAAGGAAACTCAAAATAAAAATGAACATGGACACTCGGGCCAACAGTAATATAATACCATTAAGAACATACAAAAAATGTACCCCAGGACATTGACAAAAATACTGACAGACCTATAAGTGTAAAAATGGAGCAAGCTACCTTATGGACAGTAAATGACAGCAAAATCCCACAATACGGTTCAATAAACATCATTAGACACAAAAACTCAGCAACCATTCGAGCCAATTGTTTTTGTATGAAAATGACACAACAATATTAGGCCTTAGACAGTGTGTAAATTTGGGTTCGGTACAAATCAACTATAGTATAACAACAGTAGGAAAAAAAAAACAGCAAATGAAAAAGCATAGAACACCTTGTAAGTGAATACCCTGACAAATGTCAAGGAATCGGAAACATTCCAGGGAGACAAAAAAATCTACGTTATTGAAAATTCGTCATCAGTAGTTCAACCTCCAAGAATATACAAATACACTTGAAAGATGAAATGGAAGACACTGGTGTGATCCCAAAAGTAAACGAACCAATGGACTGGGTAAATGAAATTGCATGTAGCAGAAAGAAAAGCGGTGAATTACGGATATATTTTGGATCCAAAACCACTGAACAAATGCATTAAAAGAACTTACTACAAAACTCGAAGAATGAAGTTTACTTACATACTTCAATACAGATATTTAAGATGCCTCTTTGATCTTAAGATGTCACAGGACATATATCAATAAGAAATGTACCAAATACTGGAAGATTGTGAAGGAGCAATTGGCATATCTGACGATATCTGCATATATGACAAGACAATCCAAGAACATGATGAAAATTTGATAAGGACTATGGATACAGCCAGGAAGCATGGTCTAGTCCTAAATAAACAAAAATGCAAAATAAGACAAAAACAGATAAAATTTTATGGTCTTATTTGAGATGAAAATGGTTCCTACCCAGACTCAGAGAAATGCGACAGAATCAAATCAAAACCTACACCTGAAAACCGAGAAGAACTTTAACAATCTCTTGGTATGATCCAATACCTAAGTCCTTTCGTAACAGAACTTAGTTTGGAAACAGCTCCACTCAAGAATGGCACTGAATATCAATGAAACACACGAAAAAGCTTTTCAAGAATTGAAAGATTGTAATCATGAAAATCTACGCTAAGGTTACTTCAAACCTAATTCAAAGGCAATGATTCATGTAGATACAAGCATGTTAGGCTGAGTTCCAACATTAATCAATGATGGCAAAATTATTGCATTTGCTAGCAAAATATTGACTGATGCAGAATCAAGGTATGCAAACGTAGAAAGAGAATTACTTGCAGTATTCTTGGTTATATTCACTGACACACACACACACACAGATAGATAGATAGATAGATAGATAGATAGATAGATAGATAGATAGATAGATAGATATAGACATATGGAAAAACATTTCAAATTGAATCAGACCACAAACCATTAGAAAAGATACAGAACAAAAACATTGCACAAGCACCCCTATGATTGGAAAGAATGTTGTTAAGGCTACAACCATATGATTTTGAAACAATATACAAGCCAGGTAAAAATGAGAATACCAGATTACTTATAAAGAATATAGAAATAGATTACAAGAATCCTAGAATAACCGAATACTAGAATAATCATAATAGAATACCAGAATACTTATGAAGAATACAGTGAACACAAAGTAAAGAAATTGGCAGATATAACAACAAATACTGTCAATATATCAATTCAAAAGCAAATGGACTTACAAAAAGCTACGGAAGACGAGTAAGAGTTGAGAACTCTAAAACAAGTGATAAAAATAGATGGCCAGATGATGTGAAAGATACACCCAAAATTATAAGAAATTATTGGTCATTGGAATGAATGTCTATCAGTACAAAATGGATTGGTGACTAAAGGTGAATGAATAGTCATACCAAAAAGTATGCAAAACAATGTACTTCAAAGAATTCATGAATGCACACCAAGGAATAGAAAAATGTCAACTAAAAGCAAGAAATAGTGTTTATTTGAGAGGAATAAACAAAAAAAAATATTGAAACATTAGTAAGAACACATGAGATATGCAGCAAGCGCCAGAGAAAGAACACCAAAGAGGCACTAATCGTTAAAGAACACCCAACCAGACCATTCCAATATATTGCAACTGACATCTTTGACTTCAATGGTCAATAAATGTTCCTTGTTGCTGACCAATACAGCAAAATGCCATTTATTAACACAATGAAGACCGTCACAAATTGCACTGAATACATCAAAGCAATTTTTTGTCGTTCATGGCATAACTAGAACGCCTGTACAAAATATCAGATATTACATGTCATATAAATTCTACAATTTTTGGTACTGAGTGAGAATTCACAACCAACCCGAGATTAATCATTTTTCTCTTATCTCCAAAAAGAGGTAACACGGACAATTTTATTTTGAAACACTGTATTTTGAGAACAGTAATTTTTTAATTTGACAAGAGGGATGTAACAGGAGCTATTGAAAGTAAGAGAGTTGTGTCCCTTTAATTGTATTATCAGTAGATGCCAAAATGGTGGTATAAACAGGTTGTACTAAAATATGTGTCTCCGTTCAATTAATAATACAAATACAAAATATATTTTGTATTCGGTAAGAGAATATGTATGTGTGTCTGTGTGTGTTTATGGCATGGAGAGACAAATGAACAAACTAGACTCTAAATCTGTTGGTAGACAAATTTCCTTATATAAGGATTAGGTGGATCAGATAAGCTGATTTTGAGAGCTGTCTTCATCGGTCCATAAATGCCAGAAAGGCGTTTCTTTTTAAACTAGAGCAACTTATCCTGATCTTATCAGGTGAATTCTTGGAAATCCGAAGCTTTTATTTCAAAAGGTTTTCTTATTAGCTCTGGAAATATTGTTCATTAGATTTGAATTTAGATTTATTTCATGTTACTTCAAATAAAATTAACCTCATATTACATTTTTTTAATCCTAACGCTTTCCTTAATTTTTGACGTGATGTCAGTGTATACATCACAGCACTCTTCATGAAACTACATTGGAAAGAAAATGTACCAAAATTCACACTTACTAAAAAACAAAACCAGCACAAATGTGCAGTCTGCAGCCAGAACGGTCACTCCCACTCAAGTGTCTTATTTGCATTTGAGACACTCATTCCCAAGTGGGCATCTGCAGCCGCAAGAGATACTGTTTTGCTAAATCAAACCGAAGCAAGACTTTCAAACACGGTTTTATGGTTTTGTAGCGATAGAAAAATAAATAAATAAAAATAAACAAATAAAGAAATGAAGAAACTAAAATTTCACTATCTCTAAAACTAGGTGTATATTCAGAATCGTTAGGGCATAAAGTCATATTTCGACCAACCAATCAGAAACCATTTCAACCAGAATACGAAAATCATAGTCCAATCTATTCCCAACCAGGATATGTCACTGATTGTGAACCAATTAGAAGCCAAGCAACGGTTTCGAAGCGGATCTCTACATAAGTATTGTTGTAAAGTGTTAATCTTTCCTGTCAGTATACGCACTGTTAGTTTCGTATGACTTGGTATCTCTTTACAGCTTAAAACTGCTAGCTCGACATGATTGGTAATGAGGTGACTAGTAAATATGGTGAGCATGGCACAGTCAGGACAGCGAAGAAATTTGTTAAAGCCTTGTTTTCAGTCAAATAAAGTTATAGTTCTTCAATAACGTTGAGTCTTTCTTTCTATGCTTATTTCAATTTGACCAACTTATTTGTAAATAGACAAAGCAAGATAATGGAACGCTTTCTTCAATCGGAGAAACTCGATGCTTATCCGAGTTTGAAGCTACGAAGGGAGGTAATCACTGGTTTAGAACCTTCAACAACTTTCTTTCAACCGTCGAGAGTCGCAATATTAACAAGTATCCTTGTTAATTTTATTTCTCCGTCTATTTATGAGTTTGTTACGGATTGTGAAGAATATGGAGACGCTATTAAAACGCTACAAGGCCTGATTGTCAAGCCGAAAAACGAAATTTTCACAAGGTATTTGCTATCGACGTACAAACAAGAAGCTGGCCAAACACTAGACCAGTTATTTCAGAAATTAATATCAATGGCAAATGACTATAATTTTAAGCTGGTAAGGGCAGAGCAATACAGAAATTATGCAATTAGAGACGCCTTTATTTGTGGTCTGGCTTTGAAACTCATTCGTCAGAGACTCTTCGAAAAGAAAACATCTTCAAACAGCCTTTGATGGGGCTAGATCTCTGGAAATGGCAGAGAAACGTAGTATGTCTTACCAAAGGTTTAACTCCTATAACGACAGCAGCAACTACTTCAAACAATGCCGGGGACGTTGAAAGTTGCCTAGGACTACCAAACAAGAACGAGAACGCTACCGCGACAGCGGTATCTACCGCATTCAAATGCTTTTTCTGTGGGTATGGTAGACACCCATGCACCAAATGCCCTGCAAGAGATTCAGTTTGTAAAAAATGTGGAAAAATAGGATATTTCCAGAAATTTTACTTGTCCAGCAACCCAGGTAAGTGTACGACAGCTGGGTACTTGTCAGTTCTTGCTAGTACAACTTCTAGGTGTCTCTCCATGGCTGTCGTTGAGATAAACATCAACGGAACGCCAACGAAAGACACAGGAGGCTCGGTAAGTTTCATTAATGCAATCGTCGTGCAAAGAAGAAGATTAAAGTCCTTAAACCCCAAAATCCTATCACTATGGCAACTAACAGTCTCAATAGTAAAACACAAGGGCATGTGTTGATATGACTTGTAAAGACTTTGAGTACAAACACGTGAAACTATCAGTACTTCCAAACCTATGCACGGAAATTGTCCTTGGAGATGCCTTTTTAAAAAATCACGAAAAGGTGGAAATTCCCTTCAACGGAACTCGAACCCCATTTTCTGTGTGTAATCTAGCTGCAGTTAAAGTAGTAAAACCTACGCTGTTTCAGAACTTGACACAGGATTGTAAACTGATAGCAACTAAGTCTCGTCGCCGTTCATCGGAAGCTGATAAATTTATCTCTTCAGAGATACAACGACTTATACAAGAAAAAGTCATCGAACCTTCCCAATCCCCTTGGAGTGCCCATTTAATTATTACTACAAATGAACGCCATAAAAAGAATGGCGATAGACTACAGCCAGACAATCAACAAATACACACAACTAGATACTTATCCCCAAAAAAGAGTTGACGAAATAGTTGAAAAGGTATCAAAATATGAACACTACAGTACATTAGATCTGCGGAGTGCCTATCACCAAATTCCCATCAAAAAGAAAGAAAAGGGAGGTTCGTGGCAATTCTTATCTTCCGGGTGCCAACAGGATATTTCCCTAATGAGGTATTATGTACACTATTACATTATTCGGACTATTGTCCTCATCTTTGTCGCCATATTTTTTTTATTTTCCTCAAGGATACATGGCACAGTGGATAAAGGTGTTGGTTAGATTCAGTGACAGGACCCAGACACTGTGAGTTCAATACCCGTTCAAGGCAGTGGAGAACTTGGAGAGGGGAATTAACAGGAGATAACTGATAACTGACATCCATTAAAAACATGGCATGTGGAACTAGAACAGTCTACTCCAGTGAATGAAATAAAGGGTTCAGTTCGACATTCCAACCACCTGAAGAAGGCCGAAACGTTGTAATAAAAAATATGGCAACAAAGATGAGGACAATAATCCGAATAATGTAAATGGGATATTTCCCCTACTAAAAAAAGTAGAAGACTGCTTTAAGACACTCAAGGAAGAACTTGAGAGTGCAGTTTTGGTAACATTTGACCCTAAGTATCCGCTAGCTGTCGAGATAGATGCATCTGATTTTACTATTGTTGCTACTCTAAACCAGAACGGGAGACCAGTAGCCTTCTTCTCAAGAGTGAGAAGCATTATTCCTCCATTGAAAATGAGTCTTATGCAATTGTGGAGGCATTAAAGAAATGAAAACACTGGGAAATCATTTCAAATTCATCACGGATCAGAGATCCGTCGGGTTTATGTTCGATAGTCAGCACAAGGGAAAGGTTAAAAACGAAAAGATCCAATATTGGAGGCTGGAGTTATCATCATTTAAAATACATCATTGTGTATCGACCAGGTAAAGACAATGCAAGAATACATACCTTATCAAGAATTCAGTATTGAGTTGCGGTAACTCAAGCTCCGGTCTTAGCTGAACTACTTTGCAATCTGTCATCCAGGAGTAACCCGGGTGACATACTGTGAAAGAACTGTTTGAGTTCATCTGACATGAAAGAGAGGATGATCAAGAAACCTACCTTTTTTTTCAGCAGATGATGTCAAGAGAGTGAACTAAAGCCTAGATTCTATCGAGCCCCTCATGGGACACTGGTCAAAGTAACCGAACTCTTTGTGAGGCTTAGTATAGACTTTAAAGGGTCACTGCCTTCGAGTGCCAAAAAAACAAACACATACTCACTATCATCGATGAGCATTTTCGTTTTCCTTTTGCTTATGCCTGACCCGACATGTTAGCTTCGATCATCATCAAACGTTTGTTGTACTTTTTCTCTCTTTTTGGCATGCCTGCGTTTATACACTCGGACATGGATTCCTCTCTTTCATGTCAGAAGAACTCAAACAGTTCTTTCACAGTAGAGCAATCGCTACGAGTAGAAATCACCCTCATAAGCCGAGGGGGAATTGGCAGGTGGAACGACTAAATAGAAAGCAATCACTTTGACTCTTAGATCAAATAATCCCTCAATCAGCCAGTGGGAACAGGTACTACCCCAAGCTTTGCATTCAATCAGATCACTCCTGTGCACCGTAATAAACACTCAATCCGCATGTGAGGATCTTTGTTTTCATTAGGGAATGGACTTCAGAGGTCATCCTTCCTACCTGGCTTTGAACTCCAGGAACAGTATTTATAAGGAAAAATATACACCATTCAAAATACGATCCTTTTATGGACGAAGTGGAACTGTTAGAATGCAACCCTCAATACGCACATGTCCGCTTGCCAGATGGTAAAGAATCAACTGTCTCTATTTGCCATTTGTCTCCGGTTGGTTATTCAATCATACCAAAAACTCAACCATCCCTTATCAGCACTGGGAACATAAACAATGAAAGGCCGCAACTAACACCTGAGGTGATCACTGTTCTACTTAAGGAAACAGAACTTATTGCTGAGACGCAAGACTCATTAGAGAAATTTAAATAGAAGTGGCTGAAAAATTAAATCCGTAATAGATACTAAATACCTTTACTATTAATATTTAACGTACACTTTCCTATTTCTTTAGATTCTTAACTCATGCTCCACCCTTAAGAATAGGGTACTACAGCCCTGGACTTCAATATTCAAGAGAACACCCGCGAAACTACACAAGTCGAGAAGAAGTTGTGGAATCTTCCACCCCTTTCGGAAAGATGTATTCTTCCCTAAGAAAAAGCCTTAACCAATCACCACTTCGTTTCAGTAAATTCAATCTTCTATTGGTTAAGAACCACTAAACCGTAGAAAAGTCGAAACAGATCCTTTTTTCCCTCCGAAACTCTCTGGAGCCGATTTTTAGACACCAAAGTCTATATAAATAACCGCATGACTCAATTCAAGTCAGTCAGTCATCAAGTTTCGTGAGATGCTACCAAACTCCACGCGTGTCAATTCACTGACTCAAAATCACTTCAAAATTCTCAACAAACTCGACACAGCACTCAATCGACCATTGTGCGCGTAGTAATCAAATTACAATTGACTTTAAAAAGTGAACGTTTTCACTACACAAACAGTAATTATACAATTCATCAATTTAGCCAAACAGTTAAAGGCAAACAACTTTTCGCAACTTAAATTCTAACTAACCAGTAACACATGTATATATAACACTAATATTTGAACGAACACATTTGAGATTTTTCCTTGCAGGAACCAAATTATTTTAATTTCACTAACAAATCAAAACCATTAACTTTTATTGACCAAATTTCTGCATGAACATTCTTCATAATCTTGTCTCAATTGCCACAATCAACAAACATTCTGTTGTCCTTGCATGTATATCTAATGTATATATAAAAATCTCTTTATTGTTGGATCTCTAACCACTGTGTATTTAGTAATTTCTTGCAATATAAATTGTCCTTATATTCTTTATTTGATCTACATGTTGTGGGATAATGCATAATAAGCACGCATAATCTTTGCCTTACATAAATTACCTTCTGATACATTTTCACTCAGCTACAACCCGCAACAAACCGTTGTAAAGTGTTAATCTTTCCTGTCAGCATACGCACTGTTAGTCTCGTATCACTTGATATATCTCTACAACATAAAACTGTTAGCTCGACATGATTGGCAACAAAGAGACTAGGGTTAGGGTTAGAGAATGGTACAATCAGGATAACGAAGAAATAAGTTTGTTAAAGACTTGTTTTCAGCCAAATAAAGTTATAGTTCTTCAATAACGTCGAGTCTTTTTTTTCTATGCTTATTTCAGGTATCTAACGAGATTGAAAGTCAATCTAAATCACAATCGATTCATTAATTTTATCAGCGATCATCGTAATATACATAGAGCCGAAAAATACGACATATGCGCGAACCCATCAGGGTTTCGCATAGATACATATAATACTTAGCTTCTTCTACTATTGGTGACTTTGGCATCCAGACAATCCTACGTTGACATCATAACATAATTAATTCTTTCATCCATTTAACAGGCGACTGGTACATTTGAATACAGCATACAAATGTATTTTTTCTCTTTTTTCTTTCTTTCTCCCCCCCTCTCTCTCTCTCTTTCTTCCTCTCTCCCTCTCTATACACCATGATTTTACATTTGAACTCTTGAACCGACAACTTATCATTCTATCCTTCCGTATATATACAGAGTGCGATGGGTAAATGGTTGCCATTTTATATTTTTCATTTCGAGCATGTGCATTGTTTGTGTTTTGATTTTGTCGACTGCACAGTATAGTAGGGTCAGTTGGGCACCGTCTGTACCGAGAGTGATGAAAACCAAATATTTAGTCAACTTCAAGGTGTTTGGAGGAATCACTTGTGAAGGCGATGTTATGCCTCCATTCAACTTCCCACGGGGCTTTCAGACTCAATACGGAGACCTACATCAAGTGCCTTGTGGAGGTAGTGCTGTTCTTGATCAAGAGGGTGGCTGCTGGAAGATGCTATGTCTGGCAACAGGACTCTGCACCATGCCACACAAGCATAAGAACCTGGTCATGGCTGCCAGACAATTTCTGCGACGGCATCACCCTTACATCTGCCCAAAGTTTTACGGAGCCCTCCAAAAAGGAGAGCACTTCTTTTTATTGGAGCAAAGGAGAAGATGGCTCATTTTATATTCAACCAGAGTGGAGCGTGAGCAGCTCTATTTGGGACTAATTGGCGCTCCAAAATTATTTGAATTTTTTTTTAAACGTTAGCTTGTATTCAACAATAAAAAAATGAAAAGAAAGGAAAATAAATGTATGAAAGAGAGAGAGAGAGAGAGAGAGAGAGAGAGAGAGAGTGAGAGTGTATGCGTGTGTGTGCGCGCGCGCATGCCTCTGTGTGTGTGTGTGTGTGTGCGCGTTAGTTTCCATTTTCATGTGTAGCTACCCGGGTTTTGGTAACGAGGCAAGTGATTTTGACACCGAGGCGTTACCGTTCTGATGCCCGGGACATTTCTTTTAAGTTGCAGGAGACAATGTAGAAAGTCTTTGATGTCTTTTTTATTAGATATGTATGTGTGTGTGGGCGTCGGTGAGAGAGAGAGAGAGAGAGAGAGAGAGAGAGAGAGAGAGCAATTTTGCTATTATTATTATTATTATTATTATTATCATCATCATCTAAAGAAAGTTATTAAAAAATAAATGAAATAATCTTTATGGGTAATAACTTCCGTTGGATTTTCTCGCCTATTTCCCTCGATAGCAAATGTTGAATAAAATTGATTCTTGGTCTACTTTTTGTCCTGCAATAAAATTTTAATTTACTTTTTTTAACCTATACAAATTGTTTTGTTTAAAAATTTCTTAAAATTAAGAAAATGGCCGCTTTTAAGAAAATTTTCTTAAATTGGCCAAGAAGTTGAGATTCCGATCTATATAATTTTTATTTAAAATACACCAGAATATTTTACTGACTGGAAATAGTAAATTTAATCATTTGGCTTTCAATTAATAATGGCAATGCTAATATGAAATCTTCAAGGATACTTTTTCATTTTGAAATTGGACGAGGAATTTTTTTAAAAAACCGTCACGGCTTGAAAGACGGAAATTTCGAAAACAACTATTACTAAAGTTAAACTCCAGTTTATGATAAAATAAAATTTGTAAAACTAAATTTGCTACTTGTTGGAGTTAGGAATGACATATGCCTTATAAGGAAGTACATTTGGGGAACTTCGGTATGTTTTTATGGATAAAAAGGGTATGCTTACTACAGGCTAAATGTTGGTTATTATTAAATTTGAGTACCGAAATATCTCATACCCAGCTTATTAATTGCAAAAATGTCCAACGTTTAGAAAAGAAGGTAAATTTTAACTATGGAGCGCCGAAAAAGAGCCGCTCCTTTTTAATGGAGTTGAGCTGGAGCGGCTCCTTTCTAAAAACGAGGAGCGTGAGGGGAGCCAGCTCCAATTTTGGGTATAGGAGCGGGAGTGGGAGAAGCTCTAAAAATAGTGGAGCGCGTAAAGCCCTACCTGCCCACCTAACTCCCCAGACTGCAAATCTCTTTGTAACACCAAAGATGAACTGAAGACAAGGATTATGGCAGCATTCACCAATTTAATCAAGGAGACCGACTAGAAGAGTTGCAGGAGATTCCGAAGTCATGTGGAGACTATGGTTTAGTATTTCAAGATATTTTAGTAAATATATCTTAAAATGAGATGTCAGTGTTATTTTCATTTTTGCCTAATTTAGATGACACCTTGTATTTTGTTATATAATAATTTATTTGTATATATTATATCTCTATGTATTTTCTGTCAAATCTATTACGCAAGACCGTATAGAGATGTGACGGGAACAGGCATTGTTTTAAGATACCCCCCCCCCCGCTGTAGTTTCACGAGAATAACTCATGTCAACATCTACTTTTATGAAAGTTCACTATTAACTGTTATCTGTTTTTTATAATGGGGTTTAGTATGGGTTTAGTTAGTTCAGTCATTACATGTACCCTACTGCTATAGCCTTATAGCAAAGAAACGCTATTTCAGACACAATTACATACCCATATACATACCGTATTAAAACACATCCAAACTTTATTTTCTACTCAATAACAATATTACAAATATGCCAAAAAGTACAACACACACTGTTTAAATCAAAGCGTCTGTTCGTGAGAATTTAACATCACCATGTGAAATATTTGACCAATAAGTGAAAAATAAAACCTTATTTTTCTCAAGACTACTTTTGGAAAAAATTTCTCATAAAAACCCAGAAATTTCGACTTTCACAGCTGAACAGAAATGAGACTGGCTCTAAGCCGGTCAAATACAAAAAATGTGGCTACATAAATTAAAGACTTCAATCCAATCAACAACAACAAGGACGGTCAGTGAATCTGATGATCATGTCTCAGCGACTTCAAATGAATCAGTTACAGCAACAACAACAAGGACAGCGGTCAGTGAATATTCGCTAACGATAAAAGACTAATTTCAACCACAACTTTTTTCCTTGGGTTCAACTATTTAAAAGTCTTTTCTCCACCTCAGATTTTTACTGTGGGCCAATTACTAAAAGCATTTTCCAAACCCAAACATTTTCTGTGGACCAACCAAATTTTTACTGCTTTTCAACTCTTTTGTTTTTCATGTACATATGTATGTAAATATAGACGATTTATTTAACAGGCATGAGATCATGTTTTCTTTATTTTTAATTTATTATTGCTTGGAATTCGGACGTTCGGCAGAATTTTCTACAGCCTTATGCCAGACATGTCAGCTATAACTTCTTGTGAAAAATCCTAACTATAATCTTTATCCTGTGGTGGTAATATGACCCTTACCATATAGCCTTGTATAAGTGATATATAACTGACACTAAAAGCCACCCAGCCGCCAACATTAAAAGAAAAAAGTAACTGGCAGTCATTGAGAAGAATTTGACATAAAACAAAGTTGATGAAAGGTTCATGTATTGATTCAGCAATAGAGCAATAAAATTGCCATGAAAAAGAGAAAATGTCTATGTGAATAAACATCAAACTAATTTCTTTACATTTTGACAAATCCATTTTCGGCAATTGCAGAGTGTATGTTAGGAAATTAGAATTCTTCATTCATAATGTGTCACTCTATGTGTGTGTATGTGCGTGCAGAGGCATCTTGACCATTAGTGGCGTGTAAGTCTGCAGCAGGTTGAACGTGTGACCCCAGTAAGAACTGGCAGATTTTACAGTTTTTGGGGAGATCCAAAAAGTCTGATGAAAAATTTATTTTTTTTATCAAGCATCTGATTAGTTAAAAAAAAATGATTTTGAAACAACATGGTGTGTTCTCCAATATGTCCGTGACGGCAATTACGTAACTTTTTATGAAACTGAGTTGATGTTCGCCCTCTATAAATTTTTGATGCCTTTGCCAGGATTCTCTTTTTGCACAAAAATTTAGATAGTTAACACAAACCAAGCCTAATTCTTAATTTAAAAAAAAAATTATTTCACCCCCCCCCAAGCGAGGCAATAATGCCACTAAGATGCAAGGGGGTGGTTACTGAGTCTTAGAGAATATGAGAAAAATACTATTAAGTCGAGATAACAATAAAACAACAAGAATTAAGAAGACAGTACATAACGATTGATATTGCATTTAAATTTTTGAAGATTAAAGTTGCCAAGAAGCCGGAAGAGGTTTTCATAGAACTTACGGTTACATATGGCCATTTCAACTCTAAAATGATGAAACCTTGTCATCAATCTACTACTAATTCATAAATTCATAAAGCCTAGGTACCAAAGAGGAAAGGTCATTAAAATAATTACTATGAAAATAGAAAAGATACAAAGAAGCTATATTATAGCCGTGGGAAAGTGACTGAAGCCGAGATGCCAGATCAGGACCAATAATATTGTAGATTCTCCTTTGAATTTTATCAAGAATCTCTAAATATATAGCAGAAACACCAGACTAGATATGGCAGCAATATTCTAAGCATAGATGAATAGATATGAAATGATTGACATTGTTATATATATTATTATAGAACAATTATGATATAAATTATAGCGAGGACGGTTGGTAGACTTATAAATATGTAAGGTAGATTCTGGCGTGAAAAACTGTCTAGCTCGACATATTGAACCAGTTGTCCTAGCTACAGACTTAGCAATTGATTCAATAGAATCTATCCACTTTATATCAGCAGAAAACATTAGTTCAAGGAGATGCAATGACTCACTTTCCTGGATGTTAGAATCGGCCATGATGATGAAAAGTAAAAAGTGTTCACTCAGATGATTAAAACAGAGTAGTTTCATTTTGGATGTATTAAAATTAACAAGCCATTCCTTGTCCCAGTTAACAATAGATTGTAGGTAATTTTTGGGACCAGCTGACAATTTGACTTTATCAAACCGACCAGACTTACTATTAAGACAGGAGTTAATAGTTGTGTGATCAGCATAGATATCGAATTGAGAACTAGTGACACCAGGAAGGTCATTTATGAAAATTAGGAACAATGTAGGTCTAAGGATATGACCCTGGGGAAGACCTGCATTAATGCAAAAAGATCTAGAAGAGCAGCCGTTCATGAAAGATTTCATTTCATGTTTTGATAATAAAGATTGAATCTGTTCAAAACTTCGTCCAGAAATACCGTAGCCTTTTAACTTGAGAAGAAGACTAGCATGCTAAACCCTGTCAAATGGCTTTGAGATATTCAAAACAACAGCCCGAACTTAACCAGTTTTTATCTAAAGCGTGACAGACTCTTTCAGCAATAATTGTTAATACATCAGCAGTTGACATAGAGAAACAAAACCCATACTGTTTATCTGAAAGAAGACCTTGCAAGGTGAGATACTTAACCAATTCAGAGTTAATTAGAACATTTAATACTTTGCCAAAAAGTGGTAGATGGCTAATAGGCCGATAGAAGGATCAAATGATTTGCATGAGATCTTAAATACGGGAACTACAGGAAAGCAAGAAGCAGCAAGGCATTTATTGTAGAGTTTAGAGAGAACGGGAGCCAGTTCAGAAGCACATTTCTTAAGTACTATTGAAGGGATACCATCAAGTTCACCTGTTTTGTAAGGATCAAGTTTAGAAATGATAGTAGAAACTATAGACGGAGTTCTATGCGTATTACTCAGTAGAGACTCAGATCAAACTGGAAAGTCAGGCAAAGATACGCCACAAGAGTCAAGAGTAAAACTGTCTCTAGGAGACGCTCCTTAAGCTTATGAATAGGAAATGATATTATCTGTCATCCCTCTTCTTTCTTTTCTCTTAGACAATAATATATCGCACGTGGAAAAAAGGTGTCCCCCACTGGGGTGTGTTCAATTCACTTTCAATGTATTACTTTTCTCTTGCGTTCAGGGTAAGACGATAAACTACATCCAACAGCAAGGCCTCTGATCAGGAGGTTTTGAGGAGCGTGGAACACCTCTTGATTGCTGGTGTTCCAGGGTCCTCCCAGGGCGGTGGCACCTGTTGGGGTACCAGCTGTAGGCAAGTGGCTAACCCCCAAACTGAGGTAAAAAAAAAAAAAAAAAAAAAAACTATGAAAGTGTAAAAATAGGTTTTAATACCAGCAATACATTTTTGGAAAAAATATTACCAGCAATAAAAATCTTGTCGGCATTAAATAACCCATTGAGGTTGATATGCCGTAAAACAAAACAAACCAAACTTTTCTCTTGGGCTTCTCCTACACAAACTTCATACGCACAAACATATTCTCTAATTTAAATGTCTTCCATGTAATTAGTCTTTTCTTCTTTCATATTCATTGCTTTTGTCTCCCTCAACATAATGGTGACCACGATGTGAGCTTTTTCTCCTGAATACAAAAACACACAAGACAATATAAACAAATTTAATTATGCATTGTTTAGATACTTTTCAAACTGAGAGCCAAGGAAGAAAAACTTCAAGCAATTTCTCTCCGTATTGTATCATGCGCACGGACATGAAAACCTTTCAACAAAAATAACTTACTTATTTGTCATTCAACCCGGCGTAAAGAGCAAAATCGCAAATTTCAAAACTCTAAAACACATCTGGACGACATAATTATCTGGACAAGATGTTCTCCAAGTCATCATTTTGTTAAGTGTAGTTAAGAAAAAAATAAGAATAAAAAGGAAAGTTATAAAAAGAGAAAGACCAAACAAATAAGATATAATAAAGAAGTTAAAAAGGAAAGGAAGAAAAAGAAAAGAAATTCGTAAGACTAGCCAATATCTACTACTTCGACCCCAGCCCCTCAACCTCCGGCGTCTTCCTCTTTGGGTTGAGGTGTCCACTCGGTCCAAACCGAACTTAGGGGTAACTGGCCGTACGCTCCCTGAGTACCCGTAGATTATTTCGACCGGTCAACTGGTCAAGTCCTGTTCGCTGCCCACGCTGTGTTAGTTTTTAGATCCAGTAAGCGGGGTGTTGTCCATACGTTCACGGTCGACTGGAGATGTAGACACGGCCGTGAGAGTTGGCGCTAGGAAGTTTTAGAATGTGGCAAAATAAAACAAGAAACGATATCTGCAGAAGCCAGACAACAATGGGGGAAATATTGACGTCTTTTATATAAGAAGATAACATCAGAACAGAGGTTACAGGGAGAATAAAAGGATTTAACATAAATGAGAAAAGAAAAGGACAAAATGCATCCAGCAAATTCCCAATACAGAGAGTGTTTGTGTGTGATAAACGCGTATTGAATCGCCTGGTAGGTTTATGACTAATAGTCCAGTCTCATACAGACTTCTCAGAACAGGGGTTAGTCTTCTCTCTTCTGTCTGGCTTGTAGCACCGCGACCCGTAACGGTCGCCTGCGGGTGCTCACGCACGTGATGACGATGTGCCGACCGATCGCGGTTTCTCCCGTCTAACCTCTTCCGTCTCGCTCGACCGTCTGCTTCTTCTTCAGCGTAACTATGCGTTTATATAGATAAATCTGGTTGATCATAAATCGACCCTTGGCCCAGCATGCGATTATCATGAGTGCCAAAAGCTATCCCTTGACATGTAAACCTATTCTCCAATTATTTACCTTATCTCAATCACGAGTTCTTCTCGATTCACCAAAATTATACTTTGGGATATCAAAACATAGATCCAAACTGTTGATCAAAACAAATACTGTTAAACAAAACTAAGTATCTCGCCCATCCCATTGTTTACTAGTGACCCAGATTTAAAACATGACCTTCTGCCCTGAGATCGTGTTTCTCATCGGTAAACACACATCTTAACCCAAATTGTACTTTGATATATAAACACCATTTCCACTTCCAGTCAATAAAAGTTATATTTGCGTGTGTGCATTCATGTGGGTGGGTGTGTATACCTCTCTCTGTTACAATATAATAAATCGTTTTATTTTATTAATATATATATATATATATATATATATATATATATATATAATATGTGAAAATATATAAAAATAGGAAGGAACTGGTTAGGTAAATAATCCAAAGTCCCTTAGTATTTTTAGTTATTATTTTTAAAAAATAGTGCTCGATACAAAAGTAGAGCATAAATATAATTATTTATTTAAAATATGATTCCAAATCGCTACATAAGAGGTCTCATGTTTCAAAACAAGAGCCGAAAACTTCAATATAATCCTTTAAATTAAATTGAGTTGAAAGTAAAATGGGCTCGTTCCATCTTCAAGCGAAATTTTTGTTGAATAACGTATATCTGAAATTTACTTGTTTTAAAATTGAAATCAAAATCCCCATGGTAACAGCTATGGTGAATTGTCTAAATTGGGTAGGCGAGTGTAGGGTGTTTATAATAAGTAGCGGTATAGAGATACTTTCAAGGTGTCAAGTCGGGGAAAGGTGGGAGTGTCAAAAATGAAACGGAAGATGTATTGGCCATCGTCTAGTTTGCTTGTCTATGGAGATTTATTTATTTTATTTTATTTTATTTTATTATGAAAGGGAATTGTGCATATAAAAAAAGAAAAACTTTCGTAACGTTTGTTTTTTGACGACTTCATAAAGGGTTAAGGTATTTAAACTACTAATTTAGGCTATGGATTATGAAGTGTGTTATGTTGTATGCATGTTTGTAGTTAATTATTCCTACTATGAAGCTGATGATTGGGCTATTTGTTAAACAAGTTATATAAATTTTTTTATTTAATAATTCAAACCAAAAATCTGATGATGCCTACAAAAAACCGTTAACTCGTGTCTATTATTTAATAGATTATTATTATTTAGAAGTTTAATAATGTGCAATTTTTCATGGAGGCACAAAGGGCATGGGTCATCCCAAGCTTTACATATTCTAGCCTTGTCAATAATTTTCCATTTAACTTTTGGTGTCTTATTTGTTTCCTTCAGGTGCCAAAAATATTTTGATAGTGAAGTCTGATTTCGTTTGTTTAAAGGAGCACTTATGCTGCCTCCATCTATCTTTAAAATTATTCTTCGTGGACCCAATGTATATCATATTAGTGCTAGGGCTCTCTGTGGATGAAATAGTACATTGGTATACCACAGAATTACCCTTTATGAAGTCGTCAAAAAACAAACGTTACGAAAGTTTTTCTTTTTTTATATGCACAATTCCCTTTCATAATAAAATAAAATAGATAAATCTCCATAGACAAGCAAACTAGACGATGGCCAATACATCTTCCGTTTCATTTTTGACACTCCCACCTTTCCCCGACTTGACACCTTGAAAGTATCTCTATACCGCTACTTATTATAAACACCCTACACTCGCCTACCCAATTTAGACAATTCACCATAGCTGTTACCATGGGGATTTTGATTTCAATTTTAAAACAAGTAAATTTCAGATATACGTTATTCCAACAAAAATTTCGCTTGAAGATGGAACGGAGCCCATTTTACTTTCAACTCAATTTAATTTAAAGGATTATATTGAAGTTTTCGGCTCTTGTTTTGAAACATGAGACCTCTTATGTAGCGATTTGAATCATATTTTTAAATAAATAATTATATATATATATATATATATATATATATATATATATATATATATATATATTGGTTTGTTTTCTTTCTTCCTAAAAAAAACACCCTGTCTTGGCTGCATGTAGGAAGATCAGTACAACCAAGCATACCCGGTCTAGAACATCGAATAGCCCAAGTGCAGTCTTTGATTAGTTGCCGTTTTCTGGGGAACTTATATAATGCACGTCCTAAAACTAGTAGCAAATTTTATTCTGTGTGCGGGACGAATACTGATCATATTCGGTCGCGTCGCCCATCGAGGAAGTCTGTTGTTTATTTAGATCCGAAACTCTAGTGACATGGGAGCAACAACACTGACGACGCATCTAGATTCGGCACTTAAAGGTGTATATTTAATAATGGACAAGATGTTTTCCAAGTGTCAAATATTTTTTCAACATGTGTGAACCAAAAAGTCCCTAATAGCCATTACAACAACTACTACAGGGACAGGTATGCAACACTCATTTCATCTCTACTGCCTTTGTTTAACCTATTCCTTTTTAGACACAATTACGCCTGACTTCTAGCTCCACTGGAAGACATCACAATTTTTTTTTCATCAAAATGAAAACTACGACATTCATCTTACAAGATAAATGCAAAACAGAAGAATACCGCCCAGCATTCACAAATATACCTACGCGAACCACACGAGAAAATATCACTTAAACACCACGGAAGTAAACTCCATTCTCCTAGGCTCAATAGATAAAAATGTAAAATAATTTCGACCCACTGACCTTTCACTCTTCAAAGATGTTAACATCAACAACTAAGAAATCTGCAAGTACGATTTAATAATACACGGAGATAGCTGCATCTCCGAGAAAAAATCGACAATAATGCCAGAGATCTTTAAAAGTTCTCACAAAACATGTATTCGACACTCGGTAACAATTTCACCAGCATCAGCTCAATAATTTTACAAATCAAAGCTTCTTTTATTAAAATTGTGTGCACCAAACTATGCCTTCCAAACAAAATCAATTCAACGTGAAATATTAGAAAACAACAAAATTTTAAAACCAGTCATTGGTCTATCTCTTTCTACACTACCGACATGAGTAGGCTATATTCTGACCCACTAGAAAATTATACAGCACCCTGATGACACAGTACATGAGACAAGTGCACACATCCTAACCACACTATTCGACTCTTTTTCTTTTCAGATTACAAGGGACAAAAACATACACAAACTTTATGGGCAGAATAAATTTCTCTCCATCTGAAGGTGAATCTTGTGGGTTACCCCACTTGACTTTACTAAAAAAAACCGCCGCTAGAGGATGCTCCTTAAGCCTATAAATATTGATATTCCCTGTTATTCCTTTTTCTTTTTTTTTCTCTTAAACAATAAAATGTAGTCGCACGTGGGCAAAAACCTCATACACACATTCTCGAGTTCAAATGTTTTCTTCTTTTATTGTCATTCTATACTTTCATTAATACATACATTGTCATTTGTTTTACATACTGTTTTGTGTTAATCATTTATTACTCGGACTCATATTCGAGTCCGCAATAATTGTTACGGGAAGAAATATACGAGGAGACACGTGTTTTCTAACTAAACACTACAAGCATTCCAGCAACACATCTGAAAGTCAGTGAAAACTTATTCTTTGTGATGAACAGCCCCGTAGAAGCAAGCGAGCCAGAGTGGATTGCATCTGGTGTATAGAAAAGTAAGGGTCTTACCTTAATGTGCGGCACGTGACATCAGCAAGTTTGTACGCTCCGGCCTTCTTCAGGTGGTAGGAATGTCGAACTGAACCCTTTATTTCGCTCACTGGGGTAGACTGTTCTAGTTCCACGTGCCATGTTTAATGGATGTCAGTTATCAGTTATCTCCTGTTAATTTTCCTCTGAAATTTCTCCACTGCCTTAACCGAGTATTGAACTCACACTCTTTGGGTCCTGTTACTGGATCTAACCTACGCCATTATCCACTGTGCCATGTGTCCTTGAGGAAGGCCGGAGCGTACAACGGCCGAAACGTTGTAATAAATATGGCAACAAATAATGTACATAATACCACATCTCAGAAATATAGACGGAAACTTATTCTTATTTAACACATTATTACAGAGCCAATGGTGAGGTGAGAATTAAACAGAGGAAGAACAGAACCCCTCACAAGAGCCTACATCGCAGAGCACTTTACAAGGGACTGCACTGCAAGCTACTGGAAATGGTTCTATTGAGAAACCAAACAGTACCAACATACCACCCAAACACAGAGCAATTTTCTGATATTATGTGGAAGAACCCACATTTCAACCCTCTCAGGAAGAGATTCGTGCTCCTCAGAAATTTCTCCTTAACCAGAAATTAATAAACTTTCTGATTTTGGCGGAAGTGACTAGTAAAATTCTGTAGGCATTTTTTTTTTTTAGTTGAATAAAGCCTCCGAAAAGCTATCATTGTTAATTCATTTCTTAATTCATTACAATATTGTAACAGTAATCTCAACTGTAATATCTGCATTATTAATGTTATACCCCTAAACACTAATTTGACAATTGATTTATGAACACTGGTGATAGGAATAGATAGATTCACTTTATTCTTGGGTTCACATTCTCCCCGGTATTTTGAACAGGAGTAGAGTTTTCCCTTGTTTCCTGTTTAGGATTGGGTTTCAGGTTCTTTCCAAAGTCTATACTTCGACTCTATACGCTAATAATACAATTCAACACAGTAACCCTCTACTTTGAGTGGCTCTTGGGTTTTGAACTATTAGTGAATAGTTTTAAAACTAAACGGTAAAGAAAGAAAAGTATTTTCATTATTTGTGAAATTCAGTTGCATCTAAAAAAAGGGAATATTCCAGAAACATTTATTGTTTCAACAAGTGATATTTTTAAATAAAGTCATAGAAGGAATAAATCATTAGAGATTAAAAAATAATCAATATCTATTTCAAGTTAAATGTTTAATATCTATTCCAACAATGTTTACAATTTACATTGTTATTTTAAGATTTAAACAGTTGTCTCCCTTTAATCAAGGGAAGCAACCATTTAAAGTTATTCCCCTTGTTTGATATGAATTCCATTTTTTATTTTTATTTTAATGCTTATTTTGGAATTTACAAACTTTAAATATCGTTAAAAATATCTCCAAAAATTATGCTTTTCTTGTAAATCTGAAAAGTTTTAGATTTCTTTCTTTGTTGAATTCAATTTTTATCATTTTTGTATAAGATAACAAATCATTCTCACTTAATTTCTTTCAGGCTGATAAAAATGGTTGTAGAATACATTTTAAAGTTTTCATGCAAACCTAGAAATGGATTTCCACTTTATGTCAGTTGAGAATGTTAACTTGAGAAGACAAAACGAGTCACTCTCCTGGAGGTTAGCATCAGCCATACTTATGGAGGGCAGAAAGGGATCTCTCATATGATTAACAGAGAGCAGTTTAATTTTAGAGGTGTTAAAATTAACAAGCCATTCTTTGCCCTAGTTAACAACAGGCTGTAGATCGTTTTTGAGATCAGCCACTAATTTGATCTTATCGGACTGATCAGACATAGTATTGAGATATATTTGATAATGGCTTATGTAAGCTGAAAGCTTAGATAGGATTAAAAAACATGTATGAATATGGTGATTTCCTTTCGTCTTTCAATGATAATGTTATTAAGCTTATCAGACAATATGAAAGGAATTTACTTAAAATAAATAGACAAAACTTGTCTATATTATTTAATGAAATATGCATCAATATATATATATATATATATATATATACATACATATATATATATATATATAGTAAATGGTTACAAACTTTGGAGGTGGGTTCCTGACACCAAAACAAGGTAAAATGTCCATATAAACATATGTTCAAAAGTCTATCATTGTACCTCAACATATCAACTCATAACAAATGTTCAAATTTTCCTCTGCCTGCTTCTAAACATGCATACACCCATTGGTTCATTGACTGGCGGTCCTTTCAAATACTCCCACACAGTGTCGAATGATTTCATGGGCCCCCGTGATGCATTGATGAAGCCAATCTGCATTATTAATGCCTGCTGCATAAACCAATTGTTTCAGGTGCATTTGGTTCATGTTTCAGGTGGCCCCACAGATAAAAATCCAAAAGATTGAAGGTAGGGGAACGGGCAGGCCATTGAACCAGTCCCCTTCTCCCTATCCATCTTTCATGGTAGATGTCAGCCTGTGCATCACAAAGAATGTGCTAGAGCCTCATGATACATAAACCACATGCATCTTTGTATTAGCAGGTGTGCATCCTCTAACAGGTCTGGAAGTGTGTTCAAAATAAAGTCCCTGTAAAATATGCTGGCAGAACATATGGAACTACCAGACAGTCGCCTACAATTCCAGCCCACACATTAATTGTAAGTTTATGCTGGTGTCTAGCTTGTATTGTACCATGGAGATTTTGTCTGCCCACAAATGTTGGCTGTGTAAATTTCTTATTCCATCTCTTCCAAATGTTGCCTCATCCATAAACAAGACTGAAGAGACAAACAACAGATTGGCAGTTTGTGCAATAAACCATTGGCAAAAGTTCTCCCATGGTGAGTGGTCAGAGGGTGAAAGATCCTGCACACGTTGCAAATGATACGGATACTGGATCTGTGCTTCAAGTACTCTCCATCTCTATGAGATGTATGACATGCTAGGGCCATTTGATGTCTGCTGATATCTGGATTGTCTCTGACAGCCTGTAGTTCTTCATGGTCAAGTGTAATAGTGGATGTAATATAGTTTACATAGCAACACAGCACCATCTATGGTAAACTTTCTTTAAACTTATCACAAAAATGAACTCTTTGTAGACTCTTGCCTTTGTTTTGGTGTGAGAAACCCACCCCAAAGTTTGTAAAAGTACTTTTGATACTCCATATATATATATATATATATATATATATATATATATATATATATATATATATATATATATACACACACACACACACACACTTATTTTTTTTTTTTTTTTTTTTCCTTCCCCCCACTCGTCAATGTGTTTCTACCATAGTAAGACATTTTGTCCCAATGATTTTCCCTTATTTGATAGTTTAGTAAGAAATACCGGTTCGAAAGAAAAATCATGGAAAATTGAATGTCTTTGGCTAGATGCGAAGTTGTCTTGTCAGTATTCTAATGATGTTGTGACCATATCTTTTTGCTTGATATATTGTCTGAACTGTTCTCGCCGTTTCTTTCTCCTGTTCTAAATTTTATTGAATGCATATCTCCCAAGCCCACTATTTGGTGAGGGCGGAGGATTGGCCGTTGATCCCCCCACACACCAGGCCGACGCTTGGACATAAGGTAAGCTGTACATTCAGTTGCCATCATGAGGAAGAAAGCAAACAACCACTTGCTGCCTCGTGTGAGTATAATTTCACTCTAGCAGAAACCCATTTACATTTTTCTATTTTTTTTTTTTTAAACTTATTTTTTTTCTCTCCCCTCACTCGTCAATGTGCTCTACCATAGTAAGACATTTTGTCCCAATGATTCTCCCTTATTTGATAGTTTAGTAAGAAATCCCGGTTCAAAAGAAAAATCATGGAAAATTGAATGTCTTTGACTAGATGCGATAATAAATCCGGATAACCTTATTTTCAATTTCTTTTTAGAATAGACAATGGAACTTATACTAAGTTAAAACTTAATGTGATAGGGTATAGCCAAGTGTGAACCAGGACTCTTTGCCTGTTATCTCCCCCCCTGCATCCTTTTCCTCTGTTTTTGTCGTCCTTTTTTGTGTTATCTGTAATAGGAGTAGGTAGTCTCTTCTACCGCCTGTCAACACTCCTCCCCTTCTATTGGACATGAGTAGAAGCTTACACCTTGTTTCTTGTCTAGGAAGGGTTCCCGTACTTTTCTCTCTCCGGCCTCTGTATTAGTGCAGCTCTGTTTCTCCTGTGATGTGTGCAGTCTGTGGCATCACCTCTTCATTCTGAGGGTACACGGTTGACAGTTCTCTGGTTGCTGTTTCCAACTGGTAGTTAGGAGCCCTAACTCTTATGTGGGCCTTGAGCGGCCGCCTGATCAACAGTTGTATAATACCGGGTGTTTGTGGTGCCATGTCGTGCATGGAAAGGTGTCCCGCAGTCACCTCCGGTGGGCAGCCCTGAGGCCACATAATGATGCAGGTTGTGCCAACTCCTCTCTGCCCGCTGAACGGTTTTAAACTGTTCGTTTCTTTTTACTTCATGCTTTCTCATCTTACAAACAAAATTCAACATGAGTTACAAAAACCGAAAGATTAACCCTAAACCAACCTCTCAAAAATCACCTAAAGCCCTCAACATTTCGATCTCCAACATCCGTGGCATTAGGACAAACTTCTGCAGTCTGGAATCTTTCCTCACTGCAAACGGCCCGGATATACTGGCTCTCTGTGAGACAAACCTTGTCTCGTCTATCCCCTCTTCTGATCTCTCAATCCCTGGCTACCTTCCTCTCCTCAGAAAAGACTCTCTAATCCACATGCACGGTCTTGGTGTCTACATCAAGGAACATCTCCCTCTGGCCAGAGAGTTCTCTCTCTAATTGCTAGACCAGTCATACATGTGTCTCCGACTCTCTCTCCTCAATGCGGTAAGCTATCTCTTCTTCCTTTACCATTCTCCATCCTCTCAAGACTGTGAGATACTCGATAGCATTTCTGACAACATAGACAAGGCTCTCTCCCTCCACCCGTTTGCTCACATTTTTGTGTTTGGAGACTTTAACACCCATTACACCTTGTGGCTTAAGGAAGCTACTACTGACCATGCAGGCATTTAAATGCTCAATTTCTCAATCTCTCATTCCCTCACACAGATAGTTAACTTCCCCACTTGTTTTGCCTTCAACCGGGAAGGTAAAGCCTCTCTTCTCGACCTGTGCTTTATCTCCATCCCCGAATCCTGCAGCGCCTCGCAACTCTGCCCTCTTGGTAACTCTGATCATGCAGTAGTATCTGTTTACATCTCCTTCAACTCCACCCCCCTATAAAGAACCTCCTACCACTAGAACTTCGTTCTACTATCAACGAGCTACAAATCTACAATTCGCCCTTGCATGGAGTATTGCTGGCATATATGGTCTGGTGCCCCTTCTGTTTGCCTCGGGGTTCTTGATAGGCTCCAGAGGCAGATATGCAATGTAGTTGGCCCTGCTCTGGCATCTCGTCTACAGTCACTTTCTCACAGACGCGCCGTCGCCTCCATCTGTCTGTTCTACAAATACTTTCATGGAAATTGCTCCGAGGAGCTGCATTCACTGGTTCCCAGACGTCATGAGTTCAAGCGCCATATGAGGCTGGCATCCCGCCCTCACCCCTTCACTGTCGAAACTCCTAAATGTAGCCATCTCTTCTACTCCAATAGCTTTATTTCTCTCACCTCTCACCTGTGGAACTCCCTCCCCTATTCCTGTTTCCCTGTGAGCTATAATCTCCAGCTATTCAAGTGTAATGTCAATTGACATCTCCAGTTGCCGTGATCTATCCACTACCCTCATCCTTTCTTCTATCACTCCTATCTGATCTTGCTCTAAATTTTCTGTAACCCCTTGCGTCCTAGTGGCTTCCCGCCTTGCTTGGGGTGAAATGCTTAAAAACACACACACACACACACACACACACACACACACACACACACACACACACACACACACACACACACACACACACACACACAGTGGAGTAATGGATAGCAGCTTGGATTGAGGAATTGGAGAGCCGAGTTCGAATTCCAGTCGAATCCATTACATTCACTTACGTGCTAAGACCCTTGGGAAAGGTATTATTCCTCTTCTTTTCCCTCCAGCTATGGGTAAATAGCAGGACAGACTGGGTTCTATAGCCTTGGATGGCAACTGGTCTAGGAGAAGGACAACTCTGAATTCAAAACCTGCGGAGGGTCATTTGGGGACCTTGTGGCACGTAGTGCACCAGGTCTCTGTATTTGGCCCATCAAAAAGTGTGTATGGTCCTGCACGAAATCTTCACCACTATAATCAAATCTCATGTCCTTTTGTCGGGCTGTCAGTTTCCTAGGAACTGATCTGCTTGACCCTCATATGATGTATTGAAGGGGAGAGTTGAGTATATGTGTGTGTGTGTGTGTGTGTGTGTGTGTGTTTAAAGTACTATGATTCACTATTTAAACATACACACAAATACACACATTTTTTGAGGGATCTGATGATGCATTGAATGCTGAAATGAGTAATCAAATCTATTTTCAATGAAATGTTTTCCATTTGTCAAATTTTTTAATGGGATGCTGAAGATAACAATCAGCTAAGGACAAACTTTTTATATATATATATATATATATATATATATATATATATATATATATATATATATATATATATATATATATATATATATATATATATATATATATATATATATATTCCAAAATTCCCTTGAAGATGAAAAATAGAACTAATGCTTTTAATTTAATTATATAATCAAATTTGAAGTTTTTAGGTTTGGTTTTTGAAATATGGTAATTCCTGTGTAGCAAAGAAACCATATTTTAAATCAGTTAATTTATATTTATGCTCTGTAAATTTACATTGAGCACTGTTTTGCAAAAATAAAAATATCAATAAGAACACCAGATTATATATCTTACTGTTCTTTTTATTATACTATATATATATATATATATATATATATATATATATATATATATATATATACATGTGTCTCATCCATTGTCCAGTATGAAGGATCTTTTTACATGACACTATTGATACTATTGCAGTCTGAACAATGTAAATGCATTTGTATGTTTTAACATACCAGAAGTTACAAAGAAACATACAGAAAAAGTTACACTGTATATTATTATATACTAGTTTACCTATACCCTAAAAAGTAACTAACTAGGTCATTTGTTGAGATGTCCCAATGTGTCATCATAGGGGTTTCAGTTGTGCATATATCAGATGACAAAGATAACTCTAGCTTATGTGTCTCCACAGTTGTCATTTGACTCGTAAGAATTAGGTCTCATCCATTGTCCAACATGAAGGATCTTTCTGACCCTGATGCAACAGTTCTGGTCTGTTAGATTCTGCCATTGACCATACCCAACATTCTGCTGTTGATATCTTTCCTGTATTACTGGTAGGGATGCTTTCCAGGTGCTATGCCTTACCAAATGGCAATCTGTAATTTTGTCCCAAGGCCATATATCCACAAGTACTTCTCCACAACTGATTGTCAACCATAACTAGAGAGCCCAGTCTGTGCTACTATTTAACCCATGAATGAGGAGAGAAAAGATGGATTCATATCTCTTTCCCAAGGGGTATTTGAACTCAGCTTTCCAATTTCTCATTTTAAGATGCTATCCATTACACCACCCACACATCCATCCTAACAAAAAAATGTCATCTATATTTAAATAATTTTGCATTTCTGCATGAGTAATTCTAGAAATTTGATCTCGACAATGAACTCTATTGTTGCATGAAATAAAGAATTCTGCTTTTTAAATCATTAAAAGTAAAAGTACCCAAAGAAAACAAACCAAAAGAAACAGAAAATTATTATGTATGAAATAATGAGATATTTTGTTGTTATGGTAACATGAAACATGTAACACCTTCTGTTGCCATAACAGAATAATTCATTATTAAAAAAGGAGACTGATAAATAGTCAAATTGTATTTTATATTATATATCGTTTGTCCTCCACATGCGAAGATGATCTTAACTTTGAATCACTGGGGGGGGAGATGCAGAGATGACTAATGAGTCTCAACTTCATCTTTCCTTTTTTGGCACTTCTGTTCTTTGTCCCTGATTCTTTTCTCTTCAAAATCAGACACTCCGGACCTTACAAGGGAGCACCAGATGACACGGTCTTCAGCAGACTCTTCCCGGGTGGAATGAGCAATGTTACACTGCTTGAGAGACTTCTTCAGTATGTCTTGTCGAAGAACTCTACAATGCAACAACTAATTTACTTAATCCAAGGGAGGTAACTTTTCCTTTAAATCAGAATTGATTTGCTTTCTCACTTTTCAGATGAAAAACAAACCTTTTTATGCATATTACAGAATATTACTGAATTTTTTTTTATTTTAATGGACATACTGAATGAAATTGTTGTTGTTGTTGTTATTATTATTATTATTATTTTTCTCCTCTCTTCTTCTGCATGGTTTCATTTTCAACTGGGGATCTTGCATTAGGAGTGTTCTCCATCAACTGACCTCAGACAAATAGCACCATTTGCAGAAAATTTGCAGAGCCTAGCAATGCAGACTTTGGAAGCAATGTGATTCTAGGCTTTAATCCAATTTTCTGAAAGTAGGATTTTACCCATTTGCATATATTCATTACCTCCAGCTATTCAAATGTAATGTCAATCGATATCTCCAGTTACCTTGATCTATCCACTACCCTTCTCCTCATCCTTTCTTCTATCACTCCTATCTGATCTTGCTCCAAATTTTCTGTAACCCCTTGCATCCTAGTGGCTTCCCGCCTTGCTTGGGGTGATACACTTAAAAAAAAAAAATAATAAAATAAAAAAAAAATAGGATAAATAACGTGAAAAGAGTCAAACGAAAGGAAGTTGACTACTGATCACATGTTGTAAAAAAACATTATACAACAAAAAAATTACAAAATATTGTGAAATTATTCGGAGAGTCGGTGTAAATTTCATTGTTTGTTCAAGGACCAGGCCAGTTCATTAGTCATATTAGTATAAATATAAATATAGCTTTCCTACTTAGTACATTGACTGCATGAATTAAAGCATATGACTAGATTTACTAGATTGGCAACTAGGTCTCATCATTTTAATTCTTTCTTTCTCATACTTCTCACTTGTGTATTCTCTTTCAGTTTCTTCCCTGCCACCTACAGTCTTCCAAAATTTAAATGCAATGTCAACCATCATCTTCTGTCTTTCAGAATCATGTTCTTTTATTGTTTTATTTCCTCATTAACATATTCCCATTTTCTTTCACACTCAGCAACATCTTGAGTCTTAGTGGCATTATAGCCTTGCTTGGGATGAAATGATTAAAAATATGAAAAAATATAAGTATAAATATATTGTGGGAGCCATAATTTGTATAAAGTGACACAATTCTATCATGCTAATCCCTTGATATGTCCTAGGTAAGACGTTAAACTACATCTGCGTCCTGCATAAGATGTTAAACTACATCTGGATCCTGAGTAAGAAATTAAACTACGTCCAGCAGCAAGGCCTCTGATCAGCAGGTTTTGAGGAGTGTGGAACCACCTCTTAATTGCTGGTGTTCCCAGGTCCACCCTGACCTGGGGTGGTAGCACCTGTTTGGGTCCCAGCTATAGGCAAATAGTTAACTAATACCAGCAATAATTTTTTGAAAAAATTATTACCAGCAATACAATTTTGAAGGAAATATATTACCAGAGACAGATTTTTGACAAAACAAAATATTACCAGCAATAAAAAATTTTGTCAACATTAAATAACCCATTGAGGTTGATATGCCATAAAACAAAATAAACCAAACCAATCTAAACCAAAGAATACATATTCTATTCATACGAATCTACCCTAAAAATGTTGTTGGCATTAAATAACCCATTGAGGTTGATAGGTCCTTAAACAAAATAAACCAAACCAAACCCATTTCTTGATAACGTGGCAAATCATTAACATGATAAGTGGAATCAGTATGGCAAGTTCAAATTCTGACTAAGTCTATTTTGTTCAATTTGCACTAATGCTCTTGGAAAAGGTATGAATCTATTTTCCCACAGTTATGGGTTAAATGGAAGATTAAACTCTTTTTCCTTTGAAGGTAGCCAGTATAGGAAAAGGAAAACACTGAATTCTAAGCCTTGTAAATAATAGGGGATTTTACTCTTGGTAAGGTAAACAGTCTGAAAAAAAATGGGCTCCATTTGTTCATCTTGTCCAGGGTATGTACTCATTGCTCCAGGTGTATCTATGATACTAATGGGAACTGAGAAAATAGTAATGGGGAAGTTCAGATCCCAAAATCAAAAATCTGGGGTCATAATTCGAAAGGTCATAAATTAGTCTTGCAAACCCAAAGTAAAAAAAATGCTGGATGTAAATCAAAACAGGTCAAAAATCTGTATCAACAACTCACAACACACAATGACCTTCTTCATCCAGAAAGAACTAATAGTCTTGTTGTTGTCCAAAATAGCATTCCTTTTATTAGTAGTAAGAAATGTTGTGAGACTGCTAGGCAAGTGCAAAAATTACCATATTACTGAAGTAGACCCAATCTCAATTTTCATTTTCTTTTTCAACAAACAGCAGAAAGAACAAAAATTCTTTTTTGAGATAAGAAAATTTTGAATATTTAATAAAAGCCAGATGAACAAATTGAGTCATTAGCATCAGGAAGAACATGACTGTGAATACAAATTAATTTAGGCAAAGATTGTCATTTATGTTTAGTTATTAGAAATAAACAAAATAATAATCTTTCAAAATACAACAAAACAAGTGAATCTGTTTTCTAAAATGTTTTCACTAATGAGCAAAAAATAACTACAGAATAACACCCTTGTGTTAACTTTCTGATTCAAACATTAGAATCACTGCATATAAAACAACATATAAATACAGAAATATGTTGTAAGTAAATTAACTAAAAAAACAAATTTCAAGAAATCAATATTTGATTAACAATTAAGAAATTGTCATTGATTTTGCTACTAATTCTTTGGTTATTTATATCACCATTATGGCGTTAATAATGACTTCCTTTTTAGAGAATATACGTGTAAATAATGAAAAGAATAAAACAGAACAATAGCCATTTACAAAAAAAAATTCCCAAATCTACTGATGTCTGACCAATGCCAGGACAATTTTGTGTCATACTTTTGTCCTCTGATGACCTGAGAACAAAACACGTAATGTGAAATTTTATGATTCAAGTTAATATTCTCATAAAATAACTGGCATTAACAAAGCCATGTTGATAAAATCTCAGCTTATATCTGTTTTTATTACAAATATTTACAGTAATTTATTTGATGTTGTGGGATTTTATTAGGTTTGGTTTATTTTGTTTTATGGCATATCAACCTCAATGGGTTATTTAATGCTGACAAAATTTTTTATTGCTGGTAATATTTTGTTTTGTCAAAAATCTGTTTCTGGTAATATTTTTCTTTTAAAATTGTATTGCTGGTAATAATTTTTTCAAAAAAGTATTGCTGGTAATAGTTAACTATTTGCCCATAGCTGGGACCCTAACAGGTGCTACCACCCAGGGTCAGGGTGGACCTGGGAAAACCAGCAATTAAGAGGTGGTTCCACACTTCTCAAAACCTCATGATCAGAGGCCTTACTGCTGTTTAACGTCTTACCCAGGACGCGGATGTAGTTTAACATCTTACCCAGGACAAAGATTTTATTAGGAAAACAAAATACAATATAAATATTTATCTCTGTGTTAATTTTTGGGATGAGGTGTTAACATTAGTTACATCAGGTACTTTGTTGTTGTTATCACAATGTTTCAGTTGTTGTTGTATCCTGCAGCCTTCATCAGGTGCTTATCAAGCTGTGCAACCTACAGGACATTTCAAAGAATACCTTTTATTTAATCTACAGCAGATAGTTATCTCATATCTAGGGATAAGCTCATCTCATTCTTATTTTCGTACATTTCAGTTATTGCTCACCCCGTTTACACTGATTCCAAATACACACTGCCCAGCACAAGGATTGAACTCACAATTACTATATCACCAAATTCATTCATGAACTAATGCTTTAATCTACTAATATATATATATATATATATATATATATATATATATATATATATATATATATATATATATATATGAGAGAGAGAGAGAGAGAGAGAGGTTCACTGTGAAGTGCTAGACAAGTTTTCTTTCAAAAATCTATCTTACATATTTATCAATCTGTCATTCATCTATGCTTTGAATATTGCTGCCACATCTGGTCTGGTGCTCCTGCTATATATATTTAGATGTTCTTGATAAAAACAATGTGCAATATCATTGGTACTAACCTGGCATCTTGGTTTCAGTCATTTTCTCACCACCATAGCATAGCTTCCCTGTGCCTTTTTTTCTATGATACCTAAACATTATGTATTTAAGTGTAGTACTAGATTAGCGGCACGGTGTCATCATTTTCAAATTAAATGTCTATATGTCACCATAAGTCCTATACTAACAGTTTCATCTATTGCACTTCTCGCTTGTGAAACTCTCTTCCAGCCTATTGCTTTCCATTTACCATTGATCTTCAGAAATGTAAGAACATTGACAATCATTATCTTCTGTCTTCTTAATTCTTGTTTTTTTATTGCCCTTTCTCCTTAATAGTAGTTTTTCTCATATTCTCTAACACTCTCTAACCCCTTGATCTTCATAAATTTAAAGGCAATATCAATCATTACCTTCTGTCTTCTTAATTCCTGTTCTTTTATTTCCCTCACTCCTTAATCATAGTTTTTCTCATATTATCTAATACTTGGTAACCCTTTGCGTTTTAGTGGCTTTATTGCCTTAGTTCTTCAAAAATTTAAACACAATGCCAATCGTTATCTCCTGTCTTCTTAATTACTGTTCTTTTATTGTTCTCTCTCCTTAATAATGTTTTCTTTTTCTCATCCTTAAACCTAACCTGCTTGTTGATGAATGCTGCCACTGCTGCTACTGCTACTTGTCATGCTAGATTTCACTCACCTAGTTTTCTCTTTTTATTGCAACTCTTGCCACTGCTGTTGAAGCCTTGCTGTTGGATCTCTTTCTTTCTTTATTAATGGCTCCTATATTGCTATGCTAGACCTAATAAGGTCCATATAGCTTGCCATATGCACTGATTCTATCAGACTTCTGATTCTCCAGTGTTCTTTTCTATCCAGTATTTTTATTTCATCCCACCAAGGTTAATGACTACACTTTCTCTTCCATACATGAACAGCCATTCCTGATTTCATCATCTCACTCCTAATTACAAATTTTTGATGTTACTTTAGCCTTACTTTTATTGGGGTGACTAGTTTTACCTTTATATTCTTTGTCACAACTGCAAGAGATGGAATACAAATAGTTCTTGGTCATGTTCTCCTCTGCCTCAGGCTTGACTCTGCAAAGATTTCTCCATAGAGTGGAGCTGCTTCTGAATATTTATTTATAAATAAATCTAAAACATAAAGATCCCATAAAGATATCTTTAATTAACACAATATTCCATACACATGAATAAATTATTATTTCATCATTTTAAATGCTAATATAGACACCTTGATGTTCCATAATCTGACTTGAATTAATTTATTTTGCTAACTTTTCTGTTATTCATATTAGTTTTTATGGCATCTTTACTTTTTTTCCATTTTCATGGTCAGGGTGATCCAAAAGACTTGTCACCCCCCATCAAAAAGTAACGAGAATAATATAAGAACAAGAAATACAGTAATTACAAAGCACATGTACTGGATTCAGTTTATTCACTTTCATTGATGCTGTCATACATCGAAAAGGTTTGTATGAACACCATCATTTCCATGAGACAAACTGATGTGGAGGCCATGACCTGTGTGATATTTTACGAAGCTGTGCTTTGTTGATTGTTGCAAAGGCTCTTCAAACAACATCCTTCAACTGACGGGTATTTTGGAAACTCTCTCTTTCATAATCCTCTATAGAGCGTTGAAACAGAAAATAAGCTGGGGAACATTTCATCATATTGACGTCTTTGAAACATTCTTTGATAAGGAGGGCAATCGTCAGCTTCAGATTATGAAGAATCATTGTCTCGCATGAATATACTCTTTTGCATAAAGCTTTTGATTACAACCAAAAAGATTCTAAAATCATCATTGCTTCCTTATTACCATTCTATCATTACTTAGAATTATTACTTTTGTCTATTAAAGAATCAATTAGAGAAGAAGAGTTCACAAAAAAACAACATCCAGTAGACAAATAGAAGAGATGAAGAGAGCCCCACAGAAAGGCCAGAACTCTTCATTCCCTGAATCCTCCTACCCTACCATGCAGTGGCTGAGGATGTCTCTTCAAATCCAATATAGGACTCATTTCACACAGAAGGAAATGTCGATGAACACCCCAATAATTGGCAATGTGTTCTGACTTATGCCTGTTATGATTATTATGTAAATTATTATTTATGATTATTACTTATATCATTGCTTATGATTATTGTTTATGATTATTACTTATATCATGATTATTATTTATGATTAATATTTATGATTATTACTTAAATCATAAATAATAATCATAAGCAATGATGCTTATGATTATTATTTATGATTATTACTTACTTATATCATCAATGATTATTATTGATTATATTTAAAATAAGAAGACAATCTAACTTCAGCATGACCAACATAAAAATTCCCTGCATACCAATGGTGTATACGGTGTATACTTACATGCACATACACACTGATACACATGCATACATACACATACATACACATGCATCCACACATGCACACATATATGCATGCATGATCTCATTTTATTTTATAAGTATTAGAGTTTTCAGAAAATAGCAGATTTTGGGAGATACAATAAAAAAAATATTTTTCCACCATTTGATTGCACTTATTGATGTACAGATAGAAAATAATTTGTGTGTGTGTGTGTGCATATATAGTTATAAAATCTAAATTGCTTACAATGAAAATATACATGTCTTAATGACTTGAAAGATATTAATCTTATTTTGTTTTAAAGCTGCCACATTACTGAATTTTTTTACAGTAATATTAATATTAAAAATTGTTTTTGAGAAATTTACACCCTGAAATTCATGAAAGATGAAGAAAGAGAAGATTAAAGACAAGTGAAAATTCTTGTGAATTTTATATAACATTTTTATCTTGTTGCATGGGCTGCTGCTGCTGATTGTTGGTGGTCTTGTTTTGATGGTCAAATAAAGACATTTACTGCTAATTCCTTTTAGAGGAAAAGGAAGCTAATGTTTTGACAGCAAATGAGAGAAAGTAAATGCAAACAATCTTCCACATGCATAAAATGAAAAATAAAACAACATTTTCAAACAAATTTGAATACAATTTAACAACAATGGTGACAATTAAGTGAAATATAACAGGTGTTTTTCGAAGCGTTACAGAAAGTACATAAAAGGTCGACAGAAATAAAGTTTAGGAAAACAAATATTCATGTATGTATGGATACGTGAGTGTGTGTGTGTGTGTGTGTGTGCGTGTGTGTGTGTGTGTAATATATATGTAAGTGTGATGATATATATATGTATATATGTGTGCGAGTGTATGTATATATATTTATGGATATTTTCTGATGTAGTAGGATATACAAGCAATCTTACTTGAGTTGATCATTCTGTATCGTATGAGTACACGAATGAGAAGGCTTTCTTCAGTGATGAGTGAGAAAATGAATGTGTTGTGAGTACTCTTGTGTGTGCTCTTGTGTGTGCTTGATGGGTACTCTGTGTGGCTTTTGATACATTCTTATATAGGCCAGAGATAGGTTCCAAAATTTAATATTTTTGTCGTGTTCAAATTAGTTGAGAAAAGTTATGTGGTGTGCTAACTGCTACATTCATATTTGGCAATACCAAATCTGCCTTCGATAAAATTGTAGTTCTAAAAGGAAATTTTAAAATGTATTTTTATTTATTTATATTTATTTATATATTTATTTATATATTGTTATGTATTTTCAAAGTCCCAACAAGCTTATGTAAACCTCCCTTGAAGGACACTAAGGTACATTCAGATCGAAGTTTGCATCATCTTATACCTTGCTTTGCAGATGATATAGATGATCTAGCTGACAAAGAAGAAGAAATTGTCAGTCTGGTGAAAAACTTGGAGGAAACATCCTCCAGATATGGCATAGAGATTAATGCTGAAAAAATCAAACTCATGATGAACAATGTGAATGGGCTGTCAAGCAAAATAAAAGTTAGTGGTCACTGAAATATCTTGGCTCAAAGATCAGGCTGCTATATGTGTTGGCACCTTTCTCAACCATTGTGTATTTTTGCAAATCTCATACATTAACTGAAAATCACCTGAAAGAATCAGAACAATGACATGCTTCAATTCATGTTACAGAAGCATTTCTAGTCATCTTCCATGTAGACTACATGGCACAAATGATGCAGCAGAAGACAAGAAATGGCTCCATTGGAAGATCTCATAGCCACAGACAAGAAAAAAAAAGGTTGAAAAGGTATGGACATGTCATATAAGTCGACACTCTTTCCACTGCCATTCGACAAGGTTCCGCCTTGGGAAAAAGAAAAAGAGGCAAACAGAGGAAGAAAATGGCCTAACAACTTCACTGAGTGAACTGAAAGATCATTCACAGAGACTCAGACATACACAAGCAACTGAGACATATGGAAGGAGCTGGTCAGCAACCCTGCAAGTACACCACTTGATTATGACAATGATGATGATGATGATGTAAACTTGGTTATGGGACTGTTGATGATTATGATGATGTAATTGGCTATGATAATAATGATGTAATTGGTTATGGGACTGATAATGATGATGATGTAACTGGTTATGGGACTGATAATGATGATGATACTGATGATGATAATGTAATTGATTATGAGACTGATGATGATGATGATGATGATGATGATGATGATGATGATGATGATGATGTAATCGGTTATGGGACTGATAATAATGATGATGGTGATAATGATGTAAACTTGGTTATGGGAATGATGATGATGTAAACTTCACTTGAATAATTACAATTACTGCATTTCACTCATACCCAACATGAATTTAATAATTTACACCAATATACAGTTAGAGTGATTGCTAATAAAGACTTTGAATGCTAATATAAATTTGTTTTAATCATGATTTGAATATTAATATCAACTTGAACAATAATAAATATTGGCTTGAAGTTTATTTTGAATGTGAATAAAATTGGTCTGAATGTTGATTTGAAAGCTGGTAAATATCGCATTTAATATTTTGAATGCTAACAAAAATGGTTTGAATGTCGATTTTAATGCTAGTAATAATTGGTTTAAATTATATTTTGAATGCTAAAAAAGGGTTTGAATGCTAACAAAAGTTTGCTTGAGTTATAATGTTAGTTTGAATGCTAATAAAATATTTTGAATTGTAGTAAACTTTGATTTGAATGCTAACAAAATTTTGAATATTAATAAATATTGGTTTGGATATTCATCTGAATGCTAATAAAATTGTTTTGAATGCTAATAAAAGTTTGAATTCTAATAAATGTTGGATTGAATGCTAATAAAATTGGTTTAAATGCTAAATAGGACACTTTGAATTCTAATAAAACTTTCATGAATTTTGATTTGGGTGCTAATAAAATGGTTTGAATGTTAATAAAAATTGGTCTCAATGCTAGAAACAAATGTTGGTTGCATGAATTCAAATGAGCATGCTTGAATGTTGATAAATATTACTGATTTGAACATTCATAAAATATGTTTTATGTCAATAATGCCATAATTTGAGTTAGTTTCTAACATCTAAATTGTATAATAAAAATTTAGTCCTGCCAAAATTTAACTGAATTAAATGCTCATTCTAAATTGTAAAAATACTTTTCTTTCTATAATTTTTGTTAATTTTAATCAAGATTGATTTTTTGAATTTATCAAATTTTGGATCTGACAAAATTTGATAAATTTGAATTTATTCCAAGTCTAATTTTTGATGGTTTTAATCAGATTTAAAAATATTTTTTTATATACAGTGGATAACAAAATCAGTTTAAAAACAAAGGAAAGTTTATATTTTTTAAAATGAAAAAAGTGTTGGCTTTAAGATTCGATAAATTGTATTTGCAAAAAATAAAAGGAATTAAAAATAAATGGAGGCACATTTTCATTGCAATCAGACAATCTGAATGTTTCAATATATTTTATTCTCATACTTGATTTATTCAAATCAAAATGGATTTGAATAAATCAAGTATTAGAATAAAATATATGAGAACATTATCATTGTCTGATTACAATGAAAATGTCTTCATTTGGTACCAATTTTTGATTATTAAAATGTTGAACTTAAAGAAAAGAATGTCTTTGCGTATGTCTTTTTAAAGTTCCAAATCTAGAACTGTCAGGTTTTCATAATGATAGAAGCAAATATGGGGAAAATTTATACATTTTTGGAAAATTTCTTATAGCATCATTACTAATTTTAATATTTATAAGTATGAATACATATATATATATATATACTTTTAAGAGCTGCTTATATCTATTAATATTAGAAAGCTCTTGCAAGGATAACTTTGTAGGTCCAGTTCTATTGAGCACTTTTTTTGCTTGAAAACATTAGGCTCCTGCACCACAACATTGAGCACTTTTTTGCTGCATTGGCAAGATATTTCTGTATTTTTTGTGGGGTGGGGGGCATAATTGTGTGTTTATGACATTATTTGATTTTTGATGGATGAGTGCTTCAAGGTGAGTTTAGTGTTCACACAACATCCATATTTTTATCAACTTAGTCTTGCCTAGTAGAATAAAGGTAGAATTTTAGCACTACAATTGCCAACTGCCTGACAATTGCGTAAAAGCATGAAGCTTACAGTAGTAGTTGAACTCTGTATGCTGAAAGGTGATTCTTAATTTACACACACACACACACACACACACATATATATATATATATATATATATATATATATCAAGAATAATTTTAGGGAAAATCTTATGATAATGTGATAGTTACGTTGATGTGACTACATATGTGCATGAAGGTGGAAGGACACTGAGAATTTAAAATTTTAATTTTTCTTTTTTAAATATATATATATATATATATCTATATATATATATAAAAGTAGACATTGAGGTCAACACCCAGTGGTGACAGTCTGTTTCATGCTTAAATGCAATCATCAGGCCATTGCGCTTAAGCATGAAACAGACTGTCATTGCAAGATGTTGACCTCACTGTTCACTTTTATACTTACATATGTTCTATTCCTGATACTGAGCACTTTAATTCATAAATATCGCAAAGTTTAGAACTATATTTTTATCATGTGTATATTTATATACACACTAAGGTTTGCAAATGCATATGCATATATACAGATGCAAACATTTACATTATTGTTATATTTTACCATTACACAAAAAACTGATTATAAAAGACATGTTAAAGTTTCACACACATACATATACAAACATACACATACACATACACATGCACACACACCTTCTACATACACAGTGGTCCAATTTAAATATTTTTTCATTTTTATAGAAAAATACATGTTTTTACAAAATAAATGATATGTATTAAATGTTTTTTTCAGGCTTCAGTGTGTGTGTGTGTATTTTGTATGTGTGAGAGCATGAATTTTATGTGTGTATGAGAGAGAACACATGAATGTATGTGTGTGGGTCTGTGTGTTTGTGTGTGTGAGAGAGCATCAATATGTGTGTGGTGTGTGTATGCTGCATGTGTGTGTATATGTGTGCGTATTAGAGAGAGAAAGCCTGAAAGTATGTGTGAGAGCATGAATGTGTGCGTGTGTGTGTGTGTGTGAGAGAGCATGAATGTGTGTGTGTGTAGTTTTCTCAGAATGTAAAAATAAGTTATGTAACAAGTGAATAACCTTTAAGAAGCAATCTCAAGTAAGAAAACCAGATGAAACCAGTTCTGAACTGTTTTTTATTGTTGTTGTTGTTAACACTGCTGGGGGGTGGGGTGGGGTATGAGCAGTAGTTATTGTGAAGGTAAACCGACTGTGAATTAACATGGGAACTGGTCATTGTTCATGCTAAAGAGTCTTTTATAAAAAAAAAAAAAAAAAAAGAACAAAAAAGAGTTCCTCATTTTGGATGGCATCAGTGGACAGATGCCATAAAGATGACGACTGAAAAAAAAGTCAATGGTTCAAGGAAGATTCTAAGGTAGGAGAAGAGTGAAAAAAATCTTTCTTTCTTTCTCTATTAAAAAGGAAAAAAATGAAAAAGAAAGAGAAGACAAAGAAGAAATATGAGAAGAAAATCCATAGATGTTGATTTCTAGATTAGATATAATCTGATTAGATTAAATATAATCTGATTAGATTAGATATAATCTAAAAGACAAAAGGAAGTTGGAAATTTTATATATGCTTCAATGCATGCGTTTGTTCTTTACAAAAAGAAAGGAAAAGGATGATAAAGACTTAGAAACACATCTGTGTATACGCATACACATGAGTAATTATACACATATATCTGTTGATAGCTATCTATCTTTATCTACATCTCTCTCTCCATACATTATATATATATATATATATATATATATATATAAAAAGAAATGTTGTGTGTGTGTGTGTGTGTGTGTGTGTGTGTGTGAATTGGATGGTGAGTTGGTAAGTAGTACACAGGAAATATTGGAAGATGCTTATATGATGCTTTGGAGGAATTTTCGCCCAAAATAGCTCAGTACATTTCGGCAGGAAGAAGAAGGTAGTAGGATCAGTATAAGTAATGCATAAGTACAAGCATTAGTAGTTTTTAGAATAAGTAATAATATTTGTAGTTGTTGTTGCTGTTGTAGATGGTTATAGTAGTAGTAGTAATACTAATTGTATTGATGGTGGTTGTGGTCATGTTGTATTTGGTTGTTGTTGTTGTTGTTGTTGTTCCCAGAAGGTGAGAAAAGGGGTTAGAAAACAAGGTGAAATATTCAGGAGGAAACTGAGAAAGTGAAAAAAAGGGTCATGGAAGAAAAAAGAATAGAGAAAGGGAGAATATGTTAGAAATTAATTGGAAGGAAATGAAAGAAAGAAAGAAAGAAAGAAAGAAAGAAAGAAAGAAAAACAGAAAGAAAGAAAGAAAGAAAGAAAGAAAGAAAGGATGAGATTGAGGAAAGTGTGAAATAATTGTAGAAAAATAAAGTTAAGACAGGAAAAAAATGAAAGCTGAGAAAGGGAAAAAAGTTGTGTAACAAAAGCATAAAGTATTGAAAGAAAAAAAGGCAAAATAAACAGCAGTGTTTTAGGAAGACAAGTAAAAAAAAATTGAAGAAGAAGAAAAAGAAGGAGAATGTGTGCCAGGAGGATGGGATGTTATTCTGTTTTTAGAATCCTCCTCCTCCTTTCGTGTCCTCACTTGTACCCATCTTCATCCAAGAAGTGTGAGATGCAAAATATAAACAAAAAGAAGCAGAATTTAAAAAAAAAAAAAAAAAAAAAAAGAAGATATTAAAGATGTCAGATTAAATATGATACTGGCTTTATTTTAATTCTTATTCTATACAATATGACAGAATCCTTAACTTGATTTTCTTAAGGTGTTTAGGGATGGGGAAATAAAAGGCAAAGCAATTAACTCAGCTTATACAGGTATGTGCATGTATGCGGGTGGAAGATATCCAACACGCATGTGCTTGTGTAAATAAATAGGTATAGATATACAACACACATAATTAAGCTTATAGACACGTTGGCTTTTATTGTAGTTATGTATATAGGTATAAGTATATATACACTTCCAAAAAAACACACAACCATAAATAAGAAAAAGAGTGTGTGTGTGTGTGTGTGTGTGTGTGTGTGTGTGTGTGAAAACATATGAACTACAAAGGACAAAAGATATGTTTGAAAAGAAAACGTTTCTTTAATAAATTGGCAAATTCATTAAAGAAAGGGTTTTTTTTTATCTTTCAGCAAGAGTATCCCATTAGAGCTGATGAACAAGCATCAAGGCTTTAGTTTTTACAGGATTTATTTTGTACATCCATAGATACAAAATACAACAGAAAATCTGTTGTACTTAGAAATACAGGAATACATTGGTTTAGGCATAAAAATGTATCTCTGACCTTATTCTTCTTAATGAATTAGGGAGGTACTGTTTGGGAGATGGTTTCTCAGTTTACAATCACTTTCTGCTTAAAAACAGAAAGAAAAGACTTACTAACTAGATTAGGTTGTACATCAGGATGCCCCATGGCATCCACACACATCTTTCATTCAACACAGTCTATCATAATGTTCTTTAGTTCTAATAATGTTTCCATCTAAGCAGTGTGTCTACAGTGTCCCCAAGCAGTGTGTCTACAGACTCAAGTAATGTGTCTACAGTCCTCAAGCAGTGTGTCTACAATGTCCTCGAGCAGTATATCTGCAGAGTCCCTGAGCAGTGTGTCTACAATGTCCTCAAGCAGTGTATCTACAGAGTCCCCAAGTCATGTGTCTACAGTGTCCTTGAGCAATGTGTCTACAGTGTCCTTTAGCTGTGTGTCTACAGTGTCCTTGAGCTGTGGGGCTACAATGTCCTTGAGCTGTGTGTCTACAGATCTCCTTGTTCTTCCTTTGCTTGACTGCCAGAGATATATAATGACACATATAAAGACAAAGATGTTCATTTTATAAATATTCCTTCAAATACCATTCCATTTTTAGCTAATTTTTTGGTGTTTTTAAAAGCAACTTGACTGTATCCTTTCATCAAGATCTATATGACAAAGAAGAAAGTAATCGTAATTATTGCTCCAGAAGCAAGCATTCATTATGGTTAAAAGTAATCTTTGACAATATCATTAATCATTTACATATGATGCCAGGGTTGGGGGGGTCAGTGAGCAGGCAGTAAAGCAGTTATCAGTGCGGAAAGTGGAATTAGCAAGTTAGGCCCAATTTTCCAGCAAGTCTATTGCACTCACTTTTACCCAAATAGCGTTGGGAAAGACACAAATCAATTTCTTCTCAACACAGCTATGTGTTAAATAGCAAAGTATACTGAGTTCAGTAGCCTTTAATTGATAGCCTGTTCAGGAGAAAGACAACTTAATATTCAAAACTGTATAGAAGGCAATAGAAAACCATTTCTCTTTTTCAAGACAAAGAAACAATATTTCTAGATAGTCATAATCATCTACATCTCAAAGTGATAAAAAAAATTGATTATAAAAATCAAGTTTTTAATGGCTTCTCCATCTGTTCTGTATTGTCTATTGAGTATAATGATTTTTTAGCATATATACATAAGATGACAAATACATGCACCCGCACACACACACACACAAACATACATATATGTAATGCAAATACACAAAAAACACACACACACACACACATATATATATATATATATATATATATATATATATATATATATATATGTAAGCAAATGTAAATGGATATAGATCCGACAGAATGAAGAAAAATTTGGAAAAAACAACATATTTAAATGTTGTTTTTAAAATGAATGAAATATAGACGTCTGACGTTTCGGTTTAATAAACCTTTTTCAAGACAATATTCATTAAAATACAATTCAGTTCAATTTGACAAAGACGATGGATATAAACAACAAGTCTTATCCAAAACAGATAACTGAACTGAATTGTATTTTAATGAATATTGTCTTGAAAAAGGTTTATTAAAACCTAAACATCAGACGCCCATATTTCATTCATTTTAAACAACATAATTGCATTAAAGGATTTTTTGTTTGTTTTTTCCAAATTTTTCTTCATATATATATATATATATATATATATGTATATATATATATATATATATATATATATATATATATATATATATATATATATATATATGTACATGTGTCTGTGTTTTTGTGTGTATTTGTCATCTTAGGTATATATGGTAAAAAATCATTATACTAACATACAATACAGAATATATATATATATATATATATAGAGACAGAATATATATATATATATATATATATATAGACATATATATATACACACATATACATACATAAATATATATATATATGTATACACATACATACATACATACATACATACATATATATATATATATATATATATATATATATATATATATATATATATATATACTACCCATACGGATTACATATATATACATAGAAGTGATTATATATAATACTACCCATACGGATTACATATATATATATATAATACTACCCATACGGATTACCAAGTTTTTCATAACTTAAATATATATAATATTATATATATATATACATATATAATAGCTCGCCATGCATATTCAAGGATACCTGTCTATTAGGGCAGCTAGCCAATCCCTATTGCAGATACTTGCTCTGACATATTTGAGTTTGTTCATCACCCTCAGAGCCAACATGTGGTTTATACAGCTTCTATGTTGAGCAGACCTTAGTTACAGTTTCTGGGAAAGAGCGTATTATCTAGCATGATCAACAATCTGAACAAGGCCAGCACACTCAAACTCTCGGTCATGATGACTTGTGACTTCGTAATAGCGCAGCTATCAACAGCCCTCAAGATTTCCGTCTACCCAATTTCACTCACAGGGCTTGGGTCAACCTGTGGTATGGTTTTCAGGCACTTTCTAAAGGTGATGCACACTGGGATCGAATTAAAGATTTTGGTTGAAAATCTTGAACTTCCTCCTGATTGGATCTTCCAACGAGGTAATGATCCTAAACACACTGCAAAATCTACAATGAAATGGCTTGCTGAAAATAATGTAAATATCCTGAAATGGCCAAGTCAGTCCCCAGATTTAAACCCAATCAAGAATCTGTGGTGTTATTTGAAAATTCAAATCCAATCGAGACCTCCAACAAACATCCCACATCTGAAAACTGTATGCGAAGAAGAATGGAAGAAAATAGCAACTAAAATTTGCAAATCATTAATTGAGAACTACAAGAGGTTGGTTGTTGCAGAAGTGAATAATGGCGATTCTACAAAGTATTAAATAAAGATTATGTATTCTTTTTTGTATTGTACGAATACTTTTTTCACCTATTAAAATGGATAAATGGGATTTATTTCTATAAAATCAATTTTTTTTTCTGTTTTCTATGCATTTTAGTTATTATGTATTTGTGGATAGTTAATTATATGAAAAGTATGTTTATTCATTAGTTGGAAATAAAATAAATTAAAAATTTGTATGTGTACAAATATTTGTTCCTCCCCACTGTGTATATATATATATATATATATATATATATATATATATATATATATATATATATATATATATATATGATTAAAACAAATATAAGATTTAGCCCATTGATGTTACCTTCAGCATCCTGATTCCAGAGTTTGATAGATGGACTCTCCAGAAATCACTCCATCCACTTGTCAGGGGAATCAGCAATTGACTGTTCATATTTTCCATTTGCACATTCGTTAATGTCCAGCCATCTGTTAGAGTGGGTAGGTAATTGCTGTTGCAGATATCTGCTCAGGCACATTTGTGTTTGTTCAACACACAGAATCAACCTGTGATTTATACCGCAACTATGCTGAGTAGTCCTTAGTTACAGTTTCTCAAAGAGAGTATATCATCTGGTATGAACAACCATTTGAACATGCCCAATGAGAGCAAATCCTCAATCACAATGATGTGTAATTTCATGCCAGCACAACCACCGATGCCCCCCTCTAAAACAGTTTTGTCTACTTAATTTCACTCATAAAGCTTAGATCAATTTGTGGTATGGTTTTCAGGTATTTTCCAATGGGGCTTCATATTGGGATTGCTTCCCAACACCACCAAGAAGTCACCTTTCTGACAAATCAACCCTGATGATATGCCATGAGTCTCATGGTTGGAAAGTCTTTTAACCTTTTAACCACTCAAGCCATGTGCCCATATATATATATATATATATATATATATATATATATATATTGTCATCCACAGACAGGGTGTTTCGCTGTATCACAGCTCATCAGTGTGGATAGATGTCCAGTTGCCTCTAGCTAGGATTGAAATCCAGCAGAATTGGCATCAGTTAGATATTCTACTCCTAAGCTGTTGGCGCATGGCAGGGATGAAGGCGAATTTAAGCATATTTATTTTTAGATAAACACACAGTGACTGAGAGAACTCCATTCGCTTTACCAAAGAGTCTTGCATTGTTGGCAGTAATAGTCACTGTTTACAAACTCAGACTTCCTTCCCTGAGAGTTCAACCGAAATAAATTTTTCAGGAACATATATATTGTAGTTTTTATCAGGAACATATATATGAAGATTTTGTATATATATATATATATATATATATATATATATATACAAAAACTACATATTTTGAGTCCTTTGGATTTAGCTTTTAAGTATAAAAAACTGAATCAGCAGACCAAGTTTAAATTTTGGTTAGAGCTTCATATGTTCACATTACACCAACACATTTGTGAACGGCATGAAATCACATTTACCTATACTCTGTCCCATCATAAATTATCTTCAGAAAATATTTCATTATTAGCAATGTTGAAAGAGCAAGACTTTGGGTGAAACCCTCTTTCAAAACTACCTTACTTTTGCCCAGTAAGTGTAAAAATGTTGTTATCCCCATAAAAAAAGCTTGACAACAACCCCCACCAAAAAAAATGTAGATACTTATGATAGATACATAGATAGATTGATAGATAGATATGAAATGATTAAATAGAGAGATATCAACAGATATAGGTAAATAGATATGAACAGATTAGATAGATAGATAGATAGATAGATAGATAGATAGATAGATATGAATAGACATAAATAAATAGATGTGAACAGATTAAATAGATAGAGATGAACAGACATAGATAGATAGATAGATAGATAGATAGATAGATAGATAGATAGATAGATAGATAGATAGATAGATAGATAGATAAAAATAGCTAGATAGATTTGAATAGACTTAGATATATTGGGGCTAAATATATATATTTATACACACAGTGAAAGGGAAAGAGTTTGTAAGAGAAAATGTTTTTTGATGGTGAATCTAGAAAAGTGGATGTGGGCAGATGTACAAAATCATGTGCAACTGATGTGTGAGAAGTTTACAAATATGTGACATATGTATGAATATGTGTGTGTATATATATGTGTGTGTGTGTGTCTGTGTCTGTGTATGTGTATGTGTGAGTGTATATTTATAGGATAAAAGCAGAAGCATAAATATAAATTTTATGCATATGGACATGATTTATAAAAGAGTGTGAATGTAGTTGTGAGGTTTGTAACTATGCACTAGTTTAATGGAAACTGAACAGAGTATGCATAAATGTAGCATACACATATACAAACACACACACTTATATAAATATATATATATATATATATATATATATATATATATATATATATATATATATATATATAGATAGATAGATAGATAGATAGATAGATGATGCTGGAAATTTATGGTTAGCATTCTTGTCTCATAAACCTCAGTGGGTGCTCCATGAATATGGCTGAATGCCAAATTTTCTTAGTTTATTATATAAATAGACTTAGTGTGGTATAATAATGTGAAGATGTCTATGTATGCGTGTGTCTGCATGTGTGTGTATGTGTGTATGTGCATGTGAGTCTGCTAATTTAGGAACATTTTTCAATATAAACATTTGAACATTAAATTTTATGATTGTGATCTCAATACACCCTTTAATGAAAACTGACCAATAAAATTTCCATTTTTTCCTAACTTATATAATAATTATCTTTTGGCAAACTTGGACCTTTGTGCTAGCACAAAAACACTGTGTCAAAAGGACAGTTTTTCCTTTGACACCATTATTATTTTAACTACCTTCACTCCACATTTTATTAAAAAGCAATGATTAGAATTTAAAGTAAAACAAAAACATGATGAAAGTAAAATTATATGTTTTTTGTTCTTGAAAATTCACAAGAAAAATATTAAACACTATTTATTTATTAGATTGTTTATTTACAAGAATAAATTTAAATTTACAACATTCTAAAAACTAATACATTAAACTAATACAATGCAATGTTTATCAATGTTTACCAATTTCTAAAGAAATAATTTTTTATTCATAAATTTATAAACATTTCCTAAATTATTAAAATATGAGAACCAACTATAAGGAAATCCTTATTATTTGCCATTTTATAAAGTTCAAATCAATAGACAATTAGCCAATATTTTGTCAACCATTTCAATAAATAGTATAATAAATAGTGTAAATAAAAAATCTAATAATGTTTATTATTTTTGTTGTCAATTCCCAAGAACAAAGAAAATGTATAAATTCATTTTCATGTGTTTAGGTTTTACTAAAAATCTAATCATTTTACTAAAATTCTATTGTTTTACTAAAATTTTAATCATCACTTTTTAAAACAATAAGCAAAGCAGTTAAAATAATAGCAAGGTCAATGGAAAAAAACATTCTTTTTTTTGTGGGCACTGTTCCAGGGTTGCCTAATTTTTAAGAGATAAATAGCAAAAAAGGGAGTAGTTCATTTAAGATAGCCATCATAATTTTAGATATATGTCAGTGTTGCAAATAAAACCTCAGAAAGCTTAAAACACAAAAATTATCAGTTGAATAAATAAAATGGAAAAATCAGATATGAAATTGCTAGAGGACCAATATCTGGTTGAAATTTTTTTGCTATGTCAAATTCAGCATATCTAATGAAACAACAAAAAAGAGAAAATTTACTTGAGAAATCCAAGAATGGACAAAGGCTACATTTGCTGGAATCTAGCATTCACACACTGTGACTGTAAACACACATTGTCTGGTGTTAGCATTAGATACCACTGAGGCAATATGGGTGAACATTAATGATGTTTCAGCCCCCAAACCATGCTTGGCCCAAAGGTCATCATCTGATGAACACTTTGTGAGGGGCACTGCTGCTGTTTTTACAGTGGTAGTTATATATATTTATTTATTGATGAATAGAAAGTTTTATTTCATTTGCAAATAAAATTTATATTCATGCATTGATATGTAAAAACATCTATCAACTTTCTATCCAAATGATCAACTTTCTATCCAAATGATAAACTTTCTATCCAAATGATAAACTTTCTATCCAAATGATAAAATACCTTCTTTTATCCATTAAATCATTTCTAAGGGACAACATGAGAATAAATAAAATAAATAAACCTGTCACAATGTTGAAGGCAATTATCTACCTTTTAACAGGGAAAATTTATTGATGACTTAAGGGGCCTTTGAGAGCCATGTGACAGCTGGTTTTTGAGAACAGTCAGTTCAGGATAAAGACAGATGTGTTATCCAGATGCAGTTCAGCTGACCATGAAAGAAAACACAATTCCCATGTGTTCTAAATAAGAATTTAAGATATATCATCAGGGCTGTATTATGTCCCTGTTGGGGACATTAAAAGTAGAACCTTATTTTTATTACCCCCTCCCCGTAATATACTGTTTGCCTTTTTCTATATTTTAATTTCTCTGTAAAACAATTTGTGATGCATATTTGATCCCTATTTATAGATTGCATCTTAGTATGACTTATATTTGTATACTTCATTGTTGGAATTCATTTCTTTGGACTATTCTAGTCCTTCTTTCCATTATGTTAAAGTATTAGTAAATCATAAATGTACTAATGCCTAATGTGGGCTTTGGAGAGCACCCTGTTAAAGATTATTTTTTATTTCAAAACGAACCATAGAATTCTTCTCAGATTAGTTTTTTTAGACATTTCTAAAATCTTTGATTTTTATGAGATATAAATCTTTATGTACAAAGCTTTTTTTAAAGAGACATTAGTCTTTTATTACATAAAAAAATAATGAAAATGATTTGGCAACTATTATTTATTTCCCCAACTTCAAGGACAATATGCAATACATGTTCAATCTTTAGTGTGAAGAAGCTGTATAGACATCTTGTACAAAATGCAACTGAGCCAGGCTTGGATGCAATGGAAATTGGGCAAGCAAACTGTGGCAAATGCACGTCAGTACAGACACAAAAGAGGCCTCAGATTGCATGCAGGCATGTTTGTCAACAACAGTTACATCCAAGTTTTTCCTGTTAACAGCAGAACAATTTGTCATGTCCAGATACGGGCCTCTCTAAAATAAGTATATTACGGGGAGGGGGGTAATAAAAACAGTATATTACGGGGAGGGGGGTAATAAAATAAGGTTCTACTTTTAATGTCCCCAACAGGGACATAATACAGCCCTGATGATATATCAAGATCCGGGTCTTTTGTAAGATGCCTCATGCCAGTAAAAACTGGAGGAAAAATAGCAGTTGGCAAGACATGGCGACGTCACCCTCATGGGCATTTTATTTCTCAAGATGCTGTGGTTTCTGAGACAGTGTTACTTTTGTTACCTTCTGCCTATTAACCTGTAGTTGCTGGGGGAGCAAATGGTTAGGTGTTCCCCCACCCATCTCAACAGACTCTTTGCTTACTTTGCAAGAGAAACTCAGCTGTAGCAAATAGGAACTAGCAAGATATTCCTAGTCGTGGTCATTAAAACAAAATCAGTCTACCTTTGTAGATTAAATAAAAGGTTCAGTTCAAAATTCCATGCAGGTAACTTGGATTGACAAGCACTGATGAAGGCTTGTGGGTACAACAGCTGAAAGGTTATAATAATAATAACAAAGATGGAAACAATAGTCCACATGCAAATAAATTTTTTAGGATTGTCTTATTGTTTATCTGAAGTCATCAGGGTGTAACTCTGATTCATCTCTTAGCTCAGCCAATGAGAGGTGGTGGGGGGGTTTAAATAATATACACACATCTATGCTAGCATTATGAATTAAACTTTCTTTATTGCCTTTAAACTTCTGTTTGAATTTCTGTGATGAAGATTTATCATTATTTGTCTTCTTAGCCATGATCACATTCAGCAAAAAAAATAATAATGACAATTGTTTTTAAAAACACTGGTTGGGAGCTAACAACAATACAATTTCTCACTTAACCATTCAGCTTCGAGAAGTGAACTGCTCTCTTACTAATTTCTGGCCACAGAAAAGGACCTTTACATTCACTGCCTGTTGCTTCAGTCACTGCTGATTCCTCAATCCTGGCTGCTGGGCAGCTACTAACATTGGTCACCTACCTACTTCTTTCATGGCTGGACCCTTTTCTCCCTGACTCCTGCCTCTCTCTGCTTATATGGATAATGGTTGGGTCCCACTCCCACTCCATCCACTTTTTGGGTGATCAACTTTATCAAAGGTCTACTTTTATGATTATCTAAAATCATTGATAAAATTTTATGCTGCCAATTCAAAGGCAAGACATGAATCCTGAAAACCTGGCAATTTAGTTGCCTCAAGGATGGACTGGAAATGAAAATCAGATGAGTAGACTTAAAAGGAAGAAATTTATCTACTTATCTTCTAAAGATGTGTGAGAAATAGTATGGTTACACCTCCAGCCATTATCAGTAGCTGTTATAACTCACTCCTAGTGGTTAGAATATTATGTCTCCATTGACTCCAACCGAAGTCTACTGACTATTTTTGAGTTCTTTATTTAAGGCATCTTGTCTAGTTCATTTGTGTTACCAGGAGTGTCTTATTTACTCCACAATAATAACCTAGTAGTTTAGGGAGTTGATTTGTGAATTTTGTAAAAGTGATTGTGAGTTCAATCCCTAGGTAGGGCAGTGTATACTTGGACTCAGTCAAAACAAGGCAAGCAATAACTGAGCAGTACTAAAATTAAGAACTAGATGAGATATTCCTAGGCATCAAAAATAATCAACTCATAGATTAAGTAAATGATTCAGTTTTGTATTCCCTGTAGGTTACCTGAATGCATATATACCTGATGATGGCCAGAGGGTACAACAGCTGAAACTTCATAATAATAACAACAAAGATGAGGACAATAGTCCAAATGTAAATAGTGTAAATAATGCTGTTTAACTTGTTTTACACTATTCTTGTTTTCTCCATTTTTGTTTCATTCTCTGATAAACAAGGCAAATGTAAGGATTTTATTATCTGACAAGTATTTATATACAAGAGCAGAAAATATTGGTTTTTCAAAATTTTTTAGTATATTCAAGATATTGAACATATATATCAATCCCAATCCAAGATAATTTAAATAATAATTTACATATATGTATGCATAAAAAAAATTTCCTACTCACTTTTGTTTATTAGGCATTGAACTGTATCATCTCACATTCATGAACTTGCGTAACATTTACACTAACTTGATGAATATTCATGAGCACTCCTATACCATAAAATTTTGAAAAACCAATAACATTACTGCTCTTGTATATAAATACTTGTTACAAAATAAATCCAACATTTGCCTTAATAAAGTCCCTCAGAGGATGAAACACGTCAGGTAAATTTTCCTTTTGTCTTTTTTCATATTGTCCTTTTTACAGATATACTCTATCTGAAATTTTTACATATTATACTTATATTTGTCATTATTTTTTTTAATATTTTGGCCAGTTCTCCAGCCTTCCCCAGGTAAATGTGATCTATAGTATTTTTGGTAACAACAACCTAAGTAAGCTAAGTATTTCAAACAATCTCTCTTCATCTACTTTTGAATGTATGCAAACAATATATCACTTCTGTGAGCAACAAACTCTCTGACTTTTGTCTTAAATATTTTTTAATATTATTTTTTGTCAAATTAATTAATTTTCTGTATGAACATTTCCTCTTCATGAAAATACATTAAGACTATGGACTTTAAGACTTCTGATTTTTTTTCTTTAGATGACCAACTGACACGACTTCAGTCATGTAAATTTACTGAATAAATTCCTTATCTTGTTTTGTTAAAATTACCTGTGTGTTTCGTCATCATTATCATCCTTTATCTTCTTGGCATGGGTAGATAAACTGTACACTTTTTTAACCACTTAACCCCATACCACTATAGAACCAAGCACCAGTCAACTATTTTTGTTGTAGTCTGTAGATGACCAAATCAAGATAGATTGATCACATTATTGGTACGATAACTTCTTAGCATTTGCTGACATGTGTGACTCATGTCAATATAAATGCTCTTTCTTTTCAAGGCCCATTTATATTAAATTATAATCTCAAGTACTCAACTGTTTTCAGTATTGATTAACTCATTATTACATAATTTCCTCATTTGTTTGATAGAAATAATGCTTAACTTTTAGTCATCAGCATTTGTCAGACTTGGAAGACTATGGAGTTTACTAGAGTGACTAACTAATCCCTCTTGCAGACACTTGCTCAGACACATTTTGTGTTTCTTCAACTCATACAGAGATAACCTGAGGTCCATACTGTAACTATATTGAACAGAACTTATAGTTTCTGGGAGTGTGTCCATAATTTGGTGCGATCAGCAGTTGAGCAAAGCCAGTATGTTTCAACCGCCTCAACCACAATGACTTGTAACTTTGTGTTAGCACAAACATCAACAGTTTCTAAATAGTTTTGTCTAACCAATTTCATAAGACTTGGATTAACCTATGCTATAGTTTCCAGGCACTTCCCAACAATCCTACACACTGAGGTCATCTCTCCAGGCCTTTTCATCACTTTCAAATTGACCATGATGAGACCAATAACAAGATCAATCTCTCTTGATTTAGTCATCCACAGACTACAACAAAAATAACTGACTGGTTCTTGGTTCTACTGACATAGGAGAACTTCTTTGCCTCTGCCAGAATTCCTTGATTGAGAATCATAACATGTGAGTTAGTGGGCATACGATCAATAAATGTTTCCATTCACTTGGTTCTCATGTTAGAAGACTTGCCTGGAAGCTACTATTAACTCAGAAACATGAACATGACATATTGGTCAGTCTTGGAATGCCCAGACCTGAAGAAAACTTTTGTGGGCTGATATGTCCAAGATCAATTTAGTATAAAGTGACCAATGAAGTTGTATGTCTAGAATGACCTGATTCTAAGGCAGTGGTGCTGATGGTGTGGTATGGTTTCAGTTACCGGGCAAAAAAAATAGATCCCTTCATTGTAGAAGAGTGACTTATTACAATAAGATTATCATGATCACTGTGACATACCACATATAAATGCACACACAGACACTGCAATTTCATTTTGCTACAGGATAATGCTCTAATGCAAAAAACCAGGATTACTTAGGAGGGGTTTTGGTGTCATAAATATTAATGCTTGTATAATGGCCAGCAGACTCTCTCCCAATTTGAATGTGTTATTAAGCACATAGAGGATATGATTAGACAACCACTCAATAACCACAAGCTACATGTCCAAATTATCTCGGAGCTTTGTCAGAGGAGTGGAAACAAATTTCTCTGGTTTGACCTACAAAATAGTGAAAATATTTGTCACAGGAGTGGACACAATCATTATTAATTGTTCTGTGCTTTTATTTAAACAATTTCTTTTGTTAATTTTAATAATTATCTCATTAATTCAACCATTAAATGGTGTTTTCCAAGTTTTTCATCTGGCTGCATTTTTACTTTGCAATTTGAGAATAAATAAAATGGATACAAATTTGGTATAAATAAATCTATTTTTTAAAAAGGTGGTTGATATATTATTACTATTATATTATTATTATTTATGGTAGGGAGTGTTGTTTAATATTTACAAATGACAGACTGCCCTCTTCTACTTGTCTGGCCATTGAGATCATGTAGATCTTTACCTATTCCACCATTGGAGTTTTCAGGGATTGGACTGCAACTGTACACATATGGAAAGATTAAAGATGCTGAAGAAATTGCTGAATTGAAGAAAAGGATGGTTTTAGAAGTTAGCAATGTGTGACATTTTCTGATGAGACATATTTCTAATTGTTTCAGTTTGATTGTAGCATTCAGGTGTAGTGTTGACACCATGAAACCATAGACCCCAGTAGTCAACAAGACATTTTGCAGGCTGGTGGTGTTTCCATAGTGGGATGTGTTCACACAGCATGGATTTTATCCACTAGTCTTGCCTAAACACATCATTTGTGCACTGCTTCATGACTCCATTTACCCCAACAATAATGGGTTATCCAGTACGAAAATATACTATGTATTTGAGCCGAAATTGCCCAGAATTGGTTGAAAGGGCATTTACCATTTTTGCCTAACATGAGTCCAGCATAAGTCCAATCAAACATTTTATGGAACATAATAGAAATGCTATTTGTATGCAAGATCCTGTAGCTCCAAATATCAGAGAGCTGTGAGAAGCTATCGAGACAGCATGGAGGAAATATCTTTCCAGAGGTTTTTCTGACCAATTGTGGAATTGATGCCATGTCAATTTGCTACACTTCACAGAGCTAGAGGGGATTTTACATGTTTCTCAACTAACCCATGACTTCTGCTATCATGTCTGTATATTAATGCCAGAATAAGATCTTGGTTAGTGCTTGTCGTTTTTCTAGTAATTCATAGGATTGTCAGCTTGTTAAATGATAAGGAAACTGCTGATGATAGGCAAAAAGATAACAAAGCAAATATTGTCACCCCCCCACAAAGACCAGAGAGAGAGAGAGATCATGTCAACCAAAGTGGATAAGCAATTATGAGATAATGTAATTAAGATTAGGTCAGGTTAGTTAATTATATATAGGTGTAAACAGTTAATTATAAATAAGTATAAATAGTTAATTATATATAGGTATAAATAATTAATTATAAATAGGTGTAAATAGTTCATTATATATAGGTGTAAATAGTTAATTATATATAGGTATGTTATGAATAATCAAAAGGGGTCTCTTTTTTTGTTACTCTCATCTTTGAGAGAGTTATTTCTGTTTACTGGGACTATAAAAGGACACTATATGTGAACCTTGTATTCTCAGTTGAATAAAGCTTTCTTAAAGCCTACACCTACATACTTTTGTCATTACAAGGCATAAATAGTTAATTATAATTATGTGTAAACAGAAACAGAATTTTTTTGTTTTTTTCATTCTCTTTCCAGCTTTTTTATGGGTGCAGTAATTCTCAGGTTAGTTGGTGGGGGGGATGTCAAATATTTGTTGAACACAGCACATGAGAAAAAAGAGTGAATGATGCCATAAATGCAAGTTGGCATGAAGAGAAGCAGAACTCAAATTCTCGTATGGTGGGGTGTTGGGGTACTTTGTTTTCACTCACTCAAACAGAGTGACATTTTGTGTTATCAAATCTCACCTGAGCTTATATACTGTCTTTTTAAATTCTTTTTCTTTTTTGTATGCCCTCAATGAATATATCCTGCTGCTTCTTTCTTTCTATATAATATCAATCTTTTCTAAGTAGAATGAATAATAGGTCAATGAAAAGTTAAAAATTTTAATTTAGACAATGTAGTGTATTAGCAAGAATTAATAAATCTATTAATATACAACTTATCGGGTTGCTGTCACCCATTATTTATATTTAGAATATAATTCTTGCTATTAAAATTTGAAAATCCATTTTATTTTTGTTTTTCATAGCCTCAACCAAAAAAAATACTAATTATCTGAAAATTTTCAACAAAGCATCTTGCCATTGCAAATGATATTAAAAAGAAATAATGTAACACTTGTTATGAAAATGTTTAGTTGCATTCATTTGGAAAAAAATTCATTTTCCCCTCAAGTTGGCTGCATAAGTGAGTTAAATAAACATTAGGTTAAATAGAAAAACACTACAATAGTTATCTCCTTGACCCATAACTTAATAGATGTTTATCATATACTGCTCAACTGTAGTAAAAAAACAGATAATGTTCTATAAGTAATCTATCTCCTTCTGTATATTATCATCTATCTATCTATCTATCTATCTCAGTTTGTTCATATCTACTGAAGAATACTGATGATGACAATTGTATGCATATATACAAATACATACAAATATTATGTCCATAAACAAACACACACACACACACACACACATATATACTATACTACTAATACTACTACTAAAGAAAAAACAATTAATGTTGGTATGATCAACAGACAACTTGTCAGAGGACCTTATACCAGAAAAGATCCTGAAAAAGGAAAGAAAAAAGAATGAAAGACCAAAAGGCAAATGCCTATCTACTTAGTAAAGAGTTCAATGCTCAGATTACCAAGACAAAGCAATAAACACTTCACAATATCAACTTCTAACAAAGGCAACCCTACCCATTACTCAAATTTCACAGTATTGCGGTCTTCAGACAACTAGAATGGAACTGAAAGAAGTGGGAGGGTGTCTAACTTTATATACCCATGATCATAACTCACCTATGCTAATGCATCATGGGAAACTTCCCATGATGCATTACTGTAAGTGTGTTACAGTCATGGGTATTAGCGCAGGTATGTTACAGTCATTGGTATTAGTGTAGGTGTGTTACAGTCATGAGTATATAAAGTTAGATTCCCCCCACAACTTCTTTCATTTACATTCTAGTCATCTGAAGATCACGAGAGTGTGAAACTTGAGTAAAAACTCAAGCAGTCTTGTGTATATGATGATATGGCAATAGATTTCCAATCTTGAACAACCAATAACTTACTATTTTTTTGCCTTGTTACTAATAGCAGTCTGGCAAAATGGCATATGGTATTAAAGCGAATAAGAAGGTATTGACTGATCATTGCAGTGGATATGTGTACAGTTAGGTATTGGGTAATGCACTTTAGCAGTAGCAATGTGTGTGATAAGTCATGTTCTAGGCAATCCTGAACAGCTATAAATATAAGATCATTTCAAAAATGTATAGTTGAAGGTGATGACTGTGGAAAAATAGTGTTTTGTAGTTGAACATAATGGGTTGCACATTAGAGTCAAGCAGATATTTGTGCTTTTTGAGTCCCCTGAATGATTTTCAGCTCAATTATAGAAATTTATTAATTTTATTTGTACTTAAGAGGCAAATTAAAATAAAACTTAAAAAATAGGGCTTTAGGTCTAGAAAGCTTGGTCTGCTGTGAAGAAACTAAATTTTTGAAAAGTGATTAACTTTTGCATTTAACCAATGTAGATTTCTGTTTAGGGAATTTTAATGCCAAAAATGGATTCAGCATAAAGGAAAAAAATAGGAATATAGACCTCAATCATAATTTTCTGATAACTAGAAGGAAATATCAAAAAATGATATTTAGTCCCCAGCATATAGAGCCAAAAGTAAGTAAGGATCAAAAGTAAGTAAGGATCAAAAGTAGGTAATGATCAAATAATTGGTTGATTGATTTTGTTTAGCAGCATATCAACCTCTATGGGTTATTTAATGCTGAAATCTAAGTATTTTGTACATAATAATGTTATGCTTTCAATTACAGATATTTTATACGTAATTTTATGCTTTCAGGATAAAATGTATGTTTTTAGATATATAGTTTGTAGATCATAAAATGTATTGCTGGTAATTTAAGTACAAAAATGTATTGTTGGTAATATTACTATAAAAATGTACCATTGATTTTTGTTTGGGGGTTCACTATTTTCTCATAGTTGAGGCCCTAACAAGTGTGCCCACCTAGAGTCAGGGTGAAGCTAGGAACATAATGGCATATCAACTCCTCATGGGTCATTTAATGTGGAAATTTAATTTTCTTGGGAGCTTTGAAGTAATAAAAATATGTTATTCTACTTTCACAATTGAGTAAATGGTAGATCATACTCAGCTTTTTTGCATATACATGTTTGTGTGGACATGATTACTAGAGGTGGTGATATAGATGTTTTATGTTGTAGTTTTGTTGAAGTTATATTTTGGAATACAGTTTGCTTTCTTTAAGAAATTGTAGGATATTATTTGGATTAATGTTATTCTTTCATGTTGGTTGTTTGGCTGGTCAGTTGATTTTGTTTAGCAGCATATCAACCTCTATGATTTATTTAATACTGAAATCTAAATATTTTGAATTAAATTGCATGCTTTCAACTACAGATAAATAGATAGTATTGGTCATTTTTTTCTATATATAAAATTGTATAGCTTGTATTTTTAGTATAAAAATGTATTCTTATATTTCCAAAAGTTTTTTTTCATAAGTTTTTTTTTGTTTGGGGGTTCACTATGTGCTGATAGCTGGGACCCTAACAGGTGCTACCACCCATGGTCAAGGTGGCTCTGAGAACACCAACAATTAAAAGGTGGTTTCATGCTCCTCAAAATCTTCAATCCCCTGGTCAGAGGCCTTGCTGCTATTGGTAGTTTTATCATAAGGATCAAAAGTAAATAAGGATCAATAGTAGATAGGGATCAAAAGTAAGTAAGGGTCAATTTAATGTAGGAAAGAAACTGAGTAAGTTTTAAATATCTTCTTGAGAAAAATTTTCTTATATTTTGTAGATTTAAATTGTTTTAATATTTGGGAACTTACAGAAAAAGGTGAAAAAAATTGTCTTTAGCATTTTTGTTAATGTTATTTGAAGTAGGTGGGTCAGAGACAGAAAAGTAGGCAAAATATGGCCAAAACATTGTGCTAATTTAACTGAATTTTGTGCTGCAGGGCCCCAAATCCATTTGATTTCAGTCATTTTTAAGAAAAGTGTCAAAATAAATATTTCAACAAGATTCCAATGATATTCTTAGCAAAAAGAATCAGAAGAAGAAACTATCCAGAATTGATCATTGGAAAATATCTGATTAAACATTTGAAAGTTTTGATTAAATGCAAATGATCATAACTTGATAAATACTTGGGAGTTAGGACAAAGTTAGACCAGTTCTAAAATCCCAAGACTGGTCTACTTTCTGACTAAATATAACACATATCAGTTGGGAAATGTTCCAAAACTGTTCTACTTGCAAGCCCAGTGTTGAAAATCTTCCCTAGCCAATGGTTTTATTGTTAATTCTTGGTTATGGGTGTAGAAAATTTAGTGAAGTTCCCCATATGCTCAATGGATATAAATTTAGTGAGCATAAGGGGGTGTTTTGACAACCAGTTTCATAACAACACTATGTTGAAAATCTTCCCTAGCCAATGGTTTTATTGCACTCCCAGTATTTGTTGTAGTTTTGGTTGGATTAAATAGAAGTCATTATTTTTGGAGAGTCTCTCAGGAGTAGTATATATATATATATATATATATATATATATATATATATATATATATATAACAATGCCTTTAACTGTGCCATGTGTCCTCAAGGTATTAGTTAGATCCAGTGACAGGACCGAAAGAGCGTGAGTTCAATACCCGGTTAAGGCAGTGGAGAACTTTCAGAGGGAAAATTAACAGGAGATAACTGATAACTGACATCCATTAAACATGGCATGTGGAACTAGAACAGTCTACCCCAGTGAGCAAAATAAAGGGTTCAGTTCGACATTCCAACCACCTGAAGAAGGCCGGGGCGTACAACAGCCGAAACGTTGTAATAAATATGGCAACAAAGATGAGGACAATAGTTCGAATAATGTAAATAAGGTACAATGAAGGGGAATATTGCATCAAATCACAATTCATTGCTGGTTCCAGTTAATTTAGCAACCACAGTGTATACTGGATTCCATAATTTTTATAGTCTTCAGCCAACAAGACTACCACTAATGACACCATGGCATTGGTTACTGCACTTCATTTGAACAGGAGATTATCACCATTGGATGGTAGATGAGTGGCATCATTTTACCTGTTTAGTTGAATCACATTTCCAGCTCTTTCAGACAGGTGGTTGAGTTTGAAGGTGACTGCTTGAGAATATCAACCCAGCCTGCCAGAAAGGTATTGTGCAGGCTAGTGGTGGCTCTCTAATGGTGAGGAGAGTAAAGTCTGTCTTGACAGGTGTGACATACACAGATCTTGTTTCAGATAACTTGTACACTTTTATGGTTGTCATATATCTTCCTAATGATGGTTGCTTCCAACAAGATAATGCAGTCCCCTTCCATCCCTCCTCATATATTGGTGATATAAAACTGGTTGTCAAAACACTTGGCTTCAAATACTCTATTTGCCCTTATGCTCACTAAATTTATATCCATTGGGGAACTTCACTAACTTTTCTACACCCATAACCAAGAATTACAAGTTATATAGTTATGGAGAGCTCTGGAACATATTTAGATTGGTATATCCATGAAATGAATCCAGCACCACATAGATGCCACACCATATTATCAAGGTGTTGTTATTAACATCAAGGAAAGATCTACATGCTACAAGGTAGACATCTCAAATTTTGGGATACTTCCCTCCATATGATGAATTATCATTTCTCAGCTTGACCAAGAAGGCCTTCTAAAAACAAATTAGATCTTTTGTCTTTGGTTACATTTTTAAGAAGTAAACTGTTTTAACCTAGGGAAGGTTACTGAATAGAATAATCACACAAAGGTTTGCAATGAACGATAATACTTAGAACAAGAACAACACATATAAGATTCACCAGCATCTTGTAGAAGTAGTCAACTACTAGAAGTGAGTTAAGTGAATTCCACAATGAATCTCCAATTGCAGACCAACATACAGTATTTACTACTGTATTTATATGAATGGGGACAAACCCATTATTGTCCATTGGTATGCTACAACATAAACCAAGGCTGAGAACTTTTCAGCACTTGTTGCATATTGTGTTATATATATTCATAACTTTACACATGCACGCACTATATATATATATATGAATAAAGACAAAAGGAAAAATCTTTTTGTCCTCTGTTGGACTTTATCAAGGCAAATGCAAGGATTTTATTTTGTAACAAGTATTTATATACAAGACCAAAAATGTTATCAGCTTTTCACAATTTTTAAATTTAAGAATGCTTATAAATATTCATCAGGTTAACTGAAATGTCAAGCAAGATATGGAGGACACCAAATGACACAATTCAATGTCTAATAAATGAAAGTGAGTAAATGATATTCTTGAAATTTTTTAATTCTTTCTTAATTTTTTATTTTAATATGAATTATGTTTCTTGGCATCTTCCATAGCTTGAACTTTATGGACTGACACTACAAAATCACAAACAAAGAACTGTACCAAAGAACAGAAACTACATCGGTTGAGGACTACCAACAACGGCAATGACTAAAATGGATAGCACATGTAACTTGAAGAGAAAATAATGACATAATCAAGATGTTAACATTCTACACCAGTTCAAATAGAAGATTCAGAAGGAAACCCCCCTCAATACTGGAAAGAGGGATAACAGCTACTGGGCTTGAGAAGAGAAAATAATAACATAATCAAGATGTTGACTTTCCACACTACTTCAAACAAAAGGCTAGGAAGGAAACCCCCCTCAATACTGGAAAGAGGGATAACAGCTACTGGGCTTGAGAAGAGAAAATAATAACATAATCAAGATGTTGACTTTCCAGGCTACTTCAAACAAAAGATTAGGAAGGAAACCCCCCTCAATACTGGAAAGAGGGATAACAGCTACTGGACTTGAGAAACCTGTTTTCCTAAAAAAAAAAAGTGTTTCAAGAGAAAGATTTTAAAAATTTTAACTGAAAACAGTACTAGCTGCTTGGTCAATGAATCTCAAATGTTTCCTTGTAGGGAAACAGTTAATATTACCATTAACACATACACACACACACACATATATATATATTAAATAGTGTATTTTAGACAACAAGGATTCATTTAAAGAAGTAATAAATTCACCTGACGAAATTTGCATGTTGAATTTTTTATTGAAAAATACAATAAAAAATTAAACAGAGATACCTTGTCAATTGAATTCAACATTGTGTGTGTCTTGGTATTATGGACACTCCCTTTGTCTATGATGTATAAGGGTCCAACAGTTCAGTTGTTAGAACTGAACCACCAGACTATCTACATATTTGATTTGGTTATTGTGGTGAAGATTTGTGTAGAATTGCCTACAGATTTTTGAAGAATTATAACAGAGAATTGATGAACATAAATTGTCATGAGGTCTCCAAACCGCCTATCTCAGTTTTTAAATTCAGAGTTGGCTTTCACCTAAACTGTTCGCCAATTAAATCTAAAGAGCTCTGTCTGGCATACTATTTAACCAATAACTAGGGGAAGAGATGGAGATTCATAACTTACTCAAGGCTGTTTGCATGTAAGTGAATCTAATGAACCTGACTGGAATTTGAACTTACCCATTTCCAATTCCAAAAGCTGCTAACTGTTACACTATCTGGTCATCCATATATATATATTTTACAGCAAGGTCTACCCTTTACACTTGAGGTAGACAGTTACTTTTGGAGACCATTTTTGTATATAGGAGTGGAAGACAACAGTTTATTCCAGCCTTGAACAGGTTAAGATTGTAGTGATCAGGGAAGCATCCTCTTTGGAGTTGGTTCCACAGGACAGTGTTTTGTGGGAAGAAGCTGTTCACATAGAACTTACTTCTTACCGATGGAATACAGAGGGAATGTGGGTGGTTCGCTACTATGTAAGTGACATGATGTGTTCTTTGCTGTGAAGGTTTGCCTCAGTGGGACCAGGGGATGTAGTTCATCTGAGCACTTTCCGTGGGAGTAGTGGTAGAACAGTGAGAGGTTTGCCACATCATGCCTGTGAGAGGTTGAAGGGTGGGGAATAGTTTGTCACCTACAAGGGCTCAAAGATGCTTTTGGACTCTATCAAGGCTGGAGTGAAGTCTGGGCAGCTCTCACCCAAATATAACACCAGTACTCCATTTTTGGTTTGATCTGGATCTTGTAAAGGTAGAGGATAATAGGAGGGGTCAAGTACTTACTAAACAAGTACAGGGAGCCAACCATTTCCCCTGCATCCTTAGCAATGTGTCATATGAACGAGTTCTACTTGAAGTCGGGTGTGAGTTTGAGGCCCAACAGTCTTTCGAAGGTACAGTGCTTTTCTGAAAGGACCTCCGTTCATCAAGATTGATGGTAGTTTGGGGTCAGATCAGTCATGATGGAATGTAACTAGTTTGGTCTTTGAGGCATTGAATGTAACCAGACAGTTTTTATCTCATTCAGTTGCTAGTGTAAGATCAGAAGAGAGGTCAGAGAGGTCAATTACCAAATCTCTGACCATCAAGAGTTTTAGAGGTGCAACCATATATAATTGTATCATCAGCATAGATATTTACAAATGATCTAAATATATTCTTAGGCAGATCATTTATGTAGATCAAAAAGAGGGTTGGTTCAAGGAGTGCCTGTGTTGACATCTAGGGTTCCAGACGACTGGACATTGATAACTACATTTAGGGACCTACCAATTCAGAAGGATTTTATGATCAAAAAGACCCTCCAAGTAATTCCAAAACTGGAGAGATTGTGTAGTAAGCTTTTGTGCCACATCTTGTTGAAGGCCTTTGATATATCTAGTGCTATGGTCCGCAAGGTGTGTTTGCTGTCAAGAGCCTCACTGATTTTGTGAATGATAGTAGTTAGGACGTCAGCAGTGGATCAGGCCGACCAAAACTCATACTGCTTGTTTGTTCTTTTCTAGGTGCTCGATGACCTTCTTATTGATTATGGTCTCAAAGAACTTGGTGATGATGCTGAGGAGACTAATGGGAGAGGGAAGATTACACGCCTGCAATTCTTGAAAACTGAGCACATGCTTGAAACTTTCCACAGATTTCTCCTTCAAGCAGCAGTTGAATAATTTTGCTAGGATTGGGGATAATTCCAGGTTGATGTTCTTATGGACAACCAATGGAATTTTGTCTTGACCAGTGGCTTTCTTAGGGTCGAGACCTTGTGTGCTGTGAAGGTAATATTACTGAGATTGTGCTCAATGAGTCATTGGAACTTGGGGAGAGGATGGTCTTTATCATCTAACATTGAATTAGAGGCAAAGGGGTTCACCTTCTAAGAAGAAATTACCTTGGAAACATTTATAATTGTGGGCACAGCCATTTTATCTCTTTTCCTGATTTAATGATTCCAGAATTCCCGGGATCCAATTTGTTTCTTTTCAACCTTGGTCTGGACCAGCTATGCATAGCTGCACTGGGCATTTTCTAGGACTTTTTTTTTACAGCTATTGTGGGTAGTTCTGAATGCAGTGAGGGCTGAATTATTTCACTCCTTGCAATAGATATTGAAGTAGTCGTTTTGGTGAGTTATAGCTGTAGTGCATTCAGGGGTGAACCAGGGTTTAGTTTTTGCTGGAATTTGTGGGCGGGCATAAAACTCTCTATTCCAGAAACAATCAAATCAGTGACAAGAGCAGCAGTTTTTGAGGCATCATGCTTCAAGAAGGTTGGGAGAGGGGCTTCCATCATGTAGGATCAAAAGATGCCCCAGTCTGACTTTGCATAGTAGAAAATTATTCTATGGAACAGTACATCAGGGGATGCCTTAGGTTTGGCATCAATCTGGAAGCTGATTAGTGAATAGTCTGATGTGCCTAGTGGAGGTAAAACTTTTGATAGGCATTTATTAGGACAGGAGGTTAGGAAGAATTCAAGAAAGTTGGCCTGATGTCCCATCATGTCCAGGACCCAGGTAGGTCTTACAATGATCTGAGTTAGTTCATAGGCAATGCAGAAGTCTCTGCAATATCTGCCTTCAACATTGGTTTTGCTGGAGTGGACTAGCCACCCCTTGTGGTGGATATTGAAGTCACTGTAGATATGAAAACTGGACAAGGAGAATTGAGTAAGGGTATTGTCAATCTTCCCAGATATTCGGTCTGAGGACAGTAGAAAGCAAAGACAGATATGGTACTATGGATAAGTGCCACACAGAAGCACATATAGGGGAGATCACGTTCCTCATTTTTTGTGTCCCTGCTACAGAAAAATTCATCCTTGATCTTGATGTAAGCTCCGAGTATATGCTCTCCAATAAAGTGGCTTCTAGCCTACTTAAACCCGATGAGTAACACTGAGGAAGATAAGATGAGTTGTAAGTACAAAAATAGAAAAAGAAAAATTATATGGTTCAACCCCCTCCTTCTGTAGGTTATCCAACACTAATATCGGACAAGTTTTTCTAAGGTTAATAGATAAACATTTTCAAAAGAACCACCCTCTAAGTAAGATCTTCAACAGAAAAACCATCAAAATAAGCTATTCCTGCACAAATAATATATACCAAATTATTGACTCCCATAATAATTGCATTCTAAATAAATTCCATGGTATCAACATTAAACCTGGTATGGATTCCCCATGTAATCGTAGAAATAGTGAGCATTGTCCTGTCAATGTAGAGCTTCGAATGTTATTTACCAAGCAACTATTTACCCCAAAGAAAATAAGTCAAACCATGATGTTTACATTGGAATTTCCAGAGGGGAATGGAAACAAAGACTTTACAACCATAGGCACTCCTTTTCCAACCTAAAATTGAAATTCCAAACTGCTCTTTCAATTTTAAGGGTAGATGTAACCTGTGCTTAGAGAAGAAAATAAGAATCATTAAATTTGATAATCAAAGAGTACTACTAAACCAAAGGAATGAGTTAGTATCCAAATGTTATCACAGGAGTTGGTTTAAACTGATGTAGAATATTATTGATCTTGCTTAATCTGTTATCATCTGGCACATATATCATTATTTCTATTCTATTTCAATCCTATTAAATAACCTTCCTCCAACTTAGGGTTTGGTTAGGTTTTTTTAATTAAATTTACATGTAATATTTTATTTATATTAATTAATTAATTATTAATTTATACTTACTTTTTAATAAATATTCATTTAATTCTTGTCAATATTGATTTTTATTTTATATTTATTAATTTATATTTAATACATATTCTTTATTGTATAATTTATTTAATAATTTATTTTTCTTTTTATTATTTTTTCAATAATTTTATTTAATAATTATTCTATTTAATAATTATTTTATTTATTATATTGTACATATTATTATTATTATTATTTTATTCTATACATCATTTTTCTTTTAATTTTAGAGGTTACCTTTTTACTTACCAATTTTTTAAAATAAGTTTTCTATAATTTTTAAATATCTTTAAGTAATTTCCCTTATATAAACTATCTATTGATGATTTTTTACTAGCATAATTTTTTAAAAAATTTAGTGACTGTTTCATAACAAAGTTCACTGATTAATATTTTAAAATATTAAGGTTATTTTAACTAATTGAACCAGACATTCGCACATCTACTATCTTTTAAAACTGCTATTTCCTCTTTATTCTCATTCATCTGTGGCATTTTTCCTTTTCTTTTTCTTTTTTCTCTCTTCCTCTTTTTTTATTCCTTTAATGTCGATATTCTCACTATAATATTGGAAATCTATGTAAACTTATGTTCAGACATTCATCCGCTGCTCCTACTCTCTTCTCTTTCTTTTTTCTCTTTTCTGTTTTTCTTTTTCTTTCTCCTTTTTTTATCTTCCACATCTTCTTTTACTCTTTAAATGTTTAAATTTTAAGTTCTTATCTCATGTCCTGAAATCTCTGAATTGATATGGTCCACAAGGAAATCTTATGGATCAAAATAGCTATTTTTTGAATGAGGTAGTTTTGGATTTCTAATCTATGTATTTTATATTATATATATATATATATATATATATATATATATATATATATATATATTAACTATAAAGGTATATGAAGAAGAGGGTAAAAAATACATCTGTACTAAGGTAAATGTGTATGATATATATATGTACATGCATGTATATGATGAGGATGGGAAAGTGTATGGATTTAATAAAAATTTTATTAAAATTTTAAGTTAACATCTGTATAATAATAAAAATAACCAAATGTGAAAATGACTAAAAATTGTTTTTTTTGTCTCAGCTGATACAGTATAAAAAGTCTATCTATCTATTTATGCATCTATCTATCTATCCACATATATGCGAGTAGTTTCGACTGTATATTCAGTCATCTTCAGTTATGGAAATTATTTAAGAAAGAACTTATACAGTTTATAATTTTAAAAAACAAGGATCATAACATTCATTGAGTGATTAGTAGGTTAATGAATATTTAAAATAATGTTAGCAAAGAGATTTTGCCATTTTATATCATTAACTTTACTAATTTACTTTTTGTATGAATGATTCATTGTAATTTAATATAATATAGAACTGCACCACATATTTCATATATATATATATATATATATATATATATATATATATATATATATGAAATATGTGGTGCAGTTCTATATATATATGAAAAGTGTGTGTATATATATATATATATATATATATATATATATATATATATATATATATATATATATTATTTATATATTACATGTGTGGTACTTATTAGAAAGTGCTCAATATCAGAGATAGAGCTAACATATTTGGCTGGATTGATGTGAGTTTGTGACCCTGGGTTTCACGCTTTTGTGATCATCACTTTATCCCATAGATATAGCACACCTTAAAACTATATATATATATATATATATATATATATATATATATATATAGAGAGAGAGAGAGAGAGAGAGAGACATATACAGATACAAGCATATATATATATATATATATATATATATATATATGTGTGTGTGTGTGTATATGTGTGTCCAGTCTCGTAAGGTGGGTTTTGAGTGCCTGAAGCAATTTAATTTATTGTGTTATCAACTGTTATAAATTCTAGTTTCATATGTATTTTCTCAACCTAATTAATATTTTTGTGTCTCTTAAGATTTAGTGGCTGGGGCAATCATCCCTCTGTCCCTGTCCATGCTGTGCAACTGCATATATCAGGCATGGATCAAAAGTTTGATATAGTACTGCACAGTTAAAACACAATTTAAAATATTTAAATAAAGAAATTTCATGAATAAAAATTTCAACTGCAGTTTTCAAGTTTAAATTGATGAAAATAATTAATTTAATACTTAGATAGTAACAACTATCTGCCAACTGAAATAAACCTGATTTTATTTGATTTAGGATAATGTTCAAATTTGAATTTGTTAAATACCAAAGAAAAAAAACTGTCACTTAAATATGATGTCATAGTCATTATGAAACAAATTATGATTCAATATCAGCATAAAAATTATTTCTACATTTATATTTTCATTACATTTTTTTTACTGTTTTTCCAATCATAAATTTCAGAATCATAAAAGCCATCATGAAAAACGTGTCTAGACTTTCACACACCCTATGAATATTTATCTACTTTTAATTGATTATTAAAATTCAGTTAAGCACAATTGCAACTTTCTTTGGAAGAATAAAAATGACATTGTATATCTGCAATTGCCAAAACTTTAACCCAGTTTCAAAAACTCCAACAGAATTTTTCTATGTGAGATATTAAATATTGAATACACTGCAAAAAAAAAAAATGATATTATTTATATATTTAGGCAGGAAAGTTAAATTTTTAAAAAAAGTTTTAAAATACATTACAATCATACCAAACTGTTCTTAAAGGATCCATTCAAATCCTCAACTCTTTGAGAGATGAGGCAGTAGAAGGAAACGTCATAGATAATTATTTTATCTACCAACTTTTAACTTAGCCGAATATGTCATACATGCAGTATGTGATAGTAGAAATGTTTGTCATTTTTTAAACCTGGGTGTGTTGCAGTCAGTTATTCATCGGATGTCTCCCTGTCCTCATTAAAAGGGAAAAAATATACATGAGTCAGTGATAGTTGGATGTAATGAGAAATACATAGAGAGAAGGAATGGGAGAGAGAGAGAGAGAGAGAGAGACAATATGTATAATTATCAGTATTCATTTTTGTTTCAAGGAAATAAAATGAAAACACTTTTTTATCTTGATTACCTTGTTCAATTAAAAAATGGTTGATCTTTTAAAACTTTTCAGTTAAAGCAAAAATGAAAATTGATGCCAACTTTTCATCAAAAGAACAGTTTCCAATTAATTTTCTATATACAGAAGAAACTAATATAGAAAATGAAAAGTGTGTTGAAATAACTTTTACCATCTTTGCAAATGCAAAGCAGGATGATTTTTCGTGATTGTTTTTCTTAGTTTTAAAATTATTTTGGATATTTTTCTTCTAATTTGAAAAGAAATAACAATGTATTAAATTAAGCCCCCTACACCTACAATGCATATTTTCAAAGTCTAAAAGTCCAGTGGTATTTTTCATTTGCTTTTAATCATTTTCTGTATATTTTCCATTTTAATTCTAAAATAAAATTCCTTCAAATCTCATACTTAAACATACATAGCCTTGAAATTTTGGACATGTCAAAGGTTAAAGTCCATAAAACTATTCATAAATCTGTAATTTGATCCCTGAGAATCTCTGGCACAAAAAGAAGTTTTGTTTGCTTTTAGCACCAAAATGTGTAGATTACAGAGTCAAATTGAAGAGCTTCTTTTTTTTTTCAAATTTGGCCCAAGTCTTTTATTGAGATTAAACAAATTCTGTTATGGCAGAAATAAATGAGAGGATGCAAAAGTTAAGTCAATATATCCTAAATAAATACACAAAACATTTGTTCAAAGAAAGAAAAAAAAAATTAACAAGGTCATTTAGTGTTTCAAGGAAATAAAACATGAACATTCTTGATTTTATTTTGGGATCAATTTCAGTGCAAAAAACTTGATAAAGAAATTTAAATATTCATGTATATTTTTGCATTTATTTCAATATTTAGACTTAGTAAGATTTATTTTAAGTGTAAATAAATAATGTCAAACATTAATCTTCATAAGAAAAAACAAATATTACAATTTTTTCAGTTTGTTCTTAACATTCCAAAACACAAAATTCATAACCTTTTTCTCTGATTAGCAAATACTTTATGAATATCTTGAGATAATTTTGAAGCAGTAAGGGGTGAAGTGGCCCAGAGTGTGAAGTGGCCCAGGGTGTGAAATGGCCAAGGGCAAGAAGCGGCCGAGTAGGTAATCTAAATCCTTCTGGATAGTTTAATTGCTCACACACACACACATATATATATAATAATAGGTCGATGCAAAAGTTTTCAGTATCATCTTTTGTACAATGTTAGGGAAATCTTTTAAGTGTTGTTGAGGTTTACTAAGCTCTTAGGCAATCAATCTGTCAATTGTGAATGAATAGGAAATGATTTCCCAGGCATTTATGGAAAAAAACTCCTCAGTAAGTATTTAAAGAGTAATTTTTTTTCTCAACATACAGAAAATTACTTTCTCACAGGATACTCACTGTCAGTGTAAAATGGGTTTATTATAATATTTCAAAATTAAGAAATTTTATCTTGTTGGAAATAGAATCTGGTGAGGAAAAAAATTACTGTCCCAAGTGCCTTTTCACAATTTGCACAGGTCTAAAAATCCACTGTGTTTAATTTCTTTATTATGAATTACTTGAGTCTTGAAAACTATTACTGAGTAGGGCTACAATGAGCAAATGGCTTGTTAGAATTACACATTTGGAACAGAAAAGATATTTTTCTGGATAAGTCATTTAAATTGTATTAAACCACCAACATTCCCTCTGTATTCCATAGCGAGAAGTAAGTCCCACTGAAAAAGCTTCTTCCTGTGGAACAGTCTCCCAAGAAGATTTTTCCCCGATTATTACAATTTTAGCCTGTTTAATTTTAGAGTTAACCATTATCTCTTCCTCCTTTCCATATAAACTACCTCTTAACATAACCCTCTACCTTGAGTGGTCTCAGGCCTTGTACAGGATGGCGCTTACTGATGATTTTGTTATAGGACAGGAAACAGTCACAAGGTATTCTCAGTTGGCATCTTCTCCAGAATGGGTTTGTTTTCTGTGAGTACAATTTGTGTTGCCATTAATTTCAAAAAGTTGAAGATATCAAAAAAATCCTTCAAGAATTTATGAATCTTTCTTTCATGATAGAATACACGTTATTTGAAAGGTAGTGTGTAGTTGATAGGCATAACAAGTCTGGTCCGACACAGGTCAAGTTCTGTTGATCCTTCTCCCTGCTCGTCTGTGTGGATCATCTTTTATTCAGGTTTGACGACACATGCAAATTAACAATAGTTTTAAAAGCACTAGAACCACACATGCGCTTTACCTAAATTGCAAATGGTAGCTCTGACCAGGCAAGTGAGACATTGTGGCCTCTTCAGCCAAGGGCAGGTCAGAATTTCTTGTTCCTATCTCACTGCATTGTGTCAAGTCATTGAAAACCAGTAAAAATACTTTGATGATGGAATAATAATTCTATGAATTTTTATGAACAAAAGATTTTCTAAAAAATATATTGGACACTTTTGTGTCAGTTTAGTTTGCATTAATAATTTGGATAAAAAAAAATATCTTTAATTTTGAAGAAGTTTGAAAGAATAGCTGCAAAAATCCTATTCTTTTGTGAAATGTTTTGTTTTCCCTTTTCAAGTCAGTGACTTTAATTTGAAATCCCCTGGATTTAGATCTATCAACAGTAAGATGTCTGCAGTTAAATACTGACAGTAATAAATATAGTGAAACTTTGATAAGCTTATTTAATGCTACAAAATGGTGTCACATTTTCCATTTTAAATAAAACCATATCTATTAAATTGGTTGTAATATTAGGTGTATTAATACAAAGTATGTTACTATTTGTAACAGTTCACCCAATGTTAAAGCAGGGTGTATAGTATTTTCTATGAGAAAATTCTACTATAGGAACATTGAAACTTTACATACATTAGATAGATATAAACCATTTATAGATATGTGGTTACTAAGGTAATTTGTAATAGTACACCAAATCAAGCAATGATTTCAGCATTTGTATTTTAACAAAGATAAAATTATAATTCAGTCACAAAACACATTTATGCAGGAATTGTGAATGATTAAACATGTCAAATGTAAATTTTCTGCAAACAATTCTTATTATAAAGAATAAAGAACTGAAGAGATTTCAAAGACACTTTCAAAATCCCTTTAACAGTGTGAAAAAGATGATTGAGGCAGACTTAGAAGCTGCATGGCTAAATTAGAAACATTTTTGAGGGTTCACAGCACAGTCTAGTAGAGTTTCAAGGATATAAATAAAGTTTTATAGTGAAGGAGTTGCTGAGAGAAAGCATTGTTTGCCTGCTGTAAAAAAAAAGAATTTGCATGATAACATGCATTGTTTGTAGCCGTAAACAGAATTGATTGCAGTGTTATTTGATTTATCCAAGTAAAATGAATGCACAATAGGCAACCCAGAATGTTGGGCAAGTAACATGATTTGCATATGCAAATCTAATCCAAACATCCAGATTGAGTACTTTGGAAGGGAATAAAAGAGCAAACGAGATTGACACTGGGAGTGGGGAGAAAAGCGTTCTTAACAGTGTTTCTAAGGACACCCAGGGTGAGCAAAGAAACAAGATGAATGACTGTGTTTCTTTCGTTTTGTCTTTTACTTTACTTTCTTTTCCCTTCAAGTTTATTATAGAATTTATGTTTCTCTGGTGAAATGGAAAGCAATCAAAATGAGTACTTAAAAAAGATTTAATTCAAGTAGAGCAAAAAGAAAAATGGCAAAATACAAGCATTAGTAACTTTTTAATAGATTTGAAGAAAATTAAAATCATTACAGTTCTTTCAAAAACCTTTCAAATGTTTTTGACAATATTATTGTAGATTACACTAACACATGGCTTTCTTAATCATGGGGCCCACTTGGTGGCAATGGGTTCAACTAGTTTGAAAGCTGACCCTTTTATATTTGCAGAACATTTCTGACCTCTTGCTTCCCAGTAAACTTTGATCTTCAAAAATTTAAATGCAATGTCAATCATTATCTTTTGTCTTCTTAATTCCTGTTCTTTTATTGTTCATTCTCTTTAATAATTTTTTTTCATATTCTTTCACACTCATTAACTCATTAACCTCTTGCATCTTAGTGGCTTTATCATCTAACTTGGGGTTAAATGATTAATTAAAAAATCTATATTAGCCTAATAAATGAATATGTCACAAATAAAAACTGTAAATAGTGATTTCATTCTTATTAATAAAATCCCGTTCATGTCTCTAATAGGACTAAGAGTACAATTTATTATAGATGTTCACATTTTTTTCATTCACTCAAGCATATTCTCGCCTCAGCTTTGAGTAAATAGTTTCTATAGCCTTGTGTGGCAACCTGTCAAGGAGAAGGTTGTCTTGCTCAAGACACATCACTTCTACTTTGGTACTCCTATTACTCTGATGAGATTTTCACATTTAATGATACAACAAATTATGGTGTTGAGGAATAACTTTAACAATATTGGCAGTTTTTTTTTTAGTATTGAATGCATTTTATAGAAAAAATGGTTTACTTATTACTGTTTTTACTGCTTTTCAACTGAAATATTTCTGGTAAAGGAGGAAAGAAAATTTGTCAAATATGACATTTAGCAATTTTTTTTATTAAAAATTTCTTTTAATAAGAATTGATACTTTATGTGGATTCTTGTAAATAAGAATGTGAGGGGGTGAAAATTTAGAATTGTAAAAATATTCAACTTTTCCATAAAGGAAAAAAAAAAGAGAAAGTGAATTTAATGTAAATACAAAATGATTATATTCCAGAAATTGTTGGGCACTTTGAGGCAGTGTAATGGTTAACAAACTTGTCTCGCTAGAACAATTACAACTGAGTAATGAGTTTGATCCTCACTGGGTGCCCCATACTTTTGGCCTTGTGCCACATCTAAGCTACACTTGGAAAATCACTATATTCCAGAAATTGTTGAGACATTTTATCAAAATTGTTTTTGTTTTAGTCATGAAAACAATTTTCATATGACAGGGAATAAACTAGAAACAGAAAGATTTCTATTTGTCTATATTTCTGAGATATTTCAATTATTTACATTGTTTGGACTGTTGTCCTCATCTTTATTGCCATATTCACAATGTTTTGGCTCTTCAGGTGATTGGAATTTTGAACTGAACCCACCAGGGTAGATTGTTCTTGTTCCACATCCCATGCCTCTTCTGGATGTCTCAATTATCTCCTTTTAACTCAACTTTTTTGTTCACAACTGCAAGGACAGATAGTCCAATGGATACAAGTGTTCGTTGGATCAAGTGACTTGACCCAAAGAATTGTGAGTTCAGTATCTGGCTTCTGCAGTGGTGAACAAGAAAACTTGGAGAGTTGAGTTAAAAGGAGATAACTGAGATGTCCAGAAGAGGCATGGCATGTCGAACTAGAACAATCTACTGTTCAAAATTCCAATCATCCGAAGAAGGCTGGAGCATACAATGGCTGAAATGTTGTGAATCTGACAATAAAGATGAAGACAACAGTCTGAACAATGTAAATAGGAAAATTTCTTAATGACTTACACTCGGACTGTAAATCTAGTTATTATTCAGATTATCACATGGACTATCATTCTCACTGACTACTTGATATATTTGTCCTTTTATTTATACCTGACATGCAAATGTAAGCGTAGATACAAAATGCATATGAATATTTAACAAAAAAATATTTGAATCCATTTTAGAGTGTGTTACTCGAAAAATATAAAATTTCCTATAACTTGGTAACTACATATGCTTAAAATCTGAAACTTTGCACATTAATAATTTTATATATGCTTTAAATGTTGTGTAAGTTTTAACTTTCTCTAGAAATTATAATTTAATAAAATTTTAATTTGGTATCCATTCAGGAGGAATATTTTATCATATTAATAATTTTCAATAAAAAGACGTTTTTATTTTATCTGAAATTGATTAAATAATAGAATATGTCTTAATAAAGGGTCCATTGTAATTTGGATTTGTCTAATTTGTTAATTTTAGTAAATCTTAATTTCTAAGGATTTTTAGTTTTTTCTTCACAAACACTGCCTACAAGGAAAACAGTGTCAGTAGTTAAGAATTAAAGCAAGTGTTTTGGTTTTGGATGATAAACTTTATATTTTGGGTTAACTTGCAATGATGCACTGTCAAATTTCTATGAGTTGTGCATGTTGCAACTTGTAGCACAAAAAATAATCAGCAAATGAACAATAGATATATATTTTGTAAGGCTTTAGTGGAGGGGAATCTGTGCAATGCTTACTTACAATGAAAATTGCAATTTATCTTCATATGCACAATAAGTTATAAAATAAAATTTATTATAAACTTTTCTGCAAGATAAGTTGTAATTTATGAAACAAAAATACTTGTAATTTATTAAATAAACAAAAATCAATTTTAATGAGTTTTGCATTAAATATTTAACTGAAAATATGATACAATAAAAAATGTACTTCCACATGAAGGCTAAGTTTAATAGGCAACAATATCTAGTACAAAAAAATATGAAAAAAAGCATGTCTGTCGGAAGAGTTACTTTGCTTTGATCTCTCTCTCGCATACTTTTTTAAAACAGTATTTATCTCGAATGCAAAACGATGATAAATAAAAAAATAAAAAAAGGAAACTTCAAAAACGTAGTTTAATTGAATAACTGAGGTGATTAATGAAAAAAAATGACGTTTCGGCTAAAACGCAGAAAGAGCGCTTCAGTCCGACGAGTGATTTTTTAGCAAAAAAAAAAAAAAAAAAATTCCTTATTTTAGGAGAAGGCCATCATGATGGCTGTGCGTAAAAAATGCTTCTTGGTCGCTGTTGCCATTATTATGAGTTGTAAGTAGAAACTAAAAAGGTAAAGGCAGTCGTGTGTTTGGTGTCCTGCCTCAGGCAAGAAAAAAAAAAAAAAAAAAAAAAAAAAAGAAGAAGCAAAAAAATCAACACAATGCTTCTCTAGTCTTTTCCAGCAACCAACTGTACCAGAGACGCACTGGCAGCCGTTGCAGATGTGAGGGATGAGAGAGAAAAAGAAAAACAGGAAGAAAGTGGAAGAACACGGTTCAATTGGAGATACGGAAAGTAATGGATAGAGAAAAAGAAGTAAATAAAAAGAAATAAGGTTGTAGAAAATTTGTTGAAAGATGGTAAGGAACGTGAACACGATTTAAAAAGTAGGAAGAATTTAGAGAAGATTATATAGCGAAAAGGTGAAAAGTGTATGATGAGCTTCGCGTGTGTGTGTGCACGCGCGTGAAAGAAAGAGAAGAAATAAGTAGAGAGAAAGAGAAAGTTATGATAGTGAGTAAGGAAGAAAGCTATGGAGACCAGAGTTCTTTGGGGTGTACGAAACAGGACGGGTTGGAAATGAGTTCTTTTTATACTTTAAAAATACTACGTCACATGAGCATGGTTCAGGAGGGGGAAAAAGAAGAAATGAAATGTAGAGTGAGTAGGTAGAGTAGAGTACATTAAAGAAGAGAGAGAGAGAAAAAAAAGAAGTGAAATAAGAGTAAGTCGGGAAGCCTTCTCACCTTGAGAGTCAAAAGTAATTAACTTAAAAAGGGAGTGGGCAACAAGTAAAAAGTCCATTCGTTAGTGAGAGAGGAATTCAAACAAAAATACAGAATCGGAACGATCACACACACACACACAGTAAGAAAAAGAGAAAAGGAAGGTTAAAAAATCTTGATGCGGTGGGTTACTTTTAGGAAGACGTTGAGGTGGGCAACATTCATTTATAGAAGTTAGGTGAGTGAGAGAGAAGACCAGAAGAAAAACGTGGGGTCCGATGAATCCATTCATACGTAGCGCTAAGACGTTTTTTTTTCTGAAATACCAGGACTAGAAAGTAAGAACAAAATGAAGTGAGAGAAATTTGATAAGAATGATGGTTTAGTTAGTTTGGAGAGGGTTAGTTTTTATATTTTTATTAATAGAAAGTAATAGTAACATTTTTAAAACAAACAGTGAAGCAGAAGGAACACTTCTAGTAAAAACTACCATGAAGAAGCCATAGGGTAAAAAATAAAAACTTGTCTTGTAGTCGTAAATCAATTCACAAGTGTAAATGAGTTGGTGCCTCACTAGGTAACCCTTTTCTTTTAGTTTTGGAACCTTGTGCTAGGATCAAATAAACAAAGCAAAACTAAAAGTTTTTCAAACGCACGAACGAGAATGTGTGTGTGAGTGTGTGTTACAGTTAAAAAAGGTAAAATAATAAAAATGAATCAGTGAGCCGGAGGGGACTAACAGTTATCTAAGAAAAAAAAAGACCTTGGGTTAGAACTCAGAAAGAAAGTAGTTAGTTAGAATCAGAGGATAATTTTTTAAGGTCGGGGGCAAAAAAAAGAAACAGCCAAGGAGCATTTTTATTCAAAGATAGCCTAGGTGACATAAGGACTGATTGAAATCAATTCTGCAAAAAAAAAAAAAAAAAAAAGATTTCTCTTTCTCTCCTCCCACACTAGCATAGACATATACAAAAAGAGAATTATTAAAGGTAAGGAAAGAGGGAATAAATAAAACTTTTTAGATAAGAGACTGACAGTGAAAGGGTGAGGCCCATGAAAAAAAAAAAAAAGCGAGAGAGAGAAAGATAAGTAGATTGCAGGGAGGGGGGGGTTAGAGGACAGAGAAAGAGGGCAAAAGATTTGTAAAGGGAGTGGGGAAAGGAGTCAATGGATTGAGGTTATAGCAAAATGGCGGAGCTACTGCGAGGCGACTGTGGGTGAAAATTTGTACCGTTCTTTCGATCTGCCTGGGCAATACAAAGCAGTGAATTTATAAGGCCCTGATATTGGAGACTAGTCCTGGAAACTTTTAAGGTGATTACTATAGATTTCTTTTAATTATCTTTACGTACTAGTTATTTAATTTTCCCGGTTCTATTTATAGCGTGGACGTTACCCGAACTTATTACTGATTATAATAATAATAACAACAACACGAAAAAGGAGAGAAAGTTTTACACGCGCGCGCTCGCACATGCAGAAAAACTTTTCCGGACTTGTTTCATATCTCATCATTCTTGCACTTTAGTCCTTTTCATCTTCTTTTTCTTTACCTAAATTTATTTTAGTTTATTTTTAATTAATCACGTATTTTTGTCGAGTCTTTTCCTTTTCTTTCATCTAATTTTAGTTTTTATTTTATATTTCTAAATAAATATAATAATTTAAATTAAAAATAAAAAATAGTTTTAATTTTGATATTTTTAATAAAAATAATATTGTTAATCAATCATTTTTTTAACTCGATAATTCTGTAGCGAAATTTCTGGAGTAGATTAAAAACAAATGAGTTTGTTGATTAAAAGAAGAAACCTTTTTCCTTTTTATTCAAGTTTATTAAAAAAAAACAAAAAAAAAACAACTTATAACGAACTTTGGTATTATTGCGGAAAGTTTTAAATTCTTTCTCAAGAAAAAGCCTATTTCGTTTTCATTTTTCTCTAAATTGTTTACATTTATTAGTTTCAGTAAGAAAATAGGAAAAAACAATTTTTTATTGCTTGACTAAATGCATAATTGATTTAAAAACTGTAAATCGGTATTTGTTATATTTTAATTTTAGTGTTTACAGTTTATTCAATTGTATCAGATTAAAAAAATGCGATGATAGATTTGAAAAAAATAACATACTGAAAAAGTTTTTTTTTTTCAAGTTATCAACTACCAAGTAAAAAAAAAACTGAACATTGAATGACTTCAAAATCAAATAAAAATTGAAAGGAAAAATAATTTTTTCTATGCACTTTTATTTATTATTTTAACCGTCTTGCTGTTTCTTCTTTTTAATTAAAAGTTTTGGTCGTTTGCCTGACCGACCTATTTCGCTAGAAAAAAAGGTTTTTGTCGTCTTCAAATTGACTTCCCTAAAAAAAAAAAAAAAATGAGTAATCTTATTTTCTTAATTGGAACACGAAACGAATCCTCCTTAAAAATTAAAATGTTTACTTTTTTTTTTTTGCATCTCCATTTGCTGCTGCCTTTAGGATTTTTAGGTTTTGGAATTATAAAATCTAGAAAAAAAAAAAAGAAAAAAAAAAGGCAATCACCACCTGTAGATGATCAGAGATTTTGTTGTCGACCGAAAAAAAAAAAAAGTAGCCAAATTAACCATATTAAAAAGTTTTTTTTTTCAGCAAGTTATGATTGTTTTAATCAAAAAACATGAAATTAGAAAAAAATATATTATTAAAAATAGTTATTGATTGACGACTTCATTTTTTTTTTTGTATTTGATGTTAAATTTCCCGGCAATTTTTTTTTTTCAAATTTAACTGGTGTGAATGTTAACATTTATTTACACTAATTAAAAACCAAAAAGTATTTATTTTGTGATTATGTACCAATTATTTAAGTTTTAAAATCGCATCGAGTTGAACGAAACCTTCGTTTTTATTAAAAAATAAATTGTTTTACGAATTTTGTTAAATTTGAAAATTCATCGCTTGAGATTTTTTTTTTTTTTTTAAGTTAACATTTTTTTGAAACTTCAAAAAACAATTAAGATAATTCTTGTGTTTATTTTTTTGTACTTAATGGATGATTATTTTGACAACTAAAAGCCCAAGAATGAGTTCCGAAGAGGCAACTCTGTGGCCAATTATTTTTCAACGGTTCATATTGAGCGAAAAATTGATTTTTCTCGAAAAATAACTATTTTGGTCTTCTTAAGGTTTGTTTTATTTAAAATAAAGAAGACTATGAAACGTCATGATGTATTTTATTTTTATAATAGGGAGAATCCGTTCTGATAAAACGGCGAACTCGTATTTATTTTGAAAATTCCGAAAACTTTAAAGACAAGTCAATTTAAATTTAAGAAAATAAAGACTCAGTTTCTGTTTGCTTATCTCACCTTTTTTTGTATTTCTTGCTTATTTTTAATGACTTTTTAAATTTTTTTTTTTTTACATTTAAAAAAAAATTGAACTGTTTTTGACTTTGTTTATTTCGTGATGAACATCTCTATGGATCACTAAAGTTTAGTAGCACGAGTAAAAATATAGAAACGTTTTGGGTTTTTTTTTTTTTTTGGGGGGTTCCTACAGTTTTTTTGGCCATTTTCCTAATCATAAAGCAACAATAAACAAAAACGGAAGAGAGAAAAGTCAAGCAAACGGTTTTGGTTTGTTGTTGTTGCTGGGGTTGGCAAATCTACTTTCTTTACTTAAGAACAAGTTTTGAATTCAAACAATCAAGTGAATAATGCTGCAGATTAATTCAATGCTAGAACATTGGGCTGAAGAGCGAGAATGGAAAAGAAAAGAAGTGTCACCTCCCCCCCCCCCAATGTCATAGATTGGTATTTATTGTTTTGCTATAATTTTAGATTTCTCATACTATTCATGCTCATGTTTTTTCATTTCGATCTTCAACAATAATAGCAAGTTTGGCTCAGTCATAGAGAAAAAAAGGTATGTGTGTGCCAAGTACAATGCAATGTTAAGTGCTAGACGCTTTAAGGATCTACCTAGACGGTTAAAAAAAAAAAAATATAAATAAACCACCAAAAGACCTTTCTTCCTTAAGCTGTTTTTTACATCCTGTAAACTTTTAAACTTGCTTTTCTTTTTAAAATCTTGTAGTCTTATGATAACTAGTCAAAAATCTTAAAATATCTTCACACTATCTGAAATGGTAAAAAAAATAGATCAAATTTAAAAATTCAACCTGCGATCAAAATTACGAAGACAACTTTTTAGGGTGACCTGTTGATTTATAAAAAATTTAGCTGATTCCTTAAAGTAGTAAAAAGACTATCAAAAGTTGAAATAATTTGTATTCAAGCAAGACGAATTTGTATGAATTGAAATTGGTGCTGCATAATAATGGTGCTTTTTCATTTTATAACAAACTAATTCCCTAATTCTAAATGAAATAACAAAATTGCCTTCAATAAAGACTCAGTGCATAACGTCGCAAAGATTTAAAACTTTAAAACTAAGTAGTGCCTATGTCAACCACCTTTTTTCCGCTTGGTGAATAGCATTTTTTTTGTTCTTTGTTTGTATTACTGTGCGTATTGAGTGTTGAGTTATTGATTACTCGTCATAAATTTACAAAAGATAAAAGTATGACACGAAATGGAAGAAGGAAGATTGTATTGCGCCAATTTTCAAAGTGATGAAAGCCTGCCTGCTTTGAAAGTTCACTTCTCTCTAAATCATGATTTTTTTTTTTTTTTTACCTGGGTCCAAACAAATTTTTGCCCATTGGTTTGGGTTGAGTTGGTGACAAATATGAAATTAAGTTTTGACCCACGAAGCATGCCAACAGTCCACACATACATTGCCCGTAGTCTTGACACTTTGACACAAAAATCAGGATGGTGTGCTGTGCAAAAAGTAAAAACTAATACTGCATTTTCATTTTTTCCCTACTCAGGGTAAAAAGAAAAAATGCATATGCAATAATTTAATTTATGTTAATGTTATGATTCTACTTCAATTTTGTCGGGTTTGAGATTATCATTTTTTTACCATATACGGTAATTAATCGCAGGGTTTAACAAAAAGTTAATTTGAAATTTTATCAGAGCTTCTTTTTAGTCTTTTTTAATTATTTTTAAATGATTCGTTTAATGTCGGAGGATGCAAAAGTTTCCGTTTATTTTTTTTATTTTAATTTTAAACCGGTTTTGTACAGTACACGTATGGATGACAAAGAGATATGCGCTGGGAACTTTTGCACACAGTTGAGTAAGTAAGTACCACTAAGTGTAAACATTTTTTTTTAATTTGAAACGAAGAGAAGCAATTTTAACACGAGTTAAAATTAAAAATCAATTTTTAAACTTTAAATTTTGATGAATCCCTGACCACCGGCTTAGAATCGTTTTTGGACAATTCTTCTGCTTATTCTCGAAATTAACTTCAAGGAATTTGGTTTATCACCTCAGTTTTTTGTTAGTTACAAAATTAGAATCGGGAACAATCGGTAAAAAATGTTTCGCTGGTTGCGTAACTTATTCATTCTTACCCCTAGAGAAAAGTGCAATTTGTGAGTTCTGTGTCACTGTCAGTATGTTGAACATTGTGTTGTGTTCACCACTGTACAGATTTTTTAGTTGCAGTGCCTGTCAAGGCAGAAGAATTGGCTCTTATGACATCAGTCATCGTTTATCACAAACATTAGTAGCGGCATCACAGAGAACATAAGCTTGAAAAACTGACACAGATACAGAGAAATAATACTAAATAAGAAGGATTCTGTCGAGTGGACAGTTGTTGAAACTGAATCCTTCAGTTAGGTTTTGATAAATTTCCTCAACAGGAATTTGGGATTTTGCTCCACAAAGTTCATGTAGGGTTTCATAAACTCGAAAATAATCATATTATCAAGGGACAATATTTTTATCATCATTGACAACTTTGTGGATTTAACAAGACGAAATTGTTTTTTTACTGCTAGAAAATAAAATAATTCAACGAATTTTTCGTTATTTTTATGTTCCGGTCGTATTTGACTTACTTTTGTGAGATAATGTATACAAGATTTATGAAAATTGTTTATTTGTAGGGCATATTTTATTCACACAATACAATTCTTATATAGACTAGTTTTTTTTAAAGCTTTTCAAAGTCTTATTTGGAGAGAGATCAACTTTTTCCCGGTGAAAGTGGGACTTTTTTTGTAACTGTTGTAAGTTTTTTATTCGTCCGTGTCATCTTCAACTAATGACTTATAACTAAATTACTAAAATATATAATAAAAACAAACACTCTGTTGTCTTTCTGTAGTTATGATGAACGCGGGAAACAATCATTGTTATTGTTTCTCACGTTCATCATAAATAGAAAGCGAGTGTTTCTTTTTAAATTTTAAATTCTAGCTGCTTGGATTGAATTCCTTCCTGGCATTAGCGAGTCCCTTTCCATTTCTGTTGTTTCTATTTCACTTCGTTGTATTTTTTTAAAAATGATACGATTCAAAGATGCTTCACAATGTGATTCAGTGGTAAGCAAATGAAGACTCACAGATCAATATGACAACAACTGAGTCGAGATTTTGATCCACGTTTTTATTTTAGTCCTCTCACTCGGTCAAAACTCACAAGTTAGGCTCAGCCTTATATAGTAGTTTATCTTTTAACGAACCATAATAATGTAACATTTACATACATGGAAGTAGGTTTTTTTTTTTAATTTTTTTTATCATTATGAAAGTAAAAAATTCACTAAAATTTGCTGTTATTTTTAGTACTTCCGCTGACGCGAAGAGAAAAAAAAGTTTTTTCTTTTCTTTTTTTTCTTTTTTTTTTTCAAAAAATCAAAAGAGAATGTTCTAAAAGACGAAAAAATACTTTGGTAAGATAAACATTTTTTGACGATGAAATTTTGTTTTCGTCAAGTTTAGGGTTTTTCATCATGCTATGCTTTTTTTTTTAGCGAAATTAAGAATTGTCCTAAACCTTTGTTTAAAGTAAAAAAAAAAAAAAAATAAATTTTAATAATACATTTTTTTTTTTTTTAATTTTATTTATTTTGTGAAATTTTGTATTGAAGAATGTATAAATACTTTCTTAGGAAAAAGAAAAAGTAATAATGATCTCTTTAGAAATATTTTATTATTTACACTTGATATTTTGAAATAAAATAAATTAAATATTATTACGTGACCGCTGACGTGAAAAAACAAAATTTTTAACCAAAATTTCAAACGTGCTAGAAAGGATTAAAAAAATTAAAAAAAAATAATTAAATATTTTGGTCTTTCCTCTTAAAAACATTTTAAGTTTTGGGTCCTTTTTTCATCATGCTATGCTCTTTTGAATTATTGAAGATTAGAAACGTTTATGCGAAATCGTTTTTACCGTTTCTATTGAGATTAAAAATTTTATTTTATATTTTGCAAGTTAGTAATTTAAAATGATTTTTTAAACGGCTAATTATTGAATAAGGAATTATCGCAAATTGCACTGCGGAAATGAAATTAATAAAGTTTTTGATTTCATTAAAAAATCTTTTTTGTTAATTAATTTAACTCGCAGCAGACGATTTTAATTCATTGAACAGAAGAAAAAGCCATGCTTTTGTTTTTCTTTTCAATTTTTTTATCACTTTTTGAAATGTGTACTGTAAAGAATAAATTTGATATCGAACTTGCAGAAAAGAGGTTTAAGAATGGAAAGTCGTTAATTAAAAATAATAAAATTAAAAGGGAAAAGATAATTGCATAAAAATAGTGAAACAGTTTTTAATGATTTCTGAACGACTCAATATGCAACTTTTTTTTTTTTTTTTTTTTTTAAACTTTTTGCAACTCGTAATTTTAGTGAAAATTGATCTTAGGTTTCAAGATCAATTTGCAGCAAAAGGTTTTATTTTCAACTTAACATGTTATTGTTCTTATCATTTTTCAGGTTCGGAAAAATAGTAGACAAAATAATGAATGTAATTTAATTATTCATTTTGTAATCTTCTTATTAATCCATGTGAGACGAAGTAAAAATATAACTGATTATTTTTCTTTTTTACTTTTTAAGCTACAATAATTGCATGAAATCATTTTTCCATGACATGTCAATTTTTTCTCTTTCTATATTTCCAAACAAATTGAATCTCAAGTGTTTTTGTTTTGTTTTTGTCTCTAATCCATTTATTATTTGGTTCCGATCGCCCTCCCCTCTACTGACACGCACGTGCTCACACTGTTCAGTTTGATGTCTTCTTTTTTTTTTTTTTCTTTTTGTGGGTGTTGCTTTACTTCCTCAGTTTACCCAACATGGTACCAGTGTCACATGATACACACACGGAAGAGAGGGTAGATGAAGAAGAAACGTCAGTTATATTTTAGTTGGTGAATTTTTTTTTTTTTTTTTTTTACTTCAGTGCTCAGTCACTTGCTGTTGCTTTTTAGTTTTACATAGAAAAGATAAGTTTGGTTTTTTTAGTGTTTCCTTAATGAAAATTCTGACTAGATCATCAGGAATGGGGGGGGAGGTTTTAGAATGTCTTCTTCCCTTTAACAATCACACCACCACATAGCTATCGTTGGCGTTAAAGCTTAAAAAACATGCAAAGAAGTCACATTTTTCTTGTGTCAGTCATTTTTTAGCACTCATCTAAATAAATTTATCTTGAAATTTTTTTGATATGTGAATTTTTTTTTTTTTTTTTTTCTATGAAAATTTGAATAAAATATAAATGTTAATTAAATAATTAATTAAATAAAAGAGTTGATTGTTTTAGTTGAATAAATTATTGAGTCTTTGACTGACAAACAAAACTTGAAATTTTGTATTGAGATGGAACAAATATAAAAATATTAAACATTTTTGCTTGTTCAGTCTTACTCTTAGTCTTCTTTTATGCATAGTTTCTCTCGTCTATGAATTTCAAGTAAAGTAAGTTAAGTATTAATGCTAGAAATAACTCCATTTAAAATTATTTATGGAGAAAGCCTAATGAATTTCAAGAATATCATTAAGTTTGTCAAAGAAAATAGCCCTCTTTTATTATTATTTTAAGTTTAATTGACAATTTGCCTTCTACGTTTTAAATTTTTATGTAAAATTTGGAGAAGACAGTTTGCAAAAAAGAAAGTCTCTTTAATGGTGATAAATATTTTTTGTACTAATGAAAAATAACGCATACACTTGCATATCTTTGTATAGTGTGTATGCATGTGTGCAAATATACACACATGCTCAAGCTATGAAAGATATGATGTATATGTGAAGAGGATGGGATGACATATTCACTTAAAAGAGGATAAATGTAATGTCATCATGACTTAAGACAGTGATATATATATATAAAAAATGAATTATTACATAGGTACATGATACCCGCTATTAAGGAGTAGCTTTTTCAGTTGAATGTTATTTCTTATAAAATAATTCAGGCTTCTTAAAAATATGTCTTCTGTGCTTTTGTCTTAGAATACAAAATAAATATTCATGTCTTACTTGACTGATCTTGGATTAATGAAGGATTAAAATTAATCCAACTTTTAAATCTGGTCAGCACATTTTTTTGGCTTATCTCTGGTGTTTATTTTACAGAACTTGGAAGATCACAAATCAAACATGGTTGAGCTGACGAATCCACCATTGGTGTACTTTGTTGGGGAAACATTTCATGTGATTAACAGTGTTCTAACTGGTGACAAGCTGCCATTTATTTAGTCAGAAGTAGTTAAGCTGTGAAAAATAGGAAATTTTAGTTTATTTCAATTGTAAAGGGAGGAGAAGGAGGGGAAATTATTCTGATTTACTTTTGAGTGCAGAAATGCAATAATTGAATTGTTTATATGTGGGAATTCACTTCTGACTGGACAGAAGTCCTGCCTCAGCTGCTGCTGCTGCTGTCTTTCCTAATGAAAATACAAGATTAGCAGAAGGATGATGACTAAATAGAATCAACTCAATTTGCTGATTTTGTTTAGTTGCTTGTAAATAAGTATGAGTAAAAAGAAAATGTAAACAGATTAACCAACATAAGTAAGATAAGAAGTGTTTATATGAGGGGTTGCGAAAAAGTTCTTGGCTTGATTCATTTCCCAAAATCTGACCAAACATTAGAATTTTTTTTTTTTTTTTTTTCTTGATTGGACCAAAAACTTTCAAGTACACCCTTGTGTGTATATTTTCTGAGTTGGACCATTCATCTGAATTTAGTATCTTAATAACAGAAAATTCTTTTGGCCTATCAATCACCATAGATTCTAGGCTGGTGTTCACTAGTTTTAAATATTGCTACAGCTTTTGGATAGGTTTCTTTCTTTCTTTTATTTTTTTGTGGTTCTGAATTTGTTTATTTAAAAACCTTTCCTTCTGTATATGTATTCTTCTCTTCAACTGAACATGTCCTAAGTGAATTAAAAAGCAGAAACCATACACTGCTTGATTAAATTTATATCAATTATGTATGTATGTATAATATATATGTATATATATAATATGGATAGGAGTCTGACAAACTAATAGGATAAAGAACAATTAGGAAACCAATCTGAATCTAACATGTTTCATTAATTAAAACTCTGAGATCAAGATAGAAATGTGAAAAAATGTTAAAAAGCAAAGAGATGTAGATTAATGGTATGTTGTGTTTGGTTATTGATTAGATACGTGTAATGAAGTAACAGATAATCAAATCTATGTGAGAAACATTCTGGATGCTAAAGTGTGTAAAAGTTAGTGAGACACTGCAGGATGTTTTGAGAAATTTTGCTTTGGTTTGATTTTTCATTAAAGCATATTTTGTATATATTTTCATTGATTTTTTTTTATGTATGTGAAAGGGGTAAGTTAGATTCATGAATAATGGACCTGTAATGTTTTTTTTTTTTTTTTTTTTAAACATGTGTTAATAGTTGGTAGTATTGCTATATGTTTTCATTTTAAATATATATATATTCATGAGCACATACATATGTCTTCATTTGGCCAGCTAAGAAAACAACCAAATTCAGAGTGGGCACCAAGTCCCCTCAATAAAATTTCTGCAAGTTTTTGAAACTTTGTGCATTAGTCATGATATTTACTTGTCCATTACTTTATTTGGCATCTGCATTGGAGAAAGAAAGCTTCAAGTATCAGTAATTCTTCAACAAGATCCTTGTTTTCTGAGTGAGAGAATTTCTTCATGATAAATATGATGGATTTGATATAAACCAATTATGCCATGGTTTTTTTCAAATGCAGACTTTATGCCTTGTAACTTATTCTGGGGTTATGCTGAGAGAGAATAGTGTTTCAACATTTGAAAATGGCTGTAAAAGATACTTTTTTTTAAATTTCAATAATCAATTTGCAAAATGTTAAAAAAAAAATGTATTGAAAATGGTGAACAGCATAGAAATATAAAAATAAATTTTATCCAAAAACTTTATCTTGCTCCTATTCTTACTTTAATTTGAATATGTGCTTAGTATCTACAGAGATTTTTACAAGAAATTCAAATTAACTTTTAAATGTTTGAGCAAAAATCAATCTGAACAAATGAGAGTGTCCTGATGTTAACCAATTTTAAAATTTGTTGAAAAGTTCTCAGCTTAACCAAAAAGGATTCCAAAAACAATTTTGATATTTGGTCAAACTTTTAGAAGTGAGTGAATCCAATAACTTTTCAGCACCTTCATTGTATTGATGTTCATTTGAGCCTTAAATAGAATATGTATGAAAAAAATTATTTAACTTTTGTAACAATCAATAAAATGACTATTTCGAAATATTGATGATATATGCTACTTGGAAATATGAGAAAATTGAATTTATAAAAAGTGCAAATCAGTTGACCTTCAGTTATTTTATTTTTTGTTCAAAGACAACTAAATAAGTAATGGTTTAGAGCAAAATAAAGTTTATCAGCTGACTAACCATCAACAGTATTTAAGTGATGAATAGATTTTTTTTTTCTAGATACAAGATACTGGAATAAAAATGACTGCATGCAAAAAAATCACAAACCTGAATAAATAATGTAGAGTTTGTGATTGATAAAATATATTTACCTTGACAGATACAGTTGTTTTTACAATCTTTACCAAAATTCAGGAGGTTTTGAGGAGCGTGGAACCACCTTTTAATTTCTGGTGTTCCCAGGTCCACCCTGACCCTGGCTATGGGCAAATAGTTAACCTCAAACTGGGGTCAGAATGTTATGAAAGTGTAAAAATAGGTTTTATTACCAGCAAAGAATTTTTGAAGAAAAAATTATTACTATCAATACATTTTTGGAAAAAAAATATTACCATCAATAAAAATAATGTTGGCATTAAATAACCCATTGAGTTTGATATACCGTAAACCAAACCAAACCAAAAATGTTTTAGAATTACTGATGGCATAGTTTCTTGGTGTTGATTAATCTTTCTTTTTAGAATTTAGTGTATACCAGTTTACTACCTGTTGACAAACAAGGTAATCAAAATTAAAATCTAACTTGTTTGTTAATTTAAAATATTACATTTGTTAGAAAATATATTTAGTTTGCGTATGGAAATTAGTATAAATACTCTTTTCCTGTTACCTGAGGATTATTAGACAGAGAAATTAACCTGAGAGAGAATTATTCAAATTAATGTGTATGTGTGCATGTTATTAATTTAATGATAGACTTAAAAATATTTTTATAAAATAAAAATAAAAAAAAAAAAAAAATTTAAAAAGTAACTTTTTATTACTGAATAGTTTCCAAAAAGATAAAAAAAAATGTCATCTGATATTTTTTTTTCTGGGTTTAAAAACAAGCAAATTATGTTTTTTGGTTTTCAACTTTGTAAGAGTTGTTTAAGCAACGGGATGGGGATATATTATTCCAATGTCTTATTTCAAGCTCAGTGAAATTTTATGTGGTGTGATTGTGTATACATTAAATGGCACAAGCACGTGTAACTCCTACAAAATGCAAATATAAATTCAAATGCAGAGTGTGTGATGGACAGAGAATTAGCTTTAATTTTATAATACAGATGAAAAACAAACATAAATTATTGTCTTTAAACTGAGACAAAATCCTTTTAAACATAAAGATATATCCAATGAAGACTCAACAGAACTATTATTGAATGTTTCCTGAAATATTAATGAAAAAAATAATCCTTCTTGCTTTTTAGATGAGGTGGATTAAATTAAAAATCTTTTGAACTTCATATTTTCATAATAATAGCAATTCATTTGTAAAACCATTGATACTTTGTTTAAAAATTTTAAAACTTGTCCCTTATGTGAGTTTTTCTATTTCTAAATTTGGAGCACAGAGAATGAAATTTTGATAATAGTCTTACAAATTTCACGCACAAAAAAAGTGTGCATGTTTTCAACAAATATGTGGGAAATTTTTTATTTTGAATAATTCACATTTTAAGTGAATAATCCACCATATGTACTAACCTATATAGAGTTTAAAATGTTGCTGAAAATAATAAGAATTCTGTATTCTGTAAGATCATGACATATTGAAGTTTGTTTTTTTTCCATTATGTAATAATCTTACAGAGAGAAAGCTTCTATTATTAACATTGATATTTTCATCAGAAATCACATTTGATTTTCTATAAATATTAGACCATATTTTAAGTAAATATCAATTGAAAAACTTTTTGATGAATTATGAAGTAATAATTTGGTTGTTGGTTAAGACCAGTGATTCTAAGCTGCCATGCTGCTGCACACTAGTAGCCATCAAAATATTATTACAGTATGCCAAAAAACACCAGGCACAGGTTTTACACTAAATAAGCTGCATAATTAGTTGAATAGAAACATTGTAACCAATTTATTTCATATTAGTGTGTATATATATTTTTTACATCAATCATTTTATTTCATAACATTTAAATGTATGCCCTTTAAAAATTTTGCTAAGTGTGCCATGATAATTGCATTTTCTCCTAGGTGTGTCGTTGCTTAAAAACATTGAGAACTACTGGATTAGACAAAATTAATCTATAAGTTACTTACAGGAAGTATTGTCATTATTTTTTCTTTAGTCTTTCTTTTGTTTTACTGCAAGTGATATTTATGACTATTAAATGTGCTGGGCTGATGAACCTAATGACCCTAGAATGATGTTTTATCAGAATTGAGATA
>CAHIKZ030000400.1:1795000-1889298 GCA_903632075.3 Acanthosepion pharaonis | reverse complement strand
ACATTTGAGAGATTAGAAATAGGCTGTTACATACTACTCAAGAGCAATTTGCATTTATCACACCACCATAATGTCAGGTTGCAATACAAGGTCGGTTTAATGTCAGGAATCCGAGTGTGTACACCAGGGCTAGGAACAAAAATTGCCCGAGTTCCTGCAACTGTCGATTGAATTGGCCTCATTGAGAGCACCGAACCATCAAGGCACAGTTTTGGACAGCTTTTCATCAGGACTGGCACCTTTCAGTATAATTTTCCTCAGTTGTGACTCTGTCCTTTGATGGAGCTGCTGCCCTTGAGTACACTTTTCCCAAAAACACGCAACTGAAAGATGATAAATAGGGTGTTACAAATTACTCAAGATCTATTTACACACTAAGTATTTACTCTGTCTAGCAACTAAGATGAGTTGTGACACAATGTCTGTTTTTAAGTTGGGGACCCGAGCATGTACACACAGACCAGGAACAAAAATTGCCCGCATTCTCCCCACAACTGTCGGTGTGTGCTGGCCTCGGTACAAGCATTGATCACACTCTCTGGTGCAATGAGAGGGCATGGTCCCAGGCAGCTGTTCCACAAGTTTGGGCACCTCTCGGTATAATTTTCCCCAATTGTAACTCTGTCCTTTGAAGGAGTTGCCCCTGAGCACAATCTGCCCAAGGACAGAGACGCAACTGAGAGATGACAAATGTGTTACAAGAGAGCAATTTACACACTGTATTTACTTGACACCCCACTGAGTCATAAGGTTAGTTCTTAACATGGAGACTCGAGTGTATTCACTCGGGCCACTGCTCTTAGCTCATCAGAGCTGGTCTAAGCTGGTTAGAGCCAGTCCAAGCTAGTCATAGCTGTGATATTACCAGTGCAGGGACAGATCCCTGTGCCTGGTAAGTATTAGAATGTGCATACCGCACGAGAGAGAGGAATTTACACATGGTACTTACTCTGTCTCCCCACTAAGATGAGTTGGGACACAAGGTAATTTTTTAAGGTAGGGACCCAAGAGCATACACCTGGGCAAGGAACAAAAATTACCCACAGCCCATACAACTGGCCTCAGTGCGAGCACCGATCACTCTCTCTGAGGCAATGAGAGGGCGCAGCCTCGGGCATCTCTTTTTATCAGGGTTAGGCACCTCTCAGTATAATTTTTCTCAGTTGCCACTCTATTCTTTGACGGAGTTGCCCCTGAGCACACTCTGACCAAAGACAGATGATACAAATTTGCCAAAATCAATTCACACACTAAAAGCTCAATATCTGCATAGTAATCTCTTCTAGGTAATATCAATCTTCAGCTTTAACCAATTTCCATATTGATTTTAAACGAGTTTATTTCATTAATTAACTGCCCTTCATTACTGTTCTTTTATGTGATGAATGTTTTATTTCCATATCAAAAATAGTTATGTTTAGGGATATTGTCTTATATAGTGCAGAAAAGTGTTTGAAATTTGCATTTTACTTGGTCTTCAACAAGTTAGCATCTATTTGTAAAACTTTTCTTAACAAGAAAATTTATGAATTAAATGTTAATTTAAAATTTTTGTTTCAAAGATTTCAAGTAGTGAATATATCTTACTTTGCAAAGTGATAGCAAGCATGCAACACCTAGTTTTAATATAAAAATGTATTGTTGGTACTTTTACTATCAAAAAAATGTGTTGCAGGTAATTTTACTTTAAAAATGTATTTTTATACATTCCTAAGGTTTTGATTTTTGTTTGGGAGTTCACTATTTGTCCATAGTTGGGTCCCTAACAGGTGCTACTACCCTAGATAAGGCTGGACCTATGAACAACAGAAATTATGAAGTGGTTAGATGCTCCTCAAAACCCCCAATCTCCCGATCAGAGGTCTTGCTGTCAGTTCTAAGTTTCTTTTCTTGCATGTCTTAACTGTGGAATTCCATGTGTAGACAGAGTGTCGAAGGACAAAGGTTTAAAAAGACAATGTTGAATACACTAATCATAGAATGGACAAAGTGGGAAAGTGACTGAATCCAGGTCAGAAGCGGTAACATTACAAATTCTTAAGATTTTGTCAAGAATCTCCAGATACGTAGCAGAAGCACCAGAGCAGATGTGGTAGAAATATTCAATTCATGCACAAATGGCAGGCTTACTATTAACAATAATATTTATCTCGATGTTTTGAGGATAAATGACTAAGACATCATTGCTATGTCTGAGATAAAATGAGTTCTTAGGAACAAGTTATTGAAATGGGCCTAATTTTTAAAATTCTAGAAATAAGCATGCTGAAAGAAAACTAAGAGGGTCACCCATAGGCAATTTAATTTATTTTTTAATCTCTTGTTGAATTTAAAACAACTAAGATCCATATATAATTCCTATGTACTGATAATTTGTTAATTTATTCAAAAATATGTAAACAAATTGAGTATAAATTTAGCTCTACCTTTGCCCACTGATTTCATTCTCCTTTCAATCAAACAAGAATCAATTATGACACTTGGCAGAATTTGATTTATTTCAGGTAATTTCCTGTTAATGAGCAACGTCTGTCAAGATAAAATAATAGGCCTGAACATGATCCTTGTGAAAGAAGGGTTTACTATTTCAGCTGGAGCCTGTTTTACTTTTTTCTTCCTGAATTTTAAATGGATAATTAAAGACATTCTACTCAAAACTACAAAGATTCTGAGTACCATAAGCGATCCTATTCATCAAAATATTCTGTTCATGATGAAAATAGGGATATTTATATTTAACTTCTGACATCTAGAGAGTCTATGCTACTTCAACTTCTGCGGATTGTAATTAATTTCTACTGGATTTTATGTTGCTCTTGCAATTTTTTCTGATTGGGTGTTTTATGAATATGGCCCTGGACTGAAGGTAACCTCCAGGAAAATAACTCACTGTGTTTTCTGTGCTTAACATTTTCTTCTGACATGAATTGAAAAAATATTAATAAATTAATAAATGGCTTATCAAAACTGAAACAGCTCTCTTTTTATCTTAGATAATCTTTTATGCTATCCATCATCATCACTGATGCTAACCTCCAGGAAAATAACTCACAGTGCTTTCTGTGGATAACATTTTGTGCTGACATGAAGTGGAAAGCTTGTATTAAAGCAGTTGCTAAGTCTGCTGCTAGGAAAGTCGAGTCACTGTGCTTAGCTAGACAATTTTTCTCTCTAGAACTTGTCTTACCTATTTATAAGTCTAGCACTCATCTAGGCATTGTATATTGTTGTCATATATGATCTGCTGCTATTGCTACATATTTAGAGATCCTTGATGAAATCCAAATAAGATCCTTGATGAAATCCAGGATCTTATCCAGGATGAATCTTCAATATTATTGGTCTTGATCTGGCATCTCAGGTACAGTTACTTTCCCATTGACTTAATATTGCTTCCCTGTGCATTTTCTATAAACACTTTCATGGTTATTGTTCAGATAAACTTTTCTCTATGGTTCGTAGACTTTAAGCACAGTACGAAATCTTGATTTTGTCAGTATTATGGAAAAATCATTCTTTATCATTATTTGACATGAATTAAAATGCTCAGGAAAACATTTAAGTATATAAAAGTGTAGAAAGCCGATTTCATTCTTGAGATTGGTTAAATTAAAATATTACAAACTTTCAACTTAGAAATATTGATTACCTAAGGAACTGACAGTGACAAATTCTTCACGTTTATATTGCTATATAAAAATAAAAATCACTGACCACTCGTATCCGACGATGCTCACTACTATGAACTACAAGCAATAAACTAAAGTTTCTATATAGCCTACTTTGTTCCCCAATTCCATACTCTATAAACATAATCATTTGAATAAATACAAGACTTGTTTGCTAACCATTCCTCAAAAGTAACACATTAATTTGCACAAATTTCTAAACTTAGTGTTTTTTGAAAGAATTTACTTCAGGCCAACATTTGGAATTTGGGTAAAAAAAACTGAATCACTCGCTAAATACTAATTATACTGTCCCATAAAAGGTAATAGAGTATTATAGAAATTATGCCACTTGTTGAGTATTGTGGCATGTGGGGGCTTCCTTACTTTGTTTGATTCAGCCGTAGTAACAATGGAAGTAATCAGTAGTGTAGAACCAGAAGTCCCAGAACCCCTCCACCCACCCCACAAAAAATTGCTGACCAAGCCCTATTTGGTCTCTTTTCCACTTTTCCCTTTCAATAGCCTTTACCTTCAAACCCTAGCTCAAAGGGTTACTCACAACCCTTGCTGCAGAAGATACATGGCCCTGTCCTGGCAGCTTGACTTCAGATTTCTCATTCCTCCATGGAAACAGAGAAATCTCCCTTCAAACACCCTAGCAAAAGAAAAACTACCCAAAACCTTTTCTACAGAAGACTCATGCCATTCCTATCAGTTTCACACTCAGATTTCTCATTCCTCTCATGAGATCAAGTGGAGAAATCTCTCTCTACAAAGCATCTACTCAAGAACCTTGTTAGCTGTGAAACCCCACCTTTTTCCTGCAAAATATTACTGTTTTGCACTCTCTTTTACCCCAAAATAAAAGCTGATGACCAGTTCTTTTGAGTCTTGGGTTTTGTTTATTCCACTGTCACTGCTGAGCTCACACGCAAACACACACATGTGATGTGGGCCCAAAGTTGGGACCACGGAAGGAAAACACGGAACACGGATTAGAGGTAAGAAAGATATATTAAACAAAAAGGTTACAAAGATAGTGTAAGTGTAAGCGGAGTTTACTATGTGCTAGTGTCTAATATTGGTTGTCGTACGCGGCTGATACTACGGTATTAGAATACTCTCTCTCTCTCTCTCTCTCTCTCTCTCTCTCTCTCTCTGTTAATACTTTTTCCTCTTGGGATTTACGTCGTGCGGTTGAGTAAATTTCCTTTTCCTTCCTGAGCGTCGCACTTCAGGAGAGACTTGGGGCGTGTCGAGATCAAAGTGATCGAAAGTTACGTCGATCGGCTCTTCATTGCTATTTTGTAGTGATTCCTCCGATTTCATTCAAACGGCATTTTTTGAGCCCTGTTTCAATGGCGTTTGTGAGTGTTTTTCGGTCCTTGGACAATATAAACCAGTTCGCCAATTCTTTTGATTGAAATATTTCTTATGAGGCGATACGGTTTCTTTTGAACTTTGCTTGCCGTGGAATAAGTTTGTCGAAGACAGACTTGATTTTCCTTCCAAACATTGTTTCTGCAGGCGAGCTTCCCATAGGCGTGTTCGGATTAGGGGTTATCCGATACACCTGCAGAAACTGTTGCAATGCTCTATCCGTCGGTGTGCCTAGTGCCTTTTTTAAAGCCCTTTTTAAGGTGTCCACGAAACTTTCGGCCTGGCCATTCGACCTAGGGTGGTACTGAGGCGTTGTAATGTGGTCCACCTGATATGACTTGCAGAAGTCTCTAAATTCACTTGATGTGAATTGAGTGCCATTATCTGTAACTACACAATCTACCACGCCAAAACACGCGAATAGCTCATGTAGAAATCCGATCGTGTAGTTTGTGCTTGGTCTTTTGCGCTGTAGGACCTCAGGCCATTTTGAGTGGCTATCCACAACAATGAGGTAGTACATGTTGTCTATAGGCCCTGCAAAATCGATATGAATTCTTTGCCATGGATGGTCTGTGTTTGGCCATGGTTTGCACGTCGTGGTTGGAGCTTTTGCTGCAATCGCGCATCCTTTGCATGATTCTATCATGTCTGCTATGTCCTTGTCCATGTTTGGACAATAAACATAGCAGCATGAGGCTTTTCGTACAGTTCTTCTCCGGATGTCCCATGTGAAAATCCTGAGGATTTTTTCTTTGTAAGCTGTTTGGAATCACTACGTGGTCATTGTATAGTAGGACATCATCATAAAGGGAAAAACTTCAGGCACATTGGGGTCTTTATTGCGAATTTTGCTTTTTATGGATTGAATGAATTCATCCTCTCGAGACTCCATTTTTATGTCAGCCAAAGTAACTGGGAGCGCTCTTATGGTACTCGCGATCATGTTTTTAATTTCACAATTTGTCCTTAGAGTAGCAATGATGGAGTCTTGAAAGACTTCTGTATTTTTTGGAATGAGTGCGATAAACTGTCTGCATGACAAATATTTTTGGATGTTAGGAACTCTATCTTGAAATTGTAGTTTAAGAGAATCGTTCCCCAACGAAGTAGTCTATTTGCAGTAGAGACTGGCAGACCTTTTTTAGAACCAAAGATTGTAATTAGAGGTTTATGGTCCGTCTGTAGTATGAACCGTCTACCATTTAGGTATCTGTGAAACTTTGTCACAGCGAATATTATCCCTAGAGCCTCTTTCTCTATTTGGGAATATTGTTTCTCAGCTGGAAGTAGAGATCTTGATGCGTGAGCCACAGTTTTTCGCGAACCATCTGGCAGTTTATGTAGAATGCAAGCACCGATGCCGTACGAGCTTGCATCACTTACGACTATGATGTCGAAACTAGGGTCGTAGTGGGTGAGGAGAGGTCCAGTAAGAGTTTTCTTGATCTTCTCGAATGCGTCTTGGCATTCGGGGTCCATGACCATGGTTTGTCTTTTTTAAGAGTTGGTTGAGAGGCCCTCTCAAATTTTGCATGTTCTTAATGAACCCTTAGTAAAAGTTAGCTAGGCCGAGGAAGCTTTGTAACGCTTGAACGTTATCTGGGGCCGGCATGTTTCTGATCGCGTTGGCTCTTTCTGGATCCGGCTGACGACCGTCTTTATTTATGATGTGCCCTAAGTAATTAATCTCTGGTAAGAAAAAGTCACACTTTGCTTCCTTAACCTTAAATCCGTATTCTTGTATCTTTTCGAATACGTTTATTATATGGTTCCAGTGCTCTGCCGTAGTTTTACTAGTAACCAGTATATCATCCAAATAGGCTGTTGCGTAGTCAAGATCGCCCAGCATGACGTCCATGACCTGCTGAAAAATTGCAGGCGCAACCTTTACTCCAAAAGCCAGTCTATTGTATTTGTACAACCCTCTATGGGTGTTTATGCAGAGCAATTTGGAACTTTCTTCTTCCACCTCTATATGAAGGTATACGTCAGAGGTCGATTTTAGAAAAAATTTTCCACCATTGAGTTTATTGAAAATTTCTTCAGGGCTTGGGATACTTGCAAAGCATCGTTTAACCCTGTGGAAAAATCTGGCATACTTTTGATTGGACTTTTTTTTACGTAGACCGTAGGTGCTGCCCACTCGCTGAAATCTGTTTTGACAGAATACCTGCTTGTTCGAGTCTATCTAACTCTTTGTTGATTTGCTCTAGAGCAGCGAAAGGGACATTCCGTTTCTTTTTGAATACCGGTTGTGCACCGTCCTTCACCTTGAACTTAGGTTTTATTTTAGTACATTTCCCAAGGCTGCCAGAAAAAACCTGAGGAAATTGTTGTTTGAGTTCCTTTTTGAGATTTACCAAATTGGACGTTGTACTTTGTATCTTGCGACAAAATTGAAAGATTTTCTATCCAATCTGTACCAAATAAGTTATCTGAAGTTTTCAATACGTAGGCTTTGAGATTTTTGGTAACCCCATTTAGTTTTACTGTAAGTATTACCTTGCCTAAAATGTTAATCTTTTCGCCAGTTGCTGTTTTTCCGTTTTTAATAAGGTCGGCTTGTTTAATTTTCGCCAAGTACGCCAGTTAATGGTTGAAAGATCGGAACCCGAGTCAAGATGGAATTTAATGGAATTATTGAAAATATCCACAGATACATATTTTCTTAAATTCCTATCGACAATATCGTCCGATTGAGTTTGCCTAATTTTATTTTTGGGTTTTCTCGTTCTTTTGGCGTACCAGCACCGAGTTAAAGTATGCCCATTTTTATTGTAATTTTTGCAATATTTTTTGTTCTTAACTGAACAGAATTTCATCCAATGACATTTATCACAATGGTAACATGGCCCGGGCGGTTTCTTTAACATATTTGGGTTTTGGTTACTGTGGAATTTAGGACATGAGATTTGCCTTCTGTCTTTTTTAGAGGAATAGGAGGTAGACTTGCTTCTGATTTTATTAATCTGAGCCACACTTGATTCCTCGATAGTGTTTGAGTCACACTTTACAGATATTACTCTTTGACAGTCCTCTGCCAGTTTTTGGAGAGTCAATCCGTGTTCGTTGTCAAGCTTGGTCAGTACCCGTTGTCTGACTTCGGCGTCTTCTGCTAATAGTAGACCTTGTGCAAAAATCAAGCACTTGAAATCATCGGCAGTCAGTTCGGCTAGTTTAAAATCATTACAGAGCTTGTTTACCGATGCTGCAAACGTTAGAAAATCTTGATGGTTGTCTTTGACTCTGTTCATGCATTTCCAACGCTTGTGGAACAAGGTTGTGTTAGGCCCGAATAGTTCCGATAGGAGCTTAATAGTCTCTGAAAAATCCAAGTCTGTGGTTTTCTTGGGTAGTATGAAGTCTACGAACCTACTATGTTCTGTAGTTCCCAGTTTTCTCAATAGTAGACGTACCTTTATTTTTTTTTTTTTTTACTTGGCCATTGTTCACAGTCTACGTTGAAAAAATCTTCGTAGCGCCTGTAAAAAGCCTGGAACGTTTTTTCGTTCTCTGGTACGTATTCAAAGGTTTCCATTGAATTGTAGATTGTACTCTGGGCGAATATTGTATCTTTTTCAGAGTTTGAGCCTTTTAATGCATTTACGAGTAATTCTTTAAGTTGTTTCTGTTGTAGTTCAGCATTCGGAAGCGTAATTCGTTGGAATTCCATTTGTTGTTTATGTAATTCCAAAAATAGTTGTTGTCTTTCTTCTTTTGCTGATCCAAATGTACTTTTAGCATTGAGACGATTAATTTTTGAAAATCTTCCATATTTAGACAAACAAAAATGACAGCGATTTTTTGTTGCTTTGAACCCCGTGTACCAAGGGGAGGTACACACAAAAAAATTTTGATAGATTTTTTTTTTTTTTACAAAAAAATATGGTCAGACAATTAGTTAAACTAAACTAATTATGTGCTTAGCTTTTTCGCAATTCCGTAGTTCGTTAATTTGAACGTAATTGTATAAATTTTCACCACACTTATATATATATATATATATATATATATATATATATATATATATATATATTTATAGAGGTGCAAAAAAAAGATAACTCGCCTCAGTGAATTTGAGGGGAGAATAATCTTATGCACGAGTTCAACTCAGTTACCTAAAAAAAATTTTAGATAGTTTTTTCGAAAACTAGAGTCGTAAGTAGTACTTCGGCTCTTGTGTTGTCGGTTTGTTTTATGAACAAACTGGGTTTTTTCTGTGTGTTGGTGTGTAAGAAATCGTTCTCGTTATGTTATTTGGACAGACTTTAATATTCCGTAGATGTCGAATCGCTAGTTCGTCACTGATGTTTGGTATCGGAATATATATTTTTTTTATATGTAGACGCTGGGTGTTGCGTTTAGATCGCTGATGTAATAATACCAGCTTAATTTCTCGTTCAACACTACTGTGGGAACGCGTGGAGTTTCTGTGTATTTTTCGAGTACTCTGTCGCTATTGATATGGTGAGAACGAAATGTAAGACTGGTAAGGTATTGATGTTTTCGACGTGAATGCGTTTCTCGAATTCTTCGTCGACACTTGATGTGGGACTGGTAAGGTATTGAGGTTCCGGCGTGAGTGCGTTTCTCGAATTCTTCGTCGCCACTGATGTGGGCCCAAAGTTGGGACCACGGAAGGAAAACACGGAACACGGATTAGAGGTAAGAAAGATATATTGAACAAAAAGGTTACAAAGATAGTGTAAGTGTAAGCGGAGCTTACTATGTGCTAGTGTCCAATATTGGTAGTCGTACGCGGCTGATACTAAGGTATTAGAATACTCTCTCTCCCCTCCTCTTCTTCTTCTCTTCTCTTAGAGTATTATATCGCATACTTTATAAAGTATGCGATAGTCCTGGAAGAGTCCATGTTGTAGGTATGTTACGGTCTCACAACAACACGTAACCAGGAAAAACTGCTATAATATTTTCAATATAAAATATTTTAGGTATCTTTCAAATTCGAATTGAAATATCGGAACATGTGCAAGATTCCAAATTTTGATCAAATTTAAGAAGGCATCAACTATATCACAGCACAGAAGTAGAGATAATTATGCAAATTAAGCATTGGTGATACTAACTGATTACAAATAGAAAGAAATACTTTTATCTATTACTGTGTGGTGTGCAATGAACTCGTCTATGTAAATATCATTTTATGATTAGTAATATTTAAGCCTTTTGAGAATCAGCAATGTCAAACAGGGCTTTCAACCTTAGAGAGAAACTTGAACCAAATAATCCATATACACTGATGAGTGAAATCATGAGCATCTGTCTAATAAAATGTTGATCTTCAACATGCCCACAAAACAGAAACCATCAAGTGTGGACGCTACAAGACCTATAGAAATTTTCTCAGCAATCTGATACCAAGATGTTAACAGGTATTTTAACTGCTGAAAATTATGTGCTGAAGGTTCTGCAAAACAAACTTGGTCCAGTAAATTCCATAAATGTTCAATTAGAATAAAATCTTGGTAGGAGGTTGGTGTTGGTGAATAGCACAACACAGTGAAGTATTCTTCATGTTTTCTTTTTATTGATTCATTCATTTTCTATAGCTTATCAACCCTTTGAAGGTTATTTCAAGCCAGAAAATATTTACAGATTGTAAGACTTTTTCAGATAATAATCATTTAGTATTACAAATCTTACTAATTAACCCATAGCTGAAGGGAAGAGGTGAATTCATACCTTTCCCAAATGTATTTGTGCATAAGTGAATATAACAAACCCAACAGGAATTGAAACCTACATCTCCGATTAACAATTCCAAGCCATTGTCCATTACACCACTTGCACACCCAAGCCTACAGCACCTGATATTCTCATCTAGTTACTGACCATACTTTCTTTTGCTTACCTTCGGTTATCAGAGGAGCCGGTGTTTCAACATGATGTGTCCATAAGCCTTTACACATAATTATAAGCTATTTAAATTGGATATAAATAATGGCTTAATATAAAATACACATCCGATGCTGTTTACTTTACATGTTTAATGTGCGAAAAGTGCAATGGAAGTTAGGGAATGGATCACTGAAGAAGAATGGATCACAGCTCTTGCTTCTTGAATAAACAGAGATGTGTACACTTATTACAGTTTCGAATATTAAGATATGTCTTGATTTACTTGAACACCCTCAACCAACACGTAAATCCACTGAGGCATGTGTTCTTGAGGACATCAGTGTACAGCTGAGGTGATTATTTTAAAACTTTATTTTAAACAGCTTATCTTCCTCAAATAAAGTTTCGGAAAAGTACATTTTATTTTTGAATAGGTGACACTCCTTGAGCCTATCAATAGGAAGCAATATTCTCTTTACAGTTTCACAACACCAGCTATAAAATGTAATATACGTGGGGAAAAAAGTGCTGAACACAATGTCTTACTTTTCTTTCATGACTTTTTCTACTGTTTCGCACACATGTATCACGTAGGCCTACATAAATATCACACACACAAAAACACATTTTCTAGTCTTTAAATGTTTTCTTCGTTTATTGTTATTGCAATTCTTTTGTTAATACATGCATTGTTGTTTGTTTTATATTATTTTATGTTACTCATTTATTACTTGAACTCACATTTGAGTTCACAATAACTGATACAGGAAAAATAATACCAGGCGACACATGTTTCTACCTAAACACAAGCATTTTTTGTCATACTACACATAAATTCTTGTTTTTTATTTTGTTTCTATTATTCATTCATTCATTCATTCTCTTTCCTGTTTTCCTTTCTTCATTCATTATTTCCTTTTTTATCCTTTTTTCATTTTAACTTAGCCTCTTTTATCATTTATTTCCCATAGCTTTCTGTAATATATTTCTTTCTTCCTATTTTCGTTCACATATTTTACATTCTTCTATGACTCATTCGTTATTTCATAAATGTTTTTCTTTGTTTTGTATATATAACTTTCATTATTTTCTATCTTCTTTTTTATTTTTTATTTGAAAAAAAATCTTCATTTTCTTTATTTCAGTATTTTTCAAAAACTTGCTAAGTTATTGCAATTGATAACAATGGGAGAAGTGTTTCATTCAAAGTGAATTTATGGGTTATCCCACTTCACTTTGCTGAAAAAAATGATTCCAGAGGGCGCTCCTTAAGCTTCTAAAAAAGCATACATTTTTCTCTCTATCCACTTTTCTCTTTGTCAGCTTCTCGCTATAAGATGTAGTCGCATCTAGGGTAAAAAGTGTCCTTCTACTGGTGCGCATTCATTTCATGGTTTCTCTCTGATGACTTTTGAACTCTTTCACACATGTGTCTATCACGTTGGACTACACAATTCCACATTCACAGAAAATGCAATGTTTACTATCCAAAGTGTTGATTCCTGCAACATAATGGTGACTAAATATTGACTCAAATCTACCAGCATCCTGCAATACATTTCTTGCTGTTTCCGAATATATTTCTGCTGAAATTACAATTGCTGTCAAACATGACCAAATATTGGAAAACATATCGATTGGATGCTGGTTTCTAGTGTTTGAGGAGTAATTTGCCATAATCTAAAGCAACCTTGTCTTGCTGTGAAACTTCCTGAACGCACTCTGAGGTTGATTGTCCCAGTGCAGAAACTGTTACAAGAGAGAAAATTTTGGTATTCATTTTGTTGTTTGTAATAAAAGATTTCTTTTATAAAATAAAGACAAAGATATTTAAAGAATCTAAAAGGTTAAAGTTTAATGCTACTTTTGAGTGTGAATATTATTTTATTTTTCATTTTTAAAACTATTAGATTGGTTTTTGTATGGAAGTTCAAAAAGGAAATAATTCTGTGACTGCAACCAGTTAACAGTATCAATTCAATAAAGCTTTATCATTTTCTATTTTTTCTTCACTTCCTTTAGCTTAATAATTTTTAAAATCAGAATTGAAAAACCTCATTGGGCACAATTAAATATTTCATGATATCAAACAAGAAAATAATTAGAATAAAAGCAATGAATAAAACTCAAATGTTATAAGATCTAGCAGAGTGGTCATTTCGTGATTTGATGAAAAAAAACTGAATCAGTTCAAAATACCATAACCTTTCAACTTGGGAAGAAGACCAGTATGCCAAACCCAAATCCTTGTTTAATCCCTCAATGAACTTATTTCGAAAATAAATTTCAAATCCGATCCCACCTTTCCTCTCATCTGTTGAACGAAGATGCCAAAAGCATACATCCAATGTCATCTGTGTTATGAAATGGTAGGTTGAAGTGTAATTGCAACTAGAAATTATTGTTGTTGTCCCTGATGGTTTTCTTATGGTTGTTAAATTGAAGTCAGAATTCTGTTTCCGTTTTTTCAACATAATGCCCTTGTTTGCACTTGTAGCAGAAAAGCAAATATACAAGATTTTAACTATCACAATTCAAAACCAGGGATTTGAATACTACATGAGTGCTGGGGGTGGGGGTGAAACTGATATCAGTGATATGTCCACAGACATGGCATCAGGGTTAATTCCAGGTCATATTCCCTAGGTGACGTGGCGAAAAATGTATACTGGATGGCGATGACCATTTGTGGGTTTGGTGTATATTGTGATGAATATGTGTTTGTTATTTATACCTACCATTACATCCAGAAATGGAATGGTGGAATATTCAAATGTGAATTTGATGGTGTAATGGAAACTTTTGAGGATTTTTTTAAGTTCTCGGAGACTGTTCTCTCCATGTGTCGATATAAAGACGATATCATCTATGTATCTGTGACTATGTAGGGGTGCTAGGGGGTAACTACTAAACATATCTCATTCCAAGTCATCTGTTAATATGTTTGCATAACTGGAAATCATTTTCTTTCCCATCACTGTGCCTTTGATTAAGAAAATAGTGCCCGTCGAACTTGAAATTGTTGTATGTGAGTATGAATTGTATGATGTTGGTGATGTTCTGTCTAACGTAATAAACCCCTGCCTGTTGCAGCTATGTCCTGTCTCCCCAGTGGTTCTGGCCGAAAAAAGGAATCCACCCGATCTCCCCCGGTGAACTGAAGGAACCACCACTATTCGCCACGTTGTGAATTCTTTCGGTTCCTGTACAAAGAGCCCTTTTTTAGGCCACTGTTTTTATGTCACTACCGAAGAATTTACACAAGTACAAAATTATTTAACTAGGTTCACTCGTTTGGGGTTGGAAGGACAGAGAGAGAGAGAGAGAGAGAGAAAGGAAAATTTCTGTCTAAACAATTTCAGCTGATCTAAGGAAGTAATTCGGGGATCTTTGTCGGAGTGTGTAATTATAGCAGTTTGGTTTCTCAGCTTTGTTGGCAAAATTAACTGGTTTCATACAGGGTCTGTTTCTATTTATGGGGTCGGATCGGACCTCTTGGGCGCGTGACAACCAACCAACCGGACCAGCAAATTCCAACAAGCTGTCTCTTCTCCGGTTCTGCGATCTGACTAACTCAAGCGTGCGGGCAGCTTATATAGAGAGAGGCAGAGCTAAACCATCTTCAGGCACCGCCCCCGAATTTTAATATGCAAATCGCCTTTGACCACCATGCATTCTTTTCCGGTCCCCGAAACTCAGCGGGAACCCAGTTTTCAAGAGATACTAAAATCGAATTCGGACATCCTGCTGGGTCTTCCGCAGACAACGTCTACTTGAATTTTAACAAAACCACTTATCCCGTCTGGTTGAATTCCGCCATTCAGACCACCCAAAAGTCCACTTCGTCATTTATCACAAACTTTAACGAATACGGCTCTTAATCCCTCTGGAATTATTACATTTAATTAACTAATAACTCAACTCCAGAAACAATTATTAAGAGAAAAAAAATAAAAATAAAAATAAACTTATTTCTGGAATTAATCTAGAATCCCTTCTACCCAAGTAATTAAGACCTTCATCCTAATTCTTTAGCACTGTTGATTACTAAATCCACCTCGGGGTGGGGGTCTCTCTCTCTCTCTCTCTCTATGTCACATCCTGTGTGAAGTGTTCCTCTGACACATAAAAATTCTTGAAGTCTAGAATCCCTCCTCATATGGTATTTTAGAATACTAGGATGTCGCATCAATGGTGAACTGTTTGGTAATTTATTTATATGTTTCAGAATTCTAAAGAAATGGGTAGTGTGTTTGATAAGTCGGAATTATTGGTAGTAGAGGTTTGAGGATTTGGTCAATGTAATCTGAAATGTGTTGTGTCAGGGTACTGATTCCTGAAACTATCGGACAGCTGGCTGGCCAGATCTTGAGAGATTCTATCAGTTCCCACATCTTGTGTAGGTTTCTGCTAATGTTCTCTATCAAGAGGTTGGTTTTTGTGTCTGTGATTACTTTTGAAAGTTTATGTAGTTTAGGGATAGTGTAGAATGCACCTGGTTTTGCTTTTTCCAGGACTAAAGCCTGTGTACTTAGTGTTTTGCTTCTTCCAGGACTAAAGCCTTAACTGCTGTCTGTGTACTTTGGCCTAAATGGCAAATCAGAGTGTTGAGTTCTAATGTAAAATGTTTTGTGGGATCAGGTGTGAGTTTTTCGCAAAAATGTTTATCACTGAACTGATTTTCTGCTTCTACAACGTATTTTCTTCTGTCTATAATGCTGATTAAACCTCCTTTGTCAGCCTGTTTGATGATTATGTCTTTGGAGAGATTTTATGACTTTTTCTTTTTGCCTGGTTATGTTGCTATTTTGATGGAGGTTGTTTTGTATAAATTTGTCCAGATGGGACCTGACACTAAATTTACATATCATAAGGAGCACACGTGGACCAGTTTTCATTTTTTATCATAAAGGGACATAACTTATAGTTACGAAATTGTGTTATCTCCCTTATATTATTTTTTTATTTTCATCATATTTCATTACAAACAATTTCTAAGTAATACAAATTTTTATTTAAACTTATGAATAAATAAGCAAATAAAAATACTTTCACAGATTATAAACACTAGTTTTTATACAAAATGGTAAATATTTCATTTGTGCCCTGAGAAAAAAAATAGACCAGATTGTATTCAAAACAATATAACATCTATTCACTGGCTACCTTACCGTTTGCAGTCAGTTGCCGAGAATTTGTTATGACTCGAGCAGACTTGTTCTATGAAGGGATGAACAATTCAGAGCAACCTTCATCCGATCTGCACATGTAAAAGATGATCAAGTTGTGCTGATCAATTTAGATCACTCTAAGGAATTCGACAGGGTCGACCATCAGTACCTGGCTGCTATTCTGCAGGCCGCCAGATTCAAACCCGACTTCTGCAAGTGGATCAGCCTCCTGCATCGCTCCACCAGTGCTGTGGTACAGGTGAACAGAAAGCGGTCGTGCACTTTTGCGCAGTGTTGTCCGCTGTCGCCCATACGTTACACTTTGGCATTTGAGCCCCTCCTTATCATCATGTGGATGGTATTTCTGCCGCAGGCATGTTGGTTCCAGCCTGCCTGGAATAACTGCAAAACACTTTCCCCTCCCCAATTTTCGACTTCAAAGTGATGCCCATACACAAATTCATAAAATCTTTTGTAGCCTATAGACTCGTCTTGTTCCTATCTACCACCTTTAGTAACAGAACAGTCTATATCTTACGCCTACGTACAATAAACTTCGACCAATTAAAACTGTATTAGGCGAATAAAGAAATTTCATTGGATAACGACAACGATCTAAAAGTTTCACGCGCAGAAATCGAAATTGCGCCAAAACCTCTTTGAGCCAACTTTGGACCTTCGAAAACTTATATAAAGGAAAAACCGACTAACCAAAGCAGTCAGTGACAGCACCACAGAGAAATTGTTAACTTACTCCACGTCGTTCGAAACCAGACTTTGCCGCGCAAAAGTACATCAACGCTGACTCACTCACAATTCAACTCAACCAAGTCTGTGGACGTTATTTCTCAGATATTGCTTATCTAAACTGAATTACATTTACTATCTATTAAGTAAACATTTATGTGTGAACGACCTTAAAAATATTACAGTGAAAAGTAAATTTTCTTAAGAATTTTCTGTTTAAAAAGACACTTAAAATATTTCCAAATCAAAGGGACACGACCTAGTCCTCCCTTTTCATTGCATACTTGTACGTCAACCTAAATAAATCTAATTGTTACGTTTTAAAACAATTCAGTTAAATTTTGTATTTTATTTTGATGTTTAGTGGAAATAGTTAATTGACACGCAACCTATTCTCAACAAATATTACCACATAATTAACCCATCCACTACAAGGTCTTTAACGATGACTAGGAAAAATTTAAATGCAATATCAATCGTTATCTTCTTCTTAATTCTTGTTATTCTATTGTTCACTCTCATTAATGTTCTTATTTTTCTCATATTTCTTTGCAGTCGGTAGCCTTCTTGTGTCTCCGGCGGTTTATTGCTTTTAAATGGTGTGAAAAAAAATGTTTATTTTTTGTTTAATAATTTTGCTTTATGGGAGTTAACTATAGATATTGTTATATTAGAGTTATCTCCCATGTACTGTCATATACAAGACAATGGCGGACTGTCCTAAAATGGCCTCTAAGCCGACTCGGTGAACGTGCACAACAATCATAACTGAAAAAAAATATTTAAACACTCACGTACTGATGGGAATTTGCTTTATACAGATTTATGTCTCATATTTTCCATTGTCTGACATATTGTAGCCAAGACAATTCAATTTCTATGCATGTTTCTTTTGACATTTACATCGCTTGAATTAAAGTAGGTACCTCCACTTTTCACCGAAAAAAAAACAGCATAGCCTGTTGAAAAAGGCCCTGAACTTAATAAAAACAAAGTTTTTTCATCAAAGTGTTTGCTATTATTAAGAGGAAAGATCAAAGTATTTTTCATTATTTCATGAAATCATTTAATCTGTTCTAGCATGTTCGAAATTTTCGTTAAAAATCTTTTTTTTTTTTGTCAGAGGTTGACATATTTAAAATTAGTGTTTTTGCGCCTTCTTCTGTTGAAAAACTCATTGATTGGAAAATTCTTGCAAAAATGAAATTTTAATGAAACTTAAATGTTTTCTAAAATTCTTCTTCTTTTCTAGAAAATCTCGGTATATATATATATATATATATATATATATATATATATATATATATATATATCCTCCATTTAAATATTAAAATTAAATTTCTAGAAGTTAAATTTTCAACTGAAATTTTTTTATTAGTTAAAAGCAGGACCCCTTGGAGAATGTATATCACCTTTTTTTTTTCAAACTACTACTCATTTCCCGAAAATCTGCTCCGAATCGTAAATTAAAAAATGCAATAAAACTACGATATTTTACCGTCCCGCTACCACATTTTTATCAATCTCAATTTTACTGCAAATTTGTGCAAAAAGCGGATCCAACATCATAGATATTTTCAGAAAACCTCAACTTCTCATTGGTCAATTAATATTTAAATCATATTCTCAACTACGCCCGAATAACATCGACTTAGTTAAAAACTAAATTCCCCCCAAAATCTGTCAATGCCTTTCGAGCCTGTCACGTGAATATTGATTATAAATACCAGACGCGAATTAGTTCTTCCTCTTCCTTGATTTCTCTCGCTTCAAATGGGCGGATGCTATGAAAACATATTCACACATGCACGCATACATGTAAATACAACATTTCCAAACTACAATACAAACATACGAAACTTTTCAAACTTCATTACGAACATTACAAATTTAATGACAAGCAACGGAAACTTAATTACAAACATTACGAAATATTCACTCCTTCAACTCTTCTAAAGCTAAAAGTTTACTCAACATATTCTCAGCTTTACAGAATTCTTTTAACTCTCTCACAATGAACATTTTGAACTACAAGTTCATTCAACTTTTTATGAGCTCAGATAAAAAAAATCATTAATAAAAACTTTAATTCAGCCAAAGGGACATAAGACCAACAAAAATAGCAAGCCTTTTGCTTGAACATCATTATACACATGAAAATATTAATCATTGTTATAAAACTCTTGTGATTATTCTTCAGTTTCATATGTTATGGTATTTCGTGTTAAATATAAATTGAGAGGTCAGATCAACAAACAAACCTCTACAATGTTATTTAATTAGAAAAGCTAGTAAATGCTTTTATACATCAGATATATTAAGGACTCTATTGTCTTAAGAAAAAAAAACTTTTTTAATGAATAATAAATTTTTTCAAGAATTATTTTCGTTTTTTAAAAATTGTAACTATATTAATTTATAGTATATAAATTTTTTAAAATTTTTCATTGCTTTCATCAGATCATTAAGTGAAAACTATATTTACTAATCAAAAACTGAATCGCTTAATAGAAATTATTTTGCACCAAGTTTTTTTTAATGTCTATAAAATATACGTAATGTGCCCCAGTTTAAAATTATGGTCATCATACACAACATTATCAGGAAACGAGAGCGATGATTATAATAAATTTAAAGTCAAAATTCCTGAAATTAAATCACGAAGAATATTTTTCAACAATTTTAAGATTACTGAGTACTTAAAAATTATATGAAGAAAGTCACTCATTTTAAAACTTTAACAGAAAAATTGTCCGTAGAACAATAATAAAGGTATTGACAGATTTAACAGCTTTTGTTATGGGATTGATGAGCGATGACAAACACGTAATTACTACTATTGTTTTTTTGTTTTTTTTTTATAAATCCATTTCTCTGTTATTTTAAAGTAAAAGTAAATAATATTTTTTTCAGTCAGATATATTTTATTTTTGGAAGATTTTTAACCAAGAATTAGGTTTTGTTTACAAATGTGCCAAGATGTGTAGAAAAACGGCTGATTTTAATGATTTTATTGAAAGTAACCAAATAAAAAAATATTAAAAAAAGGATCTCAATCAATACAATATCTATTTGAAATACAACAGAGTGTTTTCTTACTGGAAATAGTAAGATTAATCATTTAGCTTTCAATTAAAGCGAAAATGAATGCTTTTTCATTAAAAAAAATCTATTTTAAAGCTTATTGGAGATACTTAAAGTATAGACATTACAAATTCTTTAAATAAACTCGTATAGATATCGTTTGTTTGTCAATTAAAAAAAATTATTTAAGAAATACCTTCACTATTTTACTATTTATTTCAAGCCAAATTAGCACAGATTACAACATAGTATATAAAAAAAAAAGATATATTTTTTATAACCAATATCAGGGCCGGTGCGTAAACCCCACGAATCCTCCGAACTTGTGTGGGGGAGGAAACCTGATTGGGGGTCTCGGGTCGTGCTTTGCGACACTCACTATCTTATCACCATTTGATTTTCTACTTTTATACGTTATAAATTAAACTAAGCACAACTGATTATAAAAGGATGAAAAACATTCTGAAGTCCTTCTGGTTGGGTTTTTTTTTAGTTCAAATCCATGATTTTTTCCTTTTTTTTTTCTTTTTTTACAAACAGAACCTGTCAACCTTGCACTTTGATCTGAATTTTTGGGACCTTGTCAACACAATCTCCACCAATCCATTCAGTGAAAGATAACACTTAAATAACATTTAATTTCGAACTAGAGAACGTATCGTTTTCTTAAAATATTTTTTAATAGATTATTTACATTATTCGGACTATTGTCCTCATCTTTATCGAAACATTTATTACAACGTTTCGGCCTTTCAGTATCTGTCTATATTTCTGAGATGAGGTATTATCTACACTATTTACATTATTCGGACTATTGTCCTCATCTTTGTCGCCATATTTATTACAACGTTTCGGCCTTTCAGTATCTGTCTATATTTCTGAGATGACGTATTATGTGCACTATTTACATTCTTCGGACTATTGTCCTCATCTTTGTCGCCATATTTATTACAACGTTTCGGCCATTGTATGCTCCGGCCTTCTTCAGGTGGTTGGTATGTCGAACTGAACCCTTTATTTCACTCCCTGGGGTCGACCGTTCTAGTTCCACGTTAATTGGATGTCAGTTATCAGTTATCTCCTGTTAATTTCCTTCTGAAAGTTCTCCACTGTCTTAACCGGGTATTGGGTCCTGTCACTGGATGTAACTAACGTCTTTATCCACTGTGTCATGTGTCCTTTTTTTATATATATATATATTTTGGGGGGTTTAAATGTAACAAAAAACAAATGCTACCGAAAGTTGAAAAACGAATAAAAGACTACTTCAAGCAATATATATATATATATATATATATATATATATATATATTTTCCATAATTATTAATAACATTTATTATAATTTTAATAATAATTATCTAATTATTTACATTATTTACATTGTTCGAACTGTTGTCTTCGTCTTTTATAGTCTTATCCCCGACATTTCGGCCGTTGTACGCTCCGGCATTCTTCAGGTGATTTTAATTTCGAACTCAACCCTTTATTTCGTTCACCGGAGTAGATTTTTCTAGTTCCACCTACCATGACTCTTCCTACACTGATATTAGCTCCCGTTGACTCAACTTTCCAAGTTTTCTGTTCACCACTACCGTAGCCAGGTATTGAACTCACAACTCTTTGGGTCAAGTAACTAGATCCGACCAACGGTTTTATACACAGGATCATGTATCCTTGAGGACATCAGTGTAGGAAGAGGCATGGCATCTGGAACTAGGACAATATATACCCCGGTAAACGAAATAAAGGTTTCGGTTCGAAATTCCAAACACCTGAAGAAGGCCGGGGCGTACAGCGGCCGAAACGTCGGGAATATAACTGATTAATAAAAATATTTTGTAAAAAAGAATTAATGCTAAAATTTAAAACACAATGGAAAATAACTAAAAAACATGTTTAATAATAAAGCTGGTAAATAAATTCTCTTTTTTGAGGTCCACTTTTGTTCTTTTAACCTTACTTTTTACAGCAATAAAACGCAATTTCTATGGATTCTTTAGTTCAACTGGAAAAGCTTGAGACGAAAGTTTTCACACCTGTGTGAGAAGTCCATACATTGGCATCATTCCATTAATTGTTATTTTTGTTTTTGTCATAGAAATGAGAAAAAGAATAATTTGATAGTGAAAGAAAAGATAAATAAAGGGTTGTTGGATATATACAATGCCCCGAAAAATCAAAGAGTGATAAAAAAAAGAATCTTGTATATTGGAATTGTTACATTTCCATTTCATACTCTAAGAGACTTATCTCAGATTTCACTGGCAAACTGAAGGAAAACGCTCTCTTTGATTTCAAAACTCACTTCATCATATAAAAGTGTTTTATTTTCTTTCTTAGATGCTAGTCTGCTTTATTTATGTACGTAGATTTTAAATTTGAATAAAAAGAAGTCATGATCGTCAAGTCAATTCGAAAGATCTTTTCTTTGGTTGCATAGTATGTGCTTCAACAGGGTTACATACAGTTTTGAATTCAAAGTTTTCCTTCTCCTAGATCGGTTGATAGCTAAGGCTATAGAACCCAGTCTGTCCTATTATTTACCCAGAAGCTTTGCTATTTATGATTAATAAATATAGTTTGTACTTGATACTAATATTATTAATCAGTACGTATTAATACAGAAATTTAAAAGTCAATTGATAAAATATAATTTAATTAATCATAAATAAATTAGAAGTGAAATAAAACAATAGATACAAACAAAACAAAAAGAAAAAAAACAAATGAATTGAAACATGCAACGTATTTACTGATTTCATTTGAGACTAAGACAGAAGAAATCTTATCACAATGACAGGGAAGTGATTAGTTGCGAGGAGAAATTGATTAATAGTTTATTAATTGTTAAATGATACCATGTGAATGAATGATAAAATTTGATTATAAGACCATTTTAATCTACTATTTTTTTCTATTTTTTTTTCTTTAGCCCAACTTCACTCTCGATTTATCTCGCTTCTCTCTTTCTCATCTCCATTATTTATACATGTAGTGAACAAAACAACATATAGATATAAAATTCAAATGCTAAACACTGGCTCATTGAGTTTGTTAGAAATTAAAAAGACTTGAATTTACAAACTTTGCTTAACATACACGCAAAATCGAATCCAAAACAAAACTCGTGAAATTCTACACCTTGATGCGAAATGTTTTTCAGCCAAGAGAAAACTAGGAAACGTTTAAAAGCAAAATTCAAATAATCTTCAATTATCAGAAACAAATTCTTTTACTGACCTTTTCACGAGCCGACGCCAAAATGTGTTCATCGTCCAATGAAAAAGTTTAATCATATCCGGGAGTGAATTCCCAAATGACTTTTTCAAGCCCCTCAAAACAAAATAAAAGACGGGCAAGTTCGCCTGTCACCAGGGAGAAGGAGACGAGCGTATTAACATGTCCCTTGACAAACGTCGAGCGATCGTTATTATTATCTCTACCCTTCTTCCTCACCTCTTTTATACTTGATAAACGAACGGAACATTTTAAGACTGAGCGCTTACTTCGATAACGCTCAGGCATACATACATGCATCCACACATACGTTCCTGCCTGCGTATATATAAACTCATTCTTGCAAGGACCACTACGAACATTTTGACGACCTTGTATCCACCAAAATACATTAATTTTATTTGTAAAGACCTTAAGTGATTTATACGTATATAAATTTATTGCTCATTTTACAATTTGTTTTTCTTGTTTTATAGCCCTCTTATGGTGGGCTATCTAACTAACAAGGCCAAATCAAACTAACCTATTTCAACACTCATACACTTCACTATAACTGATAACCCACTATATACACACATACGTGCGTCCGTATGAGACTTGTTGAAAAGTTCTCGACCCGAGAAAGGACAAATTCAACAAACTCGGTCTTTTCATGACATTTTGCGAAGTAGGAGGGACTGAGAAATTTTCACCCCCCCCCCCTCATATATAATTCAATTGTTCATATATATTCTTTAGTTTTAAGAATCCTATTTTTGCTTTGTTTCATTAAACAGATCAAATCACCATCAGCAGTGATGAATTTTCATACTGTCATTATGATCAGCTTTGAATAATTCTTAAGCGCAAGTAGAAGAAGAAGAAACTGAACCTGGTCGAAAACGGCGGACGCTTTCAGGATCAGTGCCTACTTATTTGTGGCTAAAAAATACCAAAAATAAGGGAGGCTCCACGCATAACTTCCGTAATAAAAATGGAAAAGAAACCAACACCAAAAAAAAACAAACCCCAAAACAATAAAATCTAATTTTGGCCAACCAAAACAATTGACACAAAATGACATTTGGTATTAGCTGAAACCAATGTTCACGCCAGAGTCTCGGAGCCTGGACAAAAGGTTATAAGCTGAAACCTCTGAGCTAGAAGCAAAAAGGATGGTGAGACTGAAGACCCACAACCGTGGAGAAACCAGTCATGCATGATGAGTGAAGAAGTTTTCAAGGGGTCATATGCTAATAATATTTCTGCCATGCTTAGGGTCGAGAAATGCACATAGGCCTATTTTTACTATTACTTCTACCCCTATCATGATCTGACTTCAAACTAACCCTTCCGGACCTCTCCATGCATAATACCAATATCGTCCATATAAATGAACATGTTGCTACACGGAATATCAAAAGACTCACTCACTACTCTAAAAAAATAAATAAAAATATATTATTTATTTTATACCCTTAAGACAGTTTGTTTTATTCCAAAGTTTCCAGTAAAAAAGAAAAACTACCAACACTATTTCAACAAAATTATATGACCCAAACATGTTTGAAAGAATTTTGTTTTTGAATTAAGTCTTATTTACATATAAACTTGCAGCGAATAAAGACACTAACAATCAGGAAAAAATATATACACACACACACACACACACACACACACACACACACACACACACACACACACACATATATATATATATATATATATATATATATATATATATATATATATATATATATATAGGAAATATGTTGTAGTGGTTCCAACGAGAAAAAGTATGTATATTAAAAAGAAGAGAAGAGAGGTACCGCAAACGTTTTTGGTTGTAATGTGGATTTATTTAGAAAAAAATATTATGCTTTGTTTTTACATAATTTTACGACACGTATTTCTGGTCTCGCGACCGTCTTCAGGTAAAAGCGGAGATTTCCACATATTATTAAAAATAATTAATTTTTCTTTATGTTCAATGTTAAATATTCTCGATATGAGACATTCTCTGTTTGTGTGTTGGTAATCCGAATTTCTTTCTTGAATTTTCTTCATATATATATATATATATATATATATATATATAAAACTGAGCAGGTTATAGTTTATATCATAAAGAAACAATTTATACAAGGAATTAAATAGCAATGTTAATGTGATTAATGACGAAATCACTTCGCTAACAAGACTTAATGAGACATTAACTTACTATTAATTCCTTGAATAATGATCCTTATATTTGAGTTGTTGTCAGATGGAAGACACATGGTAAGTACATTCGACAATTACAAACTGTCATCTTCAGTGCGGGTCACATGTCCAGAATGCATCCCACTCAACTCGCACATATCCTATTTGGAGAACTCACCAGCGACAAGATGCTACGCGGAGGCCCAAGTATCAAGATATCCTTGATACAGGCCAACATCGATCATGAGATCAGGGAAACCGTTGCTGCAAATCGGCCTTCCTAGTTTAGGATCATCCGAGGAGTGACCAAGACTTTCGAGTCAAGCGGTCAGCAGAAAGAGGATCTGCGATGATCTGTCAGGAGATCCCAACTCGCCCAACTGCATCTACCACCCACACTTCTCTGTGATTTCCGCTCACGACTCTTCAGGAGCAGGGTGGGCCTTCACAGCCGTCTCCGTCGCAAACCAACACCAAAGAGGATTTAAAAGGAATAAGGAGAGAGGATGGCGATCCCGATGCTCTGACCCGGGAAGGTGCATACTAATACTCAGCATAAATCTATGATCTGTTCTTTTACGGTGTTTACCTTTCTATAATCTTAGCTAATCTGTATGTTTTCATTGCTCCTGCTCGAATTCTTTTCCTATCTTGCGTTTTAAAGTATTATGATTCTTAAAGAATTAATTTTGTTTTCAATACCTTTTTTTGTTCAATCTGACTCTTATTTTTCATTATTTATATTCGGACTATTGTTCTCATCTTGTTGCTATGACAACGTTTCAGCCACTGAGCTCCCCTGCCTTCCTCAAGTGTGTAACGATCAGGGAATTATGAACTGAACCCCTTATTTAATCTAAGTGGGTAGATTGTTCTTGTTCCGCCGCTTATGTCTAGTGATATCTTGGCTAGTTCATATTTAGTACTTGTAAGCGTTCTGAAAGCAAAGGAAATGTTTGTCGCAGATTAATTCCACAACGCAGAGAACAAATTCCTGTAAGTTCAAACTTGAATATCGGGAGGAAGAAAGAAATGCCGAAAACTCAATTGGCAGGTACTATCTCACAAATCCCAATGCACGTAACCAGTGAGAAAAATAACTCACTCTCCGATGAACGCGGTACCCAAAATACATCAATTTTTCCTCACCAACTGCTTTTATCGTCCGAGCATTTTTTCATTGATCGACAACTGTGAGAGGACGCCAAGTATTTTGCATATCAAAATACTTTTATAGATACTCCTGCGACGGACTTGTTTTCAATAGAAATATTCCGTCTTCAGCATGTCATGCGGAATACGCGCCCTTTTTTTGGTATGTAATTTTCTTTTCCGTCGTAGGATACATGCGACGCTCTGTCGCTTGGCTTGCCGAGGTAACTCACAGTTTTCTTCGCTATAGTACTATTCCTAGATATGAGCAGTGGAAGGAGAACAGTCTAGCACTGGATTACATAAGGATTTAACTTCAGTATTCCCTGTAGATGATCCAGATTGATATACACTCGAGGTAACTGATCAGAATTTCCTGTAGATGATCCAGATCGATATACACTCGAGGTAACACCCGAAACGTAGTTATAACAACAGCAAGAATGATAGTCTGAAAATAAAGTGTAAAAAAGTGATTACTCCTGATCCCAGAAATTCAGATAGAAGTAATTTGACTCTTGTAATAATAAATCATGACTTGAAGAACTAGATAATTCCTGAAACGATATAGTGAGCTGAATATTATCCCTGATTCTTTACCAATGGATTGTATATATGAGATACGTTTCAGGCCTGAGAGGAACTTGAGACCAAGAAGGCGTTCAAAACAAGGAGCTTCATTGAGAATTCAACTGTTCATCGTAGCTGGAGAAAACCGGGGCTTAAACTGAGATAGTGAAACGATATTAGCTTGTTCTTTTTGTTATTTTTAGGTATTGAAAGTGACAGTTCAGTCATTTGGTATTATTGATTTATTATTATATGGCCTTTGTTAGTCCAGCAAACCGACAATCCAATGCTATTTTGGGAGGAAAATTTTCCGAAAATTCATGGTATTCCTATCCTACGTTTCATGTGTTGTGCTGTTGGACATCATTTCCTTTTTGGAATTTTGATTGCGTTTTTCTATTGGAAAGAAAAAAAATTGACCGGTCATAGAAATAGCAATTTATTAAAATTTTTTCGGCCTTTCATCAGATAACTCGTTATTTGCTCAAGTTCAGACGACTTTAGCATCCGTAATTAATCTGCGATAATTTGTTTTGCCCTGATCCACATTTAACACGCGATTCAATTAAACTTTGATTAGAATTAATCGATAAATGTTAGGAAAGACGGTCTATTTTGGAGCTCAATATCAAGAGCCGTGAAAATTTTTGTCGTTTTCTGTGTTATAAAGTAAAGATTATCCTGTAGTAACTGTTTTTTTCTTCTTGTTTCAGTTTACAAGGGGAAGAAATACTCTGCCATTAACAATTCTAAGACAAATATTATTGTTTTACTGTGTCTCTAAATTATCGAATGAATGAATAGTTGGCACATTGACGACTACATATTCGTCATATAATCAAACCAGCACAATGACTGAAGCTGAAACGATTGGTATACATTATTATAAAGAATATTAATATGGAAGATTGTAAAGATCAGGTAAGCATTCCATTAGGAGTTTTTTTTACAAAGTAGTGATTCGCAGGAAAAAATTATATGAGTGGAACTTCCTTTTTACGAATCTACTATTCATATTTCTTATGTTGTCTGTCTGTGTGTCTGTCGTGGGCGTTGTTACCTCGCCCAGGCCGCATTTCTCACCCGATTTCTATGCGGTTTTCAACACAAGTTGGCAAATGGCTGCCTTAAGGACATGACGCAGCCCGATTTTTCAGTTCGGACTCAGGTTCCGAAAAAATCGATAATCGAAAAAAATCTGCTTACAGAAGGAATTATTGCATTTCAACCAAATTTGACACCTTCTTAGAGTCTACCTTTAGAAGAGTTGTCCAGAAGTTTCATGACCACAGACCCCTAAACAGCGCGGAAAATCGATAAAACCCAAAAGCCGATACGCCCAGATTGCACCTGAACCGCTTGTCGGTTTTTAGCGAAAACCGATCGGATTTATGAGGAGGCCATTGGGAGTAACCATGTGAAGTTTCAACTCTGAGCGCCCCCCAAACAGAGTGCAAATGGACAATCAATCAACCCTTAAAAATGTTTTTTCCGGTTGGGTATTTCCTAAATGCAGATTAATTTAAGGTCACGCTATGCGCGGGAAGAAACAGGTTAGTGCGTGCAGTGCTGTATGAGTCGTACGATTTTTGAATCAAGCACGGGCAACGCCGGGCCATGCTTCTAGTGAAATATAAATGGAGAACGTGTGATTAAATCCTGTGTATGTGGCATGGTAGGTTTTAAATGTGAAGTTCTTAACTAGTAGAACCAAGGACATAGGTTATTTGAAGACTCTCCATCGAAATAAAGTGCAGCGATAGGCTTGTATACATACATATTATTTGTTCCAGTTTTTCGGTCTGATACAAGCGTTTCTTTTAATAGACGATGACGATTCTCCACAGCTTCCTTCATCTTTTATTATCTGTGAATTGTCATTTCTTCCTGGGAAGTGGAGTGGTTCACTGTTACGGTTTCCTCGGTTTGCAATTCAGAGGTTTTCTTTCTCATAAAATTGTTACCCTTCAAGGAAAGATCGACCAGTTTACCCTGCCATTTAATCCACAGCAACAGTTAGCACTGAGAAAAGATGTATTGATGCCTTTCCCAGTCAGGTATAGAGACTAAATATTTCTTAACTCTTAGTTGTTTTTTTTTTTGTTTTTTTTTTTTCATTCAACTAAATTTAAATTAAGCTTTATCACCGTTACCTCTGTCAATGAAAAGACAGTAAACATTCGTCTTCGGGTGGTCCATCTTATGGCAAGGAATTTATTTTCTTAACTTGGAATCCATATTATTTCAGTAATAGTACAGCTAATATTATCATAATGTAAATTGCTTCTCCCTTCCTTAGATACGCTCTACTTAGTTCTCACAATGGACTATTCTGTTTTTTATCGCAAGGAAAGGCGGAAAAGACAGAGACGCAGTTTAGTTTTAGTAAGAAAAAGAAAGGCAGAAAGATCGAGGAGGCGATAACGCTTTTATGTATTTAACACCCAAAACATTGTGAATATGGCAATAAAGATGAGGACAACAGTCCGAATAATGTAAATAATGTAAATAGTTACAATACAACATCTCAGAAATATAGACAGTTGTTAAGCTCAATTATTTAAAGATTATTGTTGTTATTGATGATATTATTGTTATTATTATTGTTGTTATTGTTGTTATTGTTATTCAGCGCATCTGATGTTGGTTGGTGGTAAGAATTTTTTAGGTCAGTGAAAGAAAAGAAAAAAGACTATTTCTTTTATTCATCATCAGGGCGTACGTCTCTCGCTGTCCTATTTTGCTTTTTCAATGGAAATTCTTCAGACAAAAGTTACATTCCTTTGTTTCATCCGTTCTAACCTTCACTTCGTCCTGGTATGACGATGAACCGCATCCGGCATCAAAGCCTCTGATCGAGAGGGTGTTGAGCAGCGTTGAACCGCCTCTTAATTGACGCAGTTCCCAGGTCGACCCACTTTTATAGTGTTTTGACGTAAAACTAGTGTCAAATCACTATGAAAGTATAAAGATATATTTTTATAGTAAAAATACCAACAGTACCTTTTTATTATTTATATTATTCTGACTATTGTCGTCATTTTTGTCGCTATGTTTATCACAACGTTTCGGTCGTTGTACGTTCCGGCCTCCTTCAGGTGGTTGGAATGTCGAACTGAACACTTTATTTCGCTCACTGGTGTAGACTGTTCTTGTACCTTTTCATAGTAAAAATAGTACCGGCAATACATTAAAAAAATTACCAGCAATGTATTTTGATCTAAAATGACCAGCGATAGATATTTGGAAACGAAATTACTAATGCTTGCAAGAAAATTAAATTTCGGCATTAAATGACCCATAAGGATGTTGATATGCGGTTAAAGAAACAAACAAACAAATCCGCCATGTCACGCACACTTTAGCGAGCCACCTTCATTCCCTTCGTATTCCACTGCTGAGAAGTTCCACTTGAGTAGCTTCTTCCCACGAACAAAGGTTTTATGGATTCGACTCCCAACTTCACCGAATACAAAAGTCTTAACCTGTTTAAGTCTAGGGTTAACAGTTATCTTCTCCACATATCTCCATAAACTCTGTCTCTGTAACCATCAACCTCGAGTGTCTATTGGGCCTTGTACAGGGTGGATATTATTGTAAAATATAAGGACGTATAAAATGCTTTCGAAATATCCTTGCTGTTCCGAGTAGGGAAGCCAGATGTAATAGATCTATTTCTAAATCAGAATTCAATACTTGCAAGATTTTTCAATTAATTTTTAACAACATCCCAGTGCTCCAATTATCACTGGTGCTGCAATTATTCTTTTGGTTAGTTTTTCACAAAGTTTCAAAATTTCATACTTTAAATCATTGTAGTTGTCGATCTTCAGCTGTTCAATTCTCATGTCAAATAGACAGGAGAATTGTTAGCCAGCAGCAATTCTATTTCTTTTTGTCCAGCAGGATTAAATCTGAATTATTGTGCTCGCAGATTGTCACTGTCAGTATCGTTATGTCCCACGTGATTTACAACTTGGTATTGTCCACTTCTCATTTGTGATAACCTATTCATACTTGTCAATTCTTCACACAGTGAACGTTCCCAATAATAGTCGCTGATACAATACACTGGAGACTGGCTGACAATACTCCAGCCTCTTCTTAGTGAAAGTTAACTCATCCAATGATGCTATTCTCACTTATATCAAAGTGTTTTACGAGACTGGTCTTTGCCAGTATGGGGTACGATTAATTAATCTCGATGTCTGGTAAGCAAAAACTAAACTGAGTAATTTTGACAAACAAAACGAAACTGCTTTTATTAATCGTCCAGGAGAATTCTTTTTACCTCACATCAGCATGGCGGATGCTAACCTCAGAGAGAGAGAGAGAGAGAGAGAGAGAGAGAGAGAGAGAGAGAGAGAGAGAGAGAGAAAGAGAGAGATAGAGACTCATTTCACCTTCCCGTTTTTTCGCTGACATGAAGTGGAAAGATTATATTAAATTAATTGATAGGATGTCTGCATCTGTGGAGGTTGGTTCACCGTGTCGTGCTAGAGAATTATTCCCGCCAGAATCTACTTTGCATATTTATTAGTCTACCATTTGTCCTTGATTTGAATATTGCTGCCACATCTGGTCTGTGATTCCTGCTTTATATTTAAAGATTCTTGATAAAATAGAAAGAACAATCTGCAATGTTATTGGTCCTGACTTGACATCTCGGATTCAATAACCTTCCTACACCCATAATGTAGCTCCCATGTGATTTTTCTAGAAATACTTTCATGGTAATCGTTCTGATTAGAATTTCTCTATGGTACCTAGACGTTATGAATTTAAACGCAGTACGAGATTGGTGGAAAGGTTTCATCATTCTATAGTTGAAACCGTAAGTTCTATGCTAACAGTTTCTTCTATTGCCTTTCTCGCTTGTTGGACTCTCTTCTAGCTTCTTCCTTCCATGTCAACTGTGATCTTCAAAAATTTAAATGCAACGTCAATCGTTATCTTCTGTCTTCTTAATTCTTGTTCTTTTATTACTCTCTCTCTCTCTCTCTCTCTCTCTCTCTCTCGCTCTCTCTCTCTTTAATAGTGTTTCTCCTCATATTCTCTAACACTTTCGTCTTAGTGGCTTTGTTGCCTTGTTTGGGGGTGAAATAACAAAAGATCTCTCTAAGAAAATAAAGAGATAAAAGTGTCGACCTTTTATTTATACACTGTGATTGTGCTATATTGCCTGAGTCGTTGGTGAGTCAAGTAACAGGAAGAGAAAGAAAGAAATAATCTCTAACATATTTCCTATCAGAGTCCATGCGGTCAGCAGCAAGATATCAATCATTATAATCCTGTAATCAATCATTCGAAAAATTAATAATTGATCGATTCTGATCGATGAAAATTCTTTATAAAGAAGCAGGATATTTTCATATTCTGGATTCTTCGTCGTTGCGTAATTTGTTAGAAATTGAATTTCTTAACATTCGTGCGACTTTTTAAAAAAATATTTTTATATAATATTTTTATAAATATTTTTATATAATATTTTTATAAATTATTTTATATAATATTTTTATAAATACTTTTATATAATATTTTTATAAATATTTTTATATAATATTTTTATAAATATTTTTATATAATATTTTATAAATACTTTCATGGTATTTGTTCTGCAGATCTGTCTTTGTTAACTGAACTTTATGAATTTAAGCGCAGTATTAAATTAGCGGAAATGTTTCATCCTTTTCCAGTTGAAATGTCTTGATGCGACCGTAAGTTCTATATTAACCTCTTTATCTCTTCTCGATTAAGGGACTCTCTTCCATCTTTTTGGTATCCAGTTAACTTTGATCATCAACAATTTAAATGCAATGGCATATGTCATATTTCCTCTTAATTCCTGTTTTTTTATTCTTCCCTCTCCTTAATAGGAATTTTTCTTTTTCTAATGTTTTCTCATACTCAGTAACCTCTTGAGTCTTAGTGGATCTATCTATCTATCTATCTATCTATCTATCTATCTATCTATCTATCTATCTATTACTTACGATATTTATTGATGAAAACTGCACACTCTTGGAGAATGAATTACATGACATCAACCAGCACTTCATGTTTGAGTTCTGAAATTTCCTTCTTCTAGAATGGTTGCCAATCAAGATAAGAGACCTCAGTCTACCCTGCTATTTAAGCTATAACTGGAGGAAAATGAATTTATGACTTTTCGAAGGAGATTAGCCTTTAGTGAATGAAACAGAATCGACCGGAAATTAAACTTAGTTTGGGAGTTCTACTTTCCATGCCAATAACCACTACACAACCCACCCGTCTATGTCAAATAAATAAATATATATGTCGGTGTGTGTCTGTGTGTATGTATATTATAGATTAAGATTTAGATTAAGATGTTGATCACGTGACTAATCATGAGGATTAGGAAATTTGAAATTGATTATGGATATTCTTTCTCTTATTGCAGCAGTAACAACACTGAAAAAACCCATAAAAATGACAAAATCCACATGAAAGACCAAAACAAAATATAAAAAATAAGTGTTTTTTTTTTTTATTTTTAAAAATCTTTTCATCTCAAGGAAGACAATCATACCACTAAGACATAAGGGGCACTACTGAGTGTGAGACTATAAGAATAAGAAAAAGAAAACATTTGTAAGCTGAAAGAACAATAAAAGAACAAGAATTTATACTTTGGGCCATGACCATCGCTTTACCGTTGGTATAGAAAAATCAAGTAATTCCCAGCCACTGTTTGAACGGTGGTACAGAAAAATGACTTAATGCCCAGCTACCGGCTGAACGGTGGGGGAGAAAAATGACGTAATGCTAAGTCACCGGTTGAACGGTGGTAGAGAAAAATGACTTAATGTCCAGTCACCGGTTGAACGGTAGGAAAGATAAATGACTTGATGCCCAACCGCCGGTTGAACGGTGGGTAAACACTTGTAACTATTTTTATATCCACCGTGAAACATTACATAACAATTATTTGTGAATTTTGACTCAGGAGCTCAGGCGGAAGGATTAAGTGTTGTTCAGGAACGCATGGCTCAAAGGCTTAAGAAGACGGAAGATAACGATAAATATTGCATTTAAATTTTTGAGGATCAAATTTGACTGGAAAGCAAGAAAACGGAAGAGAATTCTACAATCGTGAAGCGCGATAGAAGAAACTCTTATCATAGAACTTACGGTTACATCTAGCCTTTCAAATGTAATATGATGAGACCTAGCCGCCAATTTAGTACTGTACTTAAATTCATAAAGTCTACGGACCAAAGAGGAAAGTTCACCAGAATAATTACCATGAATTTATTCATACAAAATGTACAGAGAACATAACTAAAGCAGAGATGCCAGGACAGGGCCAATAAACTGCAGATTCTCCTTTGGATCCTATCAAGAATTTCTATATTCATAGCAAAAGCGTTTGACCAGATGTGACAGTAATATTCAATACATGGACGAATGTTAGACTTAGAAATATCTAAGATTCTAGCGAAAAATTGTCTAGCAAATCACAATGAACCAACCTTCCTTGGAACATGCCTAGCAATTATTGAATATAACCTTTCCACTTCATCTCAGCGGAAAGCCTTCGTCTGAGAAGGAGTAATGAGTCACTCTCCTGGAGGTTAGCATCAGCCATATTGATAGAAGGCAGAAAGGTTTATCTCTGACTTTTTTCATTTATTTCAGATTTTATTTGCAAAAGAGATTTGAATAACAAAGAATATTTATTGGAAAAACCCGCTCACATATGAATCGAAAAAGAATTGAATTAATACAAAATAATAAAGTGATATAAGACAAGGATGTATCGTATCACCGGAATAATTTAACCTTTACAGAGTTGCGATTCTAAGAGAAATACATGTCCTACCAGGATTTATCATTGGCGTGGACAATTTTAACATAAGATACACAGATGACACTGTTGATAGAAAGGCACAGAAAGAGAACTTAGGGCACTTCCAGAAAATAAAAGAAGGCGTGAAGAAAGATGGATTTTATGGTCATTAGCAAGAGGGCCAAGAATGCAAGTTACAAATTGGAGACGTAATAAGGTTGTAACAGGTGACTGAAACTGTGACACAGAAATCCAAAGATACCTTCAAAAAAATAAGCACCGTATTAAAAAACAGGAAAATTTAGTTGGAAACCAAGACACGAATGATAAAATTTTATGTAATATCAATTCCCCAATATGGTAGGAAATGACGGATAATTTCGTCACTGATAGGGATGAAGGCGTAAAGCAACAAAGATGTGGTTCTACAGAGAATGCCATAGACGGAATATGTGTGCAATGAGGAAGTTTTTAGTGAGATGGGAACGAAATAAATACTTTTGCTAAGTATCTGAAAGAGACAGTTGAGAATTTCATCAAGACATAAAGAGGCAAAGAGGCTTGGAGAGTTTGATACTCGCGTGAAATATTTTAAGGCAAAAGGAACAGAGAGAGAGAGAGAGAGAGAGAGAGACACACCTGAAACGTATCTAGTCAGTTTGTGTAAATAGATGGCAGAACAGGGAGTGGCAAAGATAATATGGTGACAAACATTATTCAGTGATACAAGAAATAGGAAGTTGTGGAAATCCATGATCGCTGATATTGGGAACGTTTTATAAAAGATTTACGTTTATAAATTCGTAGGAAGATCTCAAATCCCCAAAGGTAAAACAGACGAATAGAATCAATTGCTGCAACTAGGAAAGTTGGTTTATTATTTCGTGCGAGACAATTTTTCTCGTCTTAATCGGTCTTAAATATTTGTAAGTTTACCATTCGCCGTTGCTTCGAATTTTTCTGCTACATCTGGTCTGGGCTCCTGCTCTATATTTAGAGATTCTTCATAAAATCCAAAGAAGAATCTACAATGTTATTCGTCTTGACCAGGCATCTCGGCTTTAGTAACTTTCCTATACCCGTAATGTAGCTCCCCTGAGAATTTTCTGCAAATACGTTCATGGTAATCAGTCTGATTAAATTTCCTCTGTGGTATCAAGACCTTATGAATTTAAGCACATTACTAGATTGGAGGCTAGATCTCATCATTTTACAGTTGAAATGTCTAGATATAATCGTAATTTCTATGCTAAGAGTTTCTTTTATTGCACTTCCCACTAGTGGAAATCTCTTCCGGCTTCTTGCTTAATCAAAGAACTATCTTCTACTCGTCATTGAAGAATAGCCATGTTATCGAACGTTTACTTGGTCGTATCTTTTCCAGTGATAAAAGCCCGTAAGATAAAGACGTATCCATACCAGACTCATTCAAACTTTACAATGAAGCAATCCGTCAAGAATTAGAACTCTTACCCGAATTCTTTATTGGCGGACACAATCTTAACAGCATTATATATACATACGGAATTGTGTTTATAGCAGACAACAAAGGAAGCTGAAGGAACTCCTACAGGACGTAGTGAAGGAAAGCGAGAAGAAAGGACTAACTAGCAATTGTAAGACGACAGAATATATGGTTGTCAGCAAAAGAAACAGCCCAGCTTGTGAGTTATAAACTGGAGATACGAAAACGTCAAGTAAATAAATTACATGACTCGGAAGTATTTTAACAGAGAACGAAAAATGTGACGCTGAAATCTGAAGGCGCATTGAAATAGCGAAAGTCGCCTGCCAAAAGCTAATCCAAGTATTAAGAAACAGCAAAATTCCGTTAGGACCAAAGAAAAAGAGTACTGAACCGTAATATCAGCCCTCCAATATGGCAGTAAATACTAAAAAATCTCATTACAGATGAAGAAAAGATTTGAGGCAAGAGAAATGTAGTTCCACAGAAAGATACTGAGACTACCATACATTTTAAAAACACTATTGAACTCAACTCATATATGAATACACTCCAAGCTTAAGAGTAGAATCGGAAGAAATCGTTCATAAACGAAAATGAGATGTTCATCATTAATTAATCATAGCTAAGGATCGGAAGCTCATGAAGGAGTGAAATTAATTTCAAATATATACATATATATATTTTTTCAGGATCATTTTACAACAAATTCAAGATGATCTTCGTCCACTTTAACTTTCTAACTTACTGTCCTAGAGTAACAAGACTTTCTTAGTTTATTTATTTTTTTTAGTCTTTCTTTCTTTTCGTCTTTCTTTCTTTCTTTCTTAGATTTTTTAATTTTTCAATCAAAATATTTGCTTTTACTTTCTTTGCTTGTTTTTCTCTTTCTTAGCCTTTATTTCTTTCTCTGCATTTGTCTATTTCTTTCTTTTTCTCTTTCCGAGCCTTTTTCGGAAATTTTATTTTCTGAAAGAACATATAACCTGATACAATAGTCACTCCCCAACTGTCCGAAGCAATAACGGAAAAAAAGACTCTCACTGTGTTACTGGCCTTAAGAAGCTGCTAATATTTTTATGGGTTGTGATTGGTCAGTTCAAATATCAACATTCCTCTTTGAAGGGGAAGAGAGAACAGCTACTGGACTGTAGAAGGCAGTTGGAAGCGACACCTCCTAGGAATAAGAGGTTTGTTTCTCTCTCCCTAGTGAAAAGGCAGGCGGGATTTCTCAAGAGTAAAGGATGCATGGGTAACTAAATAGCTGAAGGCAAGTTTCCCTTTAAGTCTTCAGAGAAAGTTAAGGAAGAACTTCGCTCGAAGAAGTCCTGGAAAGATGAGCTGGACGTTTACTGTAAAGAAAGAACTGTGAACTCCCTAAGTGTTGTTTGGAACTAAAGGCATTTACAGTGAAGAAGAAGAAGAAGAAGAAGAAGAAGAAGAAGAAGAAGAAGAAGAAGAAGCAAACACGTGCTCTTACAAGAAGTTGTACTACTGCGTGTTTTAAGGAAGTTTTCCCCTTCCTCGGCCGTACAGTAAAAGAAAGGCTAACTTTCCATTCGGGCGGAAAGAAAATAATAAGAAAAAAAAAGGATCTTCGTTACCAAAGAAAAGAGAACTTTGTCTCCCAAAGAATGAAAAGAAAATATATATAAAGAAAAGAAGTTTTGAATTTTGAAAGGGCAGAAAGGCGGAATATAGAGCCAAGGGTCTTTTTTGTTATCATTTACACAGCTGGTGGGATCCATCTTTTTATTATTTTGTTTTGTGCATTGTCATTTTTAAAGTTTTGTTTTTCTGATATATTTTTTTTTTACATTTTGTTAGTCAAAGAATAGGTTATCCTATTCTCAGCAAAAAGGGACAAATTTTTGCAAGCACCATTGTTTAGTTGATTTGTAATAAAGATTTTTTTCTTGATAATTGAACTGGATTTGCATTCTTTTTTTTTTCGTTATTGCTTTGGGCAGTTGAAGAAATACTATTATATTAGGTTTTATTTTCTGAAAATTTCTATCTATCTATCTATCTATCTATCTATCTATCTATCTATCTATCTCAGTCTGTTCATATCTGTCTATCTCAGTCTTTTCATATCTATCTATCTATCTATCTATCTATCTATCTATCTCAGTCTGTTCATATCTGTCTATCTCAGTCTTTTCATATCTATCTATCTATCTATCTATCTATCTATCTATCTATCTATCTATCTATCTATCTCAGTCTGTTCATATCTGTCTTTCTCAGTCTTTTCATATCTATCTATCTATCTATCTATCTATCTCAGTCTGTTCATATCTGTCTATCTCAGTCTTTTCATATCTATCTATCTATCTATCTATCTATCTATCTATCTATCTATCTATCTATCTCAGTTTGTTCTAATCTATTTTAGTCTGATCATTTCTCTTCTCTTTTCGTAACCTTTCTCTGACACCATTCATCTTTACTATCTCCGGCAATTCACCCATCGATTCTCTTCTAAAAACTAATTCCCTGTCCAGTACACAGTTTTTCCCAGGCTTTTCATTTTTCAATTTTTACCCAAGAAGTCATGTACACATAATTATAAGTCATCCTCTTTTCTCTGATCTTCTTACTTGCCCCTGCCATTTTCATCGAAATAAGTACCAAAAATAAATTATCTGAGGCATCTCACACGAGCCTCGATTATCCAATATCGACTTTGCCTGTTAATGACTTCGCCACATGATGAACTGTCTACAGATGCCAACAAGATAAATAAAAAAAAAAATACTAGCCTCATTCCGAAATTGCTCTTTTAAAATCCAAAAGAGGAGAGTTCACATTTGTTAGACTCTTAACAAAAGATTTTACGACTAAAGATTTTACGACAAATCAAAAGACTCCAAAAATATCCCCCGCTTGTTCCACAAATACATCTTTTGTCCTATACCTTTTCTTTCAAAGGCAGATAGAAACTCTATCCCAGCACACAAGAGATGAATTCCAGCCTCGGCACATAGACTGGACACCATGAAACAACAACAGCAGACAAAGTCACCAAAGATCAAAGGTATTGTTAACCAAACTCGTGACAGTTTCACAATTTTATAAAAATTAATAGAAAATATTGACTTCTGAACATTACCGAATTTTACAGACGTCAACTATAAACGCAATCAAGTCTCCGTTTGTAAGCTTCACTTTACTTTTTCTCTACGAAAGTCCCAACTTTGTTAGCGGACTAACTCTCGCAATATGTTGTAATGTTATTTACATTGTAACGATCAAGATCAAATCTATCCAACAAAAGTTTCACCCGTCTCCATCAATTTTAGATTGTCTTCAGCTGAAAGAAAAACTCATTTTCTAAAATGATTTAAATATGCTTAAGTTTTCCGATTATGTTAGAGCGTTTATTCCCGCTCTTCTTTTCAGATATTTGTACTTGATGGCTTCAACTAAGACAACAATCCTACTTTCATTTTCGAGGCCCATGTACTGATGCCGAGGAGGGGGGGGTCTATGCTGATGACATAGTTGGGATGAGAATACTCTTGAACAGAAAACCAACATCCTCTACCAATTGATTCAAGAAATAGGATTCAGGATATACATTCCAAAACAGAAACCATCATCTGGAAATGGAACAAAAGGAGTGATAGCACATGCATTGAATACATGATTAATACAAAAAAAAACAAAAAAAAAACAAACAAACAAACAAACAAACAAAAAATAAACAAACTCAGTACGAGCAATTAATAAATACTAAAAACTTCAAATATTTGGCGTATGGATCATTTCTAAAAAATATTATAGGAGAAAAGTAAACTGAATATTTCATAGGCTGCGTTAGTATTAGTTTCCCCCAACACTGCAAAAGGCTACAAAACCAAAACTTCAGCCTGGGAACTCGAGAGATATTTTTACATTGCCTCGTCAGATCGAGACGTTCATATGGATGTCACGCATGGCAGCCAAACCGTTAAAATATCTCATCTGTCAGTTGTATACAGCCGTTTTCTAAGATCACTGAAAAAAAAGCCTTTGAGCGACTGAAACATCTTGGCAAAGATATTCCTTCTTTGAGCATTTTGGTCTGGCACTACATACTCAGAAAGAAAAGCTGTACCAAATAGCAAAAAAAATCACATCACTTGAGGAGTACAAACAACATCAACCGCTAAAATAGTACTGATAACTCGAAGCTAAAATAATGATAGAATCAAGATGATGACATTCTACACACAGTCAGTTATGTGCCATGCGTGATACACGCTTAGGCGATCATGTACCTTTCGATACATGACTGATGAAGCAGATTTTTTCCTGCAGTAGGTTGCCATTTTTTTCTGCGGTAGACCAGTTGCCATCCAAGGCTATAGAACCCAGTCTGTCCTATTTACTCATGGCTGGGGGTAGAAGAGGATTCATACCTTTCCCAAGGGTATTAGCACGTAAGTGAATGTAATGGATTCGACTAGAATTCGAACACGGCTCTCCGATTCCTCAATCCGAGCCGCTATCTATTATTCAACATAATGAAACCCGTCAATACTGCAAAAAGCGATAGCAATTACAGGACTTGAAAAAAAAATACCATTTTCCTGAACAATGATTTTAAGAGAAAGATTTTTTATAAATTTCAAACGAAGCAATATTGGCTGCTCGGTCAATGAATGACAAATATTTCCTTATAAGGAAAAGGCTAATATTACCATTATTGTTACAAAGAATATATTTTTCTAACCTGTCATGTCTATATTTAAATTCATTAGTGGCGAGGATAAAGCACCCAGATATTATATGGTCAATAGTTTTCTCAGAGTTTGTCTAAATACATTTTTACTATTGGCTTATATAGTATGGATTCTTAAGGAGCTTTGAAATAGCAACATATATTATCCAAAAACTAGGCAAAGTAGAAAGGAAAAACAGTAGAGTTATATTAAAAACAAAAGGAAGAGTGCTGCACCGCTATGGAATATTAATCTCTCGATATGGCAGTGGATGCTGGACAATTTCCTTACAGATGAAGAAGAGATCTAGGGCAATAGAGTTGTCATCCTACAGAAGGATACCATCTACGGTCTGTTTAAGCAATTTTCTACAAAATGGAAAACAAAAAGAACTTTTTGTGGATACTTAAAAAAATAATGAAGCCAAAAATATTTCTTACATGCGACAATAGCATTAATCGTACAGATTACTTAGACAGAAAATATAATCAATTATATTTTGAATCATTTCACACCAAGCAAGGCGATAATGCCACTAAGACGCATGAGCTTACAGGGAGTGAAAGAAAATGAGAAGACTTTAGTGAAGAGAAGTGAAGAAAGGCACAAGGTGACATGATTCAAGAAAACAAAATTTTGCAATTGACATTACATTTAAAAATTGTAGGTGACAGGGACGCAATAAATGTGGAGTTCCACAGATGAGAAGTCCGAGAAAAGAAACTATTCGAATAAAACTGATGGTTGCATCTAGCTAGTTCAACAGTAAAACTCCGTGACATATTTGCCAATCTAGTACCACGTTTAAATTCATACAGTCGTGGGCTGCAGAAGAACATCTCATCAAAGCAATAATCATGAAAATATTTGAAGAAAAGACAGAGGGAAGCCACGTCACGTTTGCGTGAAAGTGACTGAAGGCAAGATGACAAGTTAGGATCGATGACATTACAGACCCTTCTTTGAATTTTGTCAAGAAATATATAGCAGGATCACCAGGCCAGATATGGCAGCAGTATCCAATGCACTTACCAATGTTAGATTTATAAATGTGCAAGAGGGATTCTGCTGAGAAGAATTGTCTGTCACGACAAAGTTTCCTTGTGTTAGATCTAGCAATTGTTTCAATATAATCGCCCCATTTCATGTCAGAGGTTAATGTGAGCCCAAGAAGGCCCAAAGTGTTCTGAAGGTTAGCATCGGCAATACTGGAAAAAGTTCTGTTTGATGATTAAAATGGAAGTAGTTGGCAAAAGTATTTAAATATGGTCGTCATATTTTGACGAGAGAGCTCGATTAATGAATATTTATTCAGGGGCACCACATGAAGTTGGAGAGTAGTTCCAGTGCATAACGTAAAAATGGAGGAGGCAATTTCTCTTTTGGTTGATTTTGAAATCAGAGTTATCCGTCTCCTAAATTGGTTGCCATACCTATGCTAAATTGCCTATTTTGTTCTAGAGTTTAACCCATAGCTGAAGGAAGATCAGTTCTTACCTTTTCCAAGGGTATTAATGTGAAGTCAACAAAATAATCAATCAGAATTTGAACTCTGCATGCTGATTCCAAATTCCCACGCTAATAATCATTTCATTACATACACAAAGAAATATAATAATATAAGATTTAATTATTTTAAACACACACATATGCATACAACACCTTTTTGTCTTCGATCTGATGAAGCCATATAGGCGAAATGAGTTGTCGAATATTATTTTCGAAACATACTTTCATGAACGTTTTTCTAAATATCAATAACTTCTAACTCTGTCGGGATTACATACCCAAATTTATTAGATACTCTCAAGATAAAGAACACATGGATAAAACAATTGCTTCATTAAATTTCTACCCATTCTCAAGGATTTTCTATCTCGACACTCAGAAACTTAAGGTGGCGGAGAATATAAAATATTAAAGGATTTTTTAAAAAAATCAGTCATTTTGTTTATCTTATTTAGTCTCGAGCAAAGCCATCTTGAGAAAAATAATAGAAGACTTATTTATTTTAAACACACACAAATTTGATCACTTTAAACGTTATTTTTACTGGATATCCATATTTGAGTAGTCACTACGTTTATTTTAAACAGTATATTTATTTTCTTCTACCGGCTTGAATATGCGAGAAAATTTATTCAAGAAAAATATGCAAACCGGCAGAACATCGCATCTAACGACAATTTTTTCTGTAAGTGTGTGTGTGTGTCGGGGGGGGGGTCAATTTCGAATACTTCCGGAGGTTGTATATTTTCTCGGATATTGAGAGAGGTAGACAATAAAATTATTTCCAAACAATATAGTTGATGAAAAAATAAGATGCTTTCTTCGAATTCTCATTACTAAGCAAATAAAACATAATACTGCTTCAACTAATCCCAAATATATTAATCTCCTATATCGATGAAAATATATTAAAAAAATTAGTAAATACTAATATATCTACGACAGATCCTAGCAAAAACATTAAGTTAATCATATACTATACTAAATCTAGTATATCTAAGTTAATTATCTGCAATGATTTTTTTCCCCGTTAGCCATTTGCAAAAAACAAAAACAAAACATAGTTTACAAATTCAAGTGCTCTCTGTGAGATAGTATTTCAAACGGATTAAATAATATGTTGGTCACACTACGAACTCGCTTTTACGATGCTTGACTCTACATTTGAATGAAAACTCTAATATTTTTAGGCATTTAAAACAACATGCCTGGCCACATACAAAATTCCAGAAAATCCTTGTTGAAAACACAACTATACTTAAACAGGAAAACAATAAACAAAAGTAAACATTCTTGAAGCTATATACATAAAACAGTTGAAACCTAATCTGAACAAAATAAACTATGAAAAATCCACAAATATACTTAAATGCCTACAATTGATAACAGATGCCACTGGTTTATACCAACGGCTTCCCATACTTCACAGTTTTCGTTTTTTCGGGTGGTCATGTGTGGCGTCATGGGCTGCGATGCGATTTTCGCTTCCAGCGTCTCGAAAGCACGAGTTTGTCGTTGCTTGGAAATCTTCCATGCAAACAAAACAGACTATCATTGTTGGTATGTGCGTGTATTATTTAGTTTATTGTAATGTAATTGTCATCTTTGATGATGGCTTATATAAGCCGAAAGCTTAGATAGCATTAAAAATATGTATCAATATGGTGATTTTCTTTCGTCTTTCAATGATAATGTTATTAAGCTTGTCAGACGATATGAAAGGAATTTGATTAAAGCGGTCTATATTATTTAATGAAACATGCATCAATGAAAAATGCTGCCTAATTACACACAAACGCACACACACACACACATATATCACTTCATTTAAATGTCTTTTTACAGGATCCCTATATTTGAGTAGATGTTGCGTTTATTTTAAACAGTATATATATATATATATATATATATATATATATATATATATATATATATATATAGATAACTAGACTCGTTTTTCGAAAAAACCTCGAATTTTTTTATTTGCTAATCAAATCAATCTCGAGGGAAAAAAAGGTTTTAAAAAAAGAAAGAGCTACAAACATGGACTTCTGCCGACAAAATTCTGCCAAACTTTCCCTGACGATCCGTTTAGGTGAAACCTAGGTAGGTTTGTCTGGCTCACTAGGTGTATCTATATATATATATATATATATATATATATATATATATATATATATATATATATGCATAAATACTCCCTACATACAAGAAATACCTCCTATATAATAGTAAGATATCGCAGTAATGTCTTCATCTAGCTAATGTCTTGTCATTAAGTAGGATGTATTTCTCGGAGGCATATGTGGGAGTTAATTACTCCGCACATTACACACACACACGCACACACACACACATGTGTGTTTGTGTGTGTTTCTGTATGTAATAGGCAAAAGATCATCGTAATATTTGTACGGCTGAAGTCAATTTTATTGCTTTTTGTATCGTTACTACAACCTTCCTCATTTATATTTGCATCTAATTACGAAAAAATAAAACACCAACCTTTTTTTTCTGATTAAAAAGACGTATAAGTTGATTATTAGTAAGAGACCGAGTCTCTGTAGAAATTTGCTACATTGGCTGCAAGGACATTGAGTGAAGTAACATGGCGACGCAACTGAATCGCGGTTCACTGCGGAACAAAGACGATGGTCGGAAAAGACACTTTTGATCAAAGTACATAACTATATAAGATATACTGTGAATGGCATATTGTGGTAAAGAGTTAACAGTTTCTTGGATCAACAAAAGATAGGAAGTTGTAGAGAGCTATGATCACTCACATTCTGAAGAGAGATATCATATAAAAACAAAATTCTGCTGGATTAGAAAATAACATGCGACTATATAGTTAATAGTGCAGAACGCACATCTATATTGATCTAAGCCGAACTGCAGATTTTGAAATAAATAAACCCGGCAGTTTTGAAGGATACTATGCTGGCAAAATACAATATAACACGATGTTGGTGATATTTTAGAAGTACATTGCAATTGCAATATTTTATTAAATATTAATGTCATTTTATGATGTCTCGGGCAAACCGTATGTTAAATATTCATAAATGGAGATATACGCATGAACACCCCCACCACATACACACATTCATTAAGCAGTACAAATCATTAAAATTACCTTATCAACGAAAAGCCAATAACGTAAATTGTCTAAAATAAAATTCTTTCAGCTTGTTCGATCGGAGTTTTGTTAATGATAATTAACATTTTTTTTTCTTTTTCCACTTAATCAAGAAATATAATTTTAAAATATAAAATCAAATCCTGTATCGTGATTAAATCTAAACAATTCAAGCGGTTTTCCCGAAGCGATATAAAGCCAGATGGTGTCATATCTTAGCTACGCTTGCATTTGGCTCACCTCCTAATGGCATCGTATTTAATTAACCGCGTGACTCCCTGAAAGCGCCTCTATAGCTATAGGTCACGAGACGGCAAAGGTTTATGGTTCGATTTCCGTAAAATTTCACTGGGAAACTGAATTACCTGAAAAAAGTAAGTCAATTAACATTGCTTATTCCTGTTTATCAATGTTGTCAACTTTGATTTAATCATTTCAGTAAGGCGATAAAGTCACTAAGACATAATAGATTTTTGAGAGAGAATTTGAATCATTAGAGAGAAGAATAAAAGAGCAGGACACAAGGAGACAGAAGATGACGATTGGCGTCGTATTTAAATTCTTGAAGATCAAAAATAACTGAAAAGCAAAGAGCCGGAAGAAAGATACACAGGCGAAAAGTACGAGAGAAGAAACTGTTAGCAAGGAATGTATGGTTACATCTAACAATTTCAACTCTAATATGATGAGACCTAACTGTCAATCTAGTACTGCGATTACATTCGTAAAATCGAGGTATCAAAGGGGAAAGCAGTATTTATTTTGAATAATTCAAAAAAGTGGTACTAGTCCAAATGTGGGTGATAGGAGAAGTCTTCAACCTGTCTTAACTTAAATTAGTTAGCCACGATTACTGGCCCAAACATATCACATTATCCCTTCCACCAAAACCACCCATTCTTACTTATCATTCTTACTACAGCCACCATAATACCTCAAAGTCTCTATGCAATTCGAACTAGTTTCCATATGTATAATTTGTTTGGCTGGGGGTGAATAAAAACATTAGAAAATACAAAACAACGATGAAAACTCATCAGAACACTTGCTATGAAGAGATTTACAGAAGAAGCACGGGTAATTTTCCTATCGCGCTAACGTAGTTACGGAGATAGGAAAATTAGTCAAAGGAGGTGCCATGTCAGGACTAATAACATCGCCAGACTTTGCCAATAACGTCTAGATACATATTAATAGTACCATGCCAGACATTACAGCAATAAGCAATGCAGGGGCAAATAGTAGAACTTAGAAATATGTAAGATAGATTCTTGTGACAAAAAGAGAAAATGTCTAGGGCGACACAGTGTGCCTTACGTTTATTATACCCTTTCAATTATATTATTTATATCAATTATTAGTTCAATTTTATTGATATTCATATATAACAGGTACGGCCTAATCTGACATGAGACAAAGATTAGCAGTTACTTAAGTAGATATTTTATGTAAATATGTATGTAGTTAAACTGTTGCTTTGAAATAGTTAAGGCAAATTCTAAGAATAAAACATGAAATGAAATATGGCAGAGCCCAATCAATTGTATATCCAAAACGTTATTCACTTAATTAACAATGTATTGTGACATGTTTAATGTGGAGATTTATTATCAAGTAATGCAAAATATTTGCATTCAGCTTTCAATAAACACATTTTCAAGTAACGTAAAATTTCTGCATCTAGCCATCGAGAAACGATTTCTGCATCTAGCCACTGAGAAAAACATTTTCTATTAAAGAAATGCATTTGCATCCAACGATCAAAAAATTATGGCCAAATTTTTATATTCAACTATCGAAAAGCAAATTTCCAAGTAATGTAAGTTGTATTCATCCAGTTATCGAGAAAATAATTTTAATTTCAATTAATGCACGATATTTGCATCCAACTATCAAGTAATTATTGGAAAATAATTCAATTTATTGACATCCAACTATCAAGAAATAAAATATCAAGTAATAGACAATATCTGCATGCAACTATCAAGAAAATTGTTTTCACGTAATGCACGATATTTGCATCCAGTTATGAAGATATTAGTACAATCTACCACCGTAAACTAAATAAAGACTTCGGTTCAAAATTCTAACGTATACAACCTGAAGAAGGTCGGAATATATAATGGCCGAAACGTCGTGAATATAACAATGAAAATGAGGACACGAGTCCAAACGTTCAAAATAGTGTAAACAGTTACAATACATCATCTCAGATATATCGACATTCATTAAAATTTTCTTTTAAATAGAAGTAATCAATAAGACTTTCTTAATTTTCTTTTTACAGTCCTTCAGTTATGACCCCAGATTTCAACCTTTCACTTTTCTCTTTTTACATTCACATCATTTCCATTTGTCTTTTATATTTTTCCCATTCTGTACTTCTCCGCATTTTACGATGGCAACGGGTCTTCAATTATTTCCCGTAAAATTCAATAATCTTACGTCAGTTAACTGCGAATAAAATTAATTACTGCTTGTTTTAAACAGTAAGATCATTTATTTCTGTTGTCTCTGCCTAGATTAAAATATTCATTGTTGGATTGTCGTTAGCTGGAATCTAACCCAATGCCGCAAATTTCAAGTGAAAATAAAGCATTTTAAAACAATATATTTCATGTTTTACATTGAACTAAAAAAAGACAATCGCAAAAAAAGTAACTATCTTAACTACGTATAAATAAAATATTATCGATATAATGTAGAATAAAAATCAATAAAATATCTTAGCAACTTCCGTAGTGATATCAGTGTCAGCTGATATCTTGTGAAAGGAAAAAATCTGTGTTACAGAAATTTTTTTGGCAGTTATTACCTTGGCAAAAAAGATTAGCCTCATGGCGACGACCTCCCAAGAAACAGATCAAACAATCCTAACAAAAACGTAATCAAGGAAGAACTCGGGATCTGGCTTCACTCAGTGACCTTGATGATTATTTAGATAGAGCTGACAGGATAGAAAACTCTGTTTTCTATAAGAGAGTGGTTACTAAGAGCAAAAGATACAAAACGTCACAGAGGGGTACATGAGACCTCTCGCCGCGACGCGAAAAGGAAATCACAGCACCCATTAGACATTTACCCATTCTGTCTCGCTCGTTTACAGCAGACAATTACAAAAGGAATCAAATTTGTTTACTGCTACAATTGCCTCATGGTTTTATTCATTGATAACGATCTGATTAAAGAGTTAATTTTTTTAAAGACGTTTGACCGAAAAAATTTGCATCCCGAAACGAACCTGGTGTCTGCTCTGAGGCTGCAAAGCTACACTTAAACAAAATAAAACTATTCGTTTTCTGTTGTGTTTAATTGTATTAATGTCATTCACAAGTCGTTTAATACATTTTCAATGTGACGCTGTTCCCATTTTTTATATTTTCCTTCTTCGGGTTTGTTGCTATGATATCAAGAATTTTTTTATAATAATATTAATCCAAAACATGGCCCAAGAGCCACTCAGCACAATTAGTTTGTGGTACCGTATGAGCTTAAGATAAGTCTGTTTCATAAAGCAACCGTTCTTGAGAAGAAGCTGTTCGAGTGGAATTACTCCTTACTAATGAAATACAAATAGAATGAAAATGATTTATCCTTGCGTATGGGACATAGCGGGTCCCAATTATAAAGTTAAGACTCGCAACACTTCATCTGTGGGAAAGGGGTTTGTATTATGGAAATAAATTCATCATCCGTAAGGCCGCATGAAGGTTTTTGAATTCTATTAAGGGAGACAAGCGTAGGTCCAACACAGCAATGTTATCTGCCTATTGTAAAGACAGCGCATAACATAAGAAAGATAGATGATTTAGACTTTGAGGTCTGGGGAGAGCTTGAGCCCCAATAGACGTTCATGGTAAGAAGCCCCCCCATCCTTGAGTGAAGATCCATTCATCATAACAGGTGAAAAGTTAGGGTCTACGCGGCGGTGATGGGACGTTAATAGTTTGCTTTTGGGGGTACTGAATTTTACAAGTGAGTTTTTTCCCTATTGAGCCACATAGGCTTGGTCAGAGGAGCTGCTAAGTTCTGTTTTTTCGATGTTTGCATGATGTACTATACTCCAGGCCTGCTCATGGCGCAATTGACATCCAGAACTGAAGGCATATTGAAAAATATTTGATTTTCAGAAATCTGGGAAGAAAATTAACTTAACTATTTTTGAAAATTGTTAGAATAACATATTAACACATACCTGATGATAATAGTTTGTGTTGAAAGTTTAATCAATGAAAATATGTATTATTGTTGTGGACACTGATAACTCTTAAAAATAACAAAGTGGCAGTTAAGATTCCTTGTAAAATACATGATTCTCATAATGCTAAAACAGAAACATTCATACTAGTTACAGGTCTCACCGAACACTTTTTCAATCTACCCCCAGGAATTGAAATAAAGAGCCCAGTTCAAATTACCATTAAAGTTACCGGGTTCAACAAGCAGTACCTGATGAAAGCTGGAGGGCATTAGCGGAAATGTGTATATGACAATCAATCATCTCAAAAATATAGGTAAATAAAATCATTCTAGGTAAGTTGCAACATCTTTAATGCTGATTCGTTGTCTGATCTGGGTGAGTAATGTTTGCAAACAAACATTTTTTCAAAACTATATTTGCAAAAGTTTGAGCATGCTTTCTCTCCATGTTGAAAAAAGGAAACTCAGAAATAAGCATAAAAATCTTACTTAATCATTTATAACACGCCTTTTTCATTTATTATATGGAAAAGTATGAAACAAAAAACAACATTGGCAAGTGTGGTCAGAAGGAACCTTTAGTTTTCCACGGTCAATTGAATTATTATATTTCCCATACTTTTCATAATAAAAATGGGTTTCATATTCACTAGGTAGATTATCATTTCTTGTAATATATCCAGCTATGTATACGAACACCATTTTTATTTCATCAGAAAGAGTTAGTTCTAATTTTTCCAGATTTTCAAATATTTCTGAATCTTCCCCACACAATTTATAATCACAAGATGTACATTGCTTTGAGATCAAAAGCATCAATATTTACATTTTAATTTAAAAGTAATGATGCCTGCTTAATATGAAGCTTTTCAATCCACCATTGGACATTTATTAAATAGGTGTTACCTGATCCTTGATAATCCCTTTTCTAATCGATCAGTTTGAAAATACGCAAGTAGCACATATTTATAGCTGGTAATCAAAAGGGGTCGACATAGACTAACAATTCCATTGCAAGTATGGTAGTAGAAGTGTGTTTGGATCATTGTTTTATACGATTTCCTTGACTTCCAGCCATATTAAGAGCCATTTGACCAAAGACAATGATAAAATCAAGTCGGTTGTTATTTAGAGATCTCATTTTAACTTGTAAAGGGTCATTGTGTAGTTTATCAATGTGAAGGGTCTTAGCATTTAAAATTTCCGCAATTTCAAAACCTTGTTTATAAAGATTGCAGTATCATTCTTATCCCTAATTATTTCAGACTGAGTGAGAAGTGCATGTTTTTTTCTGAAAACACTCTGAGGCAAGTACAAATCCGTTGTCCTTCTATCAGCTTTGAAGCAATGAAAATTTCATTTAAATCTCAAAGTTTAACTTGTCTTTTCAGATTCAAAACGATGTAACTGTTTTTTTCATTCATCTTGTAATTCATTTTGAAACTCGTTTTACTCAATTATCATCAAAGATTAGTTCTCCTATCTTTCCTGTGAGCCACAAATTGCGAATAATTTTCAATAGATGAACATAATATAAAAATCAAATGTTTATTATCTTCAGTTAACCAAGTTTTTCAGTGGGTGTGAAATATAATCAAAACAAAAGTTTGATTTACTCGGTTTTCATCACATAATGGCCTTTACATCAGCTGCTACAGAAGTGATGGCCTAAACAAATAATTTAATTTGTCCAAATGATGTTAATTTTGAAATTGGAATCAATCTTGTAAGATTATACCAATGTTATGTACTGTTTGAGTAAGTAGAGATGGATTGACAACTGGCTTACCAAATAGTTGTTTGCCATGATATTGTAACATTTTCTTGGCATATACTTCATTGTGGAGAGTTATGAATCCTTTTAGACTGACATTAAAAGTATTAAATAAGGATAACAAAAAATATTTTTCACTAAGTTATTAAACTTTTGATATCATTCTTCGTAATGTTGCTAATGATGATAATTGAAAATCCTGTCTTAATCTATTATAAAAATGAACATGATTTTAAAGCGTATTACTCAAAAGCACGTATTACTCAAAAGCACGTATTACTCAAAAGCACGTATTACTATATCTGAGCTCGATTTCATTCCAACATTTCGGGGGCCATTGCTGAAAAGTGCTGACTCAAGATATTCTTTTTGTGATCAAAAGCCATAGAATTTAAATATCGGATAATTTCTAAAAAATGTTGACCAATTGTCAACAATATTTATACGCTTTTGGGACTGGCTGCTAATATAACACTTAACTTCATAATGAAAGGTTTCAAACCGCAAGTATATTTTTGTGATAAACTCTCAACGTAAAGAGATGGATCCCATCTATAAAGTTTGACGACTGAACAGTTAAATTACACGTGGACGCATAATGTTTTTTTTTTTGTTGATTAGACTTTCTTTGAAATTTGTATAATTAAACTCATCTAATTCTAAAAAAGAAACCTTCATTTGATCATCAATTTGATTTCGAGCAGTAGTAGATTTTTTTATCCCTTTGAACAGCCGAGGATGTTTGTATTTGACTCTATGGCACACATGGCCATACAGATGGTGGATTATGGGGGTGCATTTTTCTGTGAATTTCTGGGATAACAAAATTTTAAGGTTAATGTAGTTGACAAAAAACTGTATTGTTTGTAACATTCAGATTGGCATTTGGAACTGATTTTCTCCATCGCTCTCTCTCTCTCTCTCTCTCTCTCTCTCTCTCTCTCTCTCTCATCTTTGTCTTTTGGAAAATGAGAAACTGATATTCTATTCATTTCACCCACAGTTTTGTCTTGCTGGCTTTTGTAATTTACTTTACAAACAACGACACAACACTTTTAGAGCATTGATGGAAACTAGGTCATATCTGAAATGATAGATTAACTTTCTTAAGCACAATTATTTCTTTTACTGTTATAATTTAGGGGTAACTTTTCAAGTTAAATTAACTATACTCTTTAATCCTAACTTTTACCTCCCCATACCCAAGTTAAAAGAGAAATTGTAGCGGATTGCCTTAAGCCTAAAAATCCACTTTTTAAATTGATTTTGTTGTGGGGATTATCGATAACAAAGGTTTGCAAAATATTACATAATCTTTTAAATGATTATCGAGTTAATTAAGTATCTAAATTTCTGGCATTTATCAACATAAGATCAGCTATTGCCTAGTGTCCGGCAAGGAGAATACCAAGGGGAGAGGTCTTTGGCTATTTTTGAGACAATACCTCGTGGTGATGGTGGTGGGGGCAATCCACTGCAGCCTTCTTGTATCAAAAAATTAGTTTCGTGCTCAACTTGAATAAATACTTTAGAAAAACCTGGAAAAAATGTCTGAGTATCATGGTTATTTCGTTCACCGCGTTTTTAGAATATCGAATTAAATATATTAATTTTTATTATATGACATTAAATTTACGGAAAAAACATTTTAAATGGATTTTTCATTATTTTTTTTAATAAGAATATGGCATTTTCTTCTATTTTACGCTTTAATGGAAAATTTAAAAAATTAAACAAATCATTATTATTATTTGTTTGTTTATTTTTCCTTAAAGAAAAACACAACTAATAAAAAATTAATTCTATGAATGCATTTTGTTCTTTATGAATAAAAACTATACTAGAGAAAACTATTAAAGTAACTTTTTGAAATAATAAAAATGGCAATTTATTTTTAATAAAATTCGAAGTATAAAATTTAGAAAGAAGTGCAGTAAAATGTCTCCGTAAAGACGTGCATCTATTAAAAGCTAGACATTAACTTGATGTAATTTATTAATGTCGTTTTTAAACTAATTAAATCATTACATTTCACTCAAAAAAAAAAAGAAAATTTGATAAAAAAAGAATCATACTTTTAACTTTTAAAAACAAATATACGAGGCGTAAAAAGAGAATTCTTTTTGAAACGTAACTTTGCTTTTTTTGTTTTCTTACAGAACATTGAAAAACCTTTTAAAAGAAAAATATTGGATAATAAACTTAAACTGTTAACAGAAAAAATGTTGAGTCTGTGAGCAAGCTAACATTTTTTATCGTACTTTTTAAAAACTTTAGAAGACCCTAGAAAAATGGCCGAGCAGCAGGTTTAATTTCGTTCGTACAGAGTTTTTACATTATCAAAAATAAATGCTGAATTAAATATTTAAAATTTAATTATATATCATTAAATGTATATAAAAACATTCTTAAACGTTTTTTTCATTCATTTTGTAACAAAAAAATATTACATTTGCTTCTATTTTATTTTTATTGGTAGACTTAATCTAAACTAAAATAGTTTAATGTTTAAAATATAAACACAGATTAGACTTAAGAGAATTAAATTTTATAAATGAATAATTCTTATGAATAACAATTTCAAAGAAAAATATTTAAATAACTTTGTGACCACTGGCAAATAATAGCATTTTATTTTAAACAAAACAAATTTCGCAGTAAAAACAGAAGGGTGTAAAAAAGGTTTTCGGAAAGTCTAAACCACATAGTAGAAGCAAAGTCCATTTTTTTTAGAAGAAGAAGAACCTTAATAAACCTAAAAGTTTGTTTTTACTATCTACATAAATAAAATAATATATCAACTAAAAATAAAATAAATAAGTCTTTTACTTCAATTAAATAAGGTAAATGATATCCCAAATGTAAGGAAACATTTCTTTGAATTTCTTAAGCCAACAATACTGGTGAAGTAGCTAGCTCATATTGTAACTAAAAGGTCCTGCTGCTCTTATTGGGTCAAGGAATGTTTAAAACAGGCCTCCAGTTCTGTCTCTTCTTTACATTATGACTTGGTCGTCTAATATAAAACACCCTGATGTGCACTTATAAACTATCGTATTCTCTGTCCTCATAGATATTCACCAAAATGTCTCACATGTAAATCTTTCAGTTTATCTCACGGACAACAGGGTGCAGACACTTTGTAGATATTGTGTTTACCTACACTGATTCGTTTTCTGTATTTATTTGATTTCTTTCACTTCCTTTTTCTCCCAAGATTTGACGTGCTTCTGTTTTTTTCTTTTTCGTCCTATGCTGTACTAATGGTATTTTTGCTCCTATTGTTACGTCTTCATTGGATGTTTCACAATCATTTTCATCTTGTTGATAATCTGTAAACATATTTTATTTTAATTTTGTATATTATGCAAAAAACGTTTGATAACGTACACACCAAAGAACTGTTAGAACTCCTAAGGTAACCTTGACATATTCTAAAAGGATATTAAAATAACCCAGAACGTATATTGCGAACAAACTACCTGCAAATTCAGTAAATATATATATATAAATATATATATATATATATATATATATATATATATATATATATATATATATATATATAGAGAGAGAGAGAGAGACAAGGATAGGTCTTCTCACCGGACTTATTCACTCTATACTGTGAGGCGATTTTGAGAGAATTAGAAGTTCTACTTGGATTCATTATTGGTGGACACAATTTTAACAACGTAAGATATGCAGATGACACAGTGTTGACAGAAAATGCAGAACGGAAGTGAAAGAAAGCAATAAGAAAGGACTAAACATTCAAGAAGACAAGAACCCATGGTTATTAGCAAATCCAAAACAATTTAAATATTTGGGGAAGGCTTTAACAGAAATGTGAAAATGTGAATCTAACGTGAAGGCGCATTTGGATAGCAGAAAAACACTTTCCAAAAGATAAGCAAAGTATAAGAAACAGGAAAATTATATTAGAAACAAAGGAAGAGTCTGTCTATATCCCTGAGATGAGGTATTATGATTACTTGCATTATTTACATCATTCGGATTTTTATCCTCATCTTCATTGCCATATTTGGAGTGTGCCGAAATATTATGAGGAATATTATTAAGATGAAGACATCAGCCCGTAAATAAATAAGATATTTATTTGTCTGGTCTTCTGGGATGAGGAATTTTCATTATTTACAAGTAGACTATTGTCTTCATCTTTGCTGTTGCTGTCACAGCGGTGTATATCGATCTGGGTAATCTACAGGGAATTCCTAAGTGAACCCTTTATTTCATCTACAAGAGTAGACTGTTATCGTTGCTTTGTCCATATCTAAGGATATCGTCTGGTTTTTATTCTTGAGTACTGCTCAGTTATTGCTTGCCATTTTCCACTGAGTCCAAGTACATACTGAAATTCAGACAGAGAAAATTTTAAATTCCATTTTTGGTTTTAAGGTGCTTACAGACGTTTTTATTTCTATTTGTTTTTAAACTAAAAGAAACTTATCTCAAAAGTAGATATTTATATAAGCAGGTGTTTGACTGTTGTTACTGTGTCAGTGTGTACACGAGTCTGTGTGTGTTTGTGTTAGCGTGTTTGCACGTGAAAGCGCCCTTTTCACCTTTCTACTCTGAAACATTGCCAAATGAAAGATCATACATGCTTTTTTTTCTGAAATTGTTATTAGATTTCTGAGTTTGTTCACACGAGCGTCAAAATGTACTACTAGAGAAGAAAACGCGTGAGAGAGAGAGAGAGGTGGTAGAGGGGAGAGAGAGAAAGAAAATGGCGAGAAAAAAACTGCGAGAGAAAAGGAGAAATATAAAAAAGATGGAGTCAAATTTGAGAAGTGAAGAGTTTGAAGCGGTAAAGAAAAAGTAGAAAGAAAAAAAAACAACTGGAAGATGATGATGGGAAGAGGAAAGTTATCTGGCTTTTGCGCCTTGTCAAGCAGACACGGATTGCAAGGTTGCATTAGTGTGCTTACGAAAGGATATAAAGCAACGCAACCACGTGTAAATGGGCATATGTGATAAAATGTGAAAGCCTGTTAATGTGCAAATACAGTTGAGTGCATGCGAAATTTCCATTTGCAGTAAAACTACAAATACATTTGGGTAAATGTGGCAATATATCGACGTATTTTGCGTCTATCTCTCACCTTATAACAGCAAGTTAAAGTTTTTGAGTAGATAAATATTTGTAGGGGAGTATGTATTCATGGCAGAGTATTGGAATGGAGATCCGTAGATTTTGAGTCGATAATTCTTCGGAAAACGATCAGTGTAAGAATAAAAAGACAAAAAAGGATGGAGAAAGAAAGAAAATAGGAATAAAAAGTGAGGTAAAAAGAGTTCAAGTTTAATTTTGCACACGTAGTTTGTAGTATTTTTTATCCGATGGTACTCTACATCTGGTGTTATTTACATGTGCAGAGTAGCATTGGTTCTAAAATTGACAGAATCTTTCTATATTTTGTATTATGCTTGTAATGCAGTGTACAACAAATAATGCTGTGGATAGATAGATAGATAGATAGATAGATAGATAGATAGATAGATAGATAGATAGATAGATAGATAGAGTGAGTGAGTGAGTGAGTGAGTGAGGGAGGGAGAATATGAATGGTGCAGTAATTATTACAGTCGAAAAGAGAAAAAAGAATAAAAGAAGCAATAAAAAGAAAGAGATGAATTCAAATAAGGTAAAAGTAAAAACAAAACAGTGAGAGAGCAGAAAATAGATAGATAGACAGAGAGAGTGAGAGAGAGACAGTGGGATATAAGAGGTTTCATCTATATCAAGCTATTACAATAGACAATTACAGCAGGCATTATTGATATGAAAGAATGAAAAAGGAAGGTTTACGTCAAAAAATTGCTTAAATTTGTAAAAGGAAATATAACATTCTTCAGAATAACTGAGAACAAACCACACTCATTAAAATAAATTTATAACCTTTAGATTGATGCTGACAACGGGATTCTAACTACGACACAGTCATCACATGACTGCGATAGTCGTACGTAATGGAACAAAACATAAACAAAATATGAACTTCGGTCAATTTATCTAAAACTCCGAACACAATAATCAAGATCTTATCCGAAAATTGCAAAAAATAAAATAAAAATTCAGACAGACAATTTAGGCTTGTTTTTAATCGAACTTGTTTGAATATATATATATATATATATATATATATATATATATATATATATATATATATATATATATATATACATTTTCGTTAAAAACGACAGACAAAATACTACAGTTGAGCTTTTATTTAATTTTTCTTGTGTTCTGACAAGAGCTTTCTTTTCTGGACAAAGAGTGTGTAAGAACTGTCCGAATGTTCTGTTTTTCCGAGCGCTTTCGGCTATACTTTTAGCCATTATCAAGGATGGTTCAATGATGGATATTCATTATCAAGTAGAGTGTGTGTTCGATGTATTTTCAGTGTGTGGTAGTGATGTTTTAGTTTCCGAATACAGTTAAACCAAATGCATATTAATTACAAGCAAGATGAATCTGCTCTAAGACATATTATAAAGAAATATACTACTCCTATTGACCCGGATAAAAAAAATCAAACTTATTATCTATTATAAAAAATTTAAGACGGCCAACCTTATCCTCAAAAATAACAACACACCAACGAAGTCAAAATTACAAAGAGCGAACATTATCTATGAGTTCAAATGCCCTTTAAGGAACTGCGTTCCTCACCAAACCGGACTCATAAATAATTACATCGGCTACACAACAACATGTTTATCCAGACGTCTTACATTACACCTATCTGATCACAGTTCCATCAGAACACATTTAAACACACACTCAGATTTACCCGACACTATTAGGAACATACTAGTAGAAAACACTAATATATTAACTGCATCCACTTGCAAAAAAAAAGACTAAAAATAATGGAAGCTCTAATAATAAAAAAAAGAAAAAGCCAACTCTTAACAATATCAATTATGAACAAAGCCACAATGTGCTAACTGTATTCGGAAACTAAAACATCACTACCACACACTGAAAATACATCGAACACACACTCTACTTGATAATGAATATCCATCATTGAACCATCCTTGATAATGGCTAAAAAGTATAGCCGAAAGCGCTCGGAAAAACAGAACATTCGGACAGTTCTTACACACTCTTTGTCCAGAAAAGAAAGCTCTTGTCAGAACACAAGAAAAATTAAATAAAAAGCTCAACTGTAGTACCTTGTCTGTCGTTTTTAACGAAACATGCATAAAGGAAGGATTGCTGCCTAATTATACAAATATATATATATATATATATTAATGCGGCGGCATATTTCAATAATATCGTTTTTTATAACAGTTTATTATAATTTTATTAATCAAATATAAGTTTATATATATATATATATATATATATATATATATATATATATATATATATCGAAAAGGCTAAAATCTAAAAAATAAGTATACCGTGATATAATTTTTAGTGACTGTTAAAAGCAGAATTCTTTGAAGAATTTAAATCACCGACTTCTTTTTGCAAAATCGAACTTCATTTAACGAAAATCTGTTCTGAACTGAAAAATAAAAAACGCAATACACTAATATATTATTTAATTAGTACACCTTTTAATTGATTTTATGGATAATATATGATAAAGACAATATTATCTGAAGAAAAAACTTCAATGAAAAGTGAATTTTTACAAGATTTGTTTTAATTTTTTACAATTTTAAATTGAACAACTTATAAGATTTTTAATCGTTTTAAAATTCATTTTCCATGTGACAATTCTTAGGGAATCTTTTTATAAAGTAAAGCTATATTTATTAACTAGCAGCATGGTCCGGCGTTGCCCATGCTTGATTCAAAAATCGTACGACTCATACTGCAATCGCTATCACTTGACTTAAAATATTTTTGCCCTTTCTTGCCTTTAAAGGAGTGCCCTTTGCCGTGCTGATGTTGCTACATGCCTTACTTCTTGCCTATCCCACACTGCGAATTTTTTCTAAGCTCTATACTAAACATTAAATCGGTTACAAAAAAAGAACTAAACAAAATGAACACAAAACGATCAGCTTTAAAAAAGGACTCGTAACTGGAAAAACCGAATGAAAAAAGAATGTTAACAACAAATACTTTTTCACACCCAAGCCAGTTCTGCGGAATCAGAATCAACGTTGAGTTTAAGCAAGCGAATGAGCCAATTGAAGTAAAGTGTCATACAGATTTAAATTTTTCCCACTTGTGACGAATGCAGCTATCGATTTTTTGCATGCTAATTAACATTCGTGTCAGTCAGCTGTTGGCTCTGACGCTGGTCAATAGAATCTTCCTGCCTATTCGTGGCAGCCAGCTATAGGCTCTCACTCTGGCCAGTAGAAAATGGCCGCAAACTACATGAAAACTGCCGTAGAAGCATGAAAAATCGATTATTTCCACTATCGATGGGAGTTGAGAAATGCAAAGTCGGTATTGGCCTTCCCGCTAACTTGGAGCATGTGCATGTAAATTTTGGTGCAAATCCGCAGAAAATTGTGGCCGTGCATTCGTTACACACAACACACACATCCTGCCTTTTATAGATAGATATCATATATTGTAACGCTTATTACAATCTGACGATCCCGAATATTTGAAAAGAATTTCGATTTATTTTCGCATTCGTGATTACGTGCAGAATTTATGAAGTGTGGATGAACAAACCGATAAATCTAACACTAAAAGGACACGTGTTTTTAGGGCTGTTTCCCACTATAAAGTTTATTGTCTGCTCTACCATACTTAACAATAAACACTTTCAGCTGTAAATCTGATGTCAATAAATCGATTAACACCTTAGAAAAAAACAGACCCTGTAATTAAGAAATGTTTGTATACAAATATAATTAAGTAATATTTGTTTCAAATAAGATTAATTTAACTTTAAATTTACTAATTTTCCTCAAATAACGTTTCAAAAAAATATATATTTAATTTTTGCAAGCTTTTTAAAATAGAGAATTAACTTTTAGTTACAAATATGTCAAAAATAGACGTTTTGATCGATTTTACTGAAAACATCGATTCCGATTTCTGTTTGAAAGACACCACAGAGTATTTTGCCTACTGAAAATAGTGAATTTTAAATCCTTTCACTTTCAATTAACGCTAAAATGAAAGCTTCAAGAAAGCGTTTACATTTTTAAAAATCCATTACGAATACCAATTAGCAGAGGTACATATATATATATATATATATATATATATATATATATATATATATATATATATATCAGGTCATCCCTTAAGTTCTGTCCGAATTTTGAATAAAGAAAACAAGTGACCAAATGTTACATTTAATTACAGATTCAATCAACAATGTATTTTCCCTGATTATCTATGACTTCCTTCCATCTATTAATAAACTTACTAATTCCATTACGGTAAAATTCTTTTGGCTTTGATTCGAAGAACTCACAAATGTCAGTTTTAACCTCTTCCTGTGTTACAAAAGTTGTTTCTTCCAAATGATTCTGTAAGCTACGAAACAAATGGTAGTCTGAAGGAGCAAGATCGGGAGAATAAGGTGGATGAGGAACTTTCTCCCAGCCAAGTTCTTCGATCTTTTGTGACGTGATTCTTGTTGTGTGGGGTCGCGCATTGTCCTGATGAAACATCACCTCTTTTCGATTCACTAGAGCAGGTCTTTTTTCCTCAAAGCTTGGTTCAAACGCTCTAATTGCTGACAGTAAATTTGAGCATTAATTGTTGCATTAGGTGGTAGAATTCAAAGTGGATTATTCCTTGGCGATCCCACCAGATTGAAAGAAGAACCTTTTGCCCATGAAGTTCCCTTCTCGGCTGTGGCTGGGGTTCTTTCCCTTTACCAAGCCACTGTCTACGATGCTTAACATTTCGATAAAAGATCCATTTTTCGTTGCCAATCACAAGTCTATCCAAAAAAGCTGAAACAAGTTGGCGAGAATGGAGAGAAGAGCAGATGTCAACTCGGGATTTGAGGTTGTTTTCAGACAATTCATGAGGCACCCATTTTCCAAGTTTAGGAACTTTTCCACGTTGTTGAAGATGACGATGAACAGTTGTATGGTTTGAACTGAGAACCACTGCCAATTCCTCAACTGATAAAGCAGGATTTTCTTTAAGGGCTGCTTCGAGAAGCTTTTCATCAAACTCAACTGGACGTCCGGTTCGATCTTCATCTTCAAGGGTGAAATCTCCACCTCTGAATTTTGCAAACCATCTTCTGCAAGTTCTTTCATTTACACATTCCTCTCCATAAAGAGAGTGAATGTTTCTAGCCGATTCGGCTGCTGAATTTCCTTTCTTGAACTCATAAAGCATTATGTGCCTCAAATGATTCTTGGGTACTTTCATGTTAGCAGGGTTTTACTGAAACAAAATTTAATTTTATTGTTCTCTGAAATAAAACTTGATCAATTTAAATGCATCTAAACATAAAAATAATGTTCAGCTCCATTAGACATTATAAAAATACTCTTTAAATTTCATTCATTTTAACAAAAGTTAAAATTCGGACAGAACTTATGGGATGACCTGATATATATATATATATATATATATATATATATATATATATATATATATATATATATATATATAGCATTAATGCGTTGGTATATTTTAATAATATGTTGTTTTTTTTTCAATAACATCGGGTTTTTACAGTTTATTATATTATTTGACATTTTACTTTTATACTATTTTGTACTTTGTTTCGCATCATTTGTTTTAAAACGTTCTCCTTGCAATCTTATCCACAAGGAGACTGCAAAGAACTTTTCAGTCCCCTCGTCCACGTTCTTTCACTTCTTCTCTTTATATATTTTTCCCTTCGTCTAAATTATTGTTCGTCTCTTCCTACTTTATCAGTTTTCATTTTCTGTTTACTTTTTATTGCATTTTATGTTTACCTTCGTTTACTATTTTGGCTGGGAGTCCGACGCGTGTAAAACGTGTTATTTTAGTAAGAGGCACACAGGCAGTTCACTCAGTGCTATTTAGTGGTGTTTATGTTTGGGCGCCTATGGGCTAAAAGGACTTTGGTAAAAGGTCAAGGAAGCAAAGAACGCAGAATAGAGTGACTTTTCGTCACGTCTAAATGTCAACAACCGGACGGCGCGAGATCAAGTGTCTTAGATTTGTATGAAAATTTCGTACGACAAGAAAAATTAATAGTCGGCCATTTTTGCTTGAGGTTTCCTAGTTAGAAAAATGGCCAGGATTTGGCAGGAAGGAGAAATACCTCATTTAAAACAATGTCGGCGTTTGCAAAAAATAGATAAGTTGCATTCTGTGTCTTCCCTGGACCCCGACGCCACTACATAAAATAGTATTAACGTAAAAAAGACGATTTGGTTTGCTTATTCGTTTTTATTAGAACAGAATGGCAGCATTATGGATTCGAGGAGGCAGCGTGAGGATTGACGTCCTGGCAACGCATGTCACACCTTGTCTCAGCGTCCATCCGCTGGTGGGCTTAGCTGGTCTCTAGCTTGGGTGTGGAAAGCGTACCGGTGCTTCAAAATTCAAAAACGCAATGTGTACAATTAATAATATAGATTAGATCGCAACACTAACAGATTATATACACAAGATCGACTTATTCTTATTCCCAGAACAGTAGACAACCCCCCCACTAATAAATGTATCCCTGAGCTCTACAATCTTAACCTCTTCAAGCCTAGGTCCAACCTTTATCTATCCTACGTATACTCACAATATGCACTTACTTCTGTCTTTTACACCCTAACAACGACTTCATCCATTAACCCCCTACCTTGTGTGGCTCTTGTATTCGGTAAACAATAGGATATAAAAAAAACGTTTCTTTGAGAATCTTGAGGAAGTATCCAGTTGTGTGAAGCTACAATTATATTAAATAAATAATGATAATGAAAACAATGATTTTGATTATTAAAATAAATACCTGGTCTCTCATTATTAAAATAAATACCTGGTCTCTCATTATTAAAATAAATACCTGGTCTCTCCTCCTCACCGAAGAAACAATAAAATACAAACATTTATGTGAGCTTTCTGAAAATAAGATGCAGTCATTCTCGAGGAATGTTTAAAAGTCATGGTGCAAGCATTTAAGATGGATGTCTGAAAAGTAAATTACAATCATTTCAAAGAGATACCTGTCAGGCAAAAATACAGATATGTAAGAGGAATTTCTTATCTCAATTTCTGGTATCAGAAGCTATCATTGTTTATACGATTCATATTCGTATTATCGTCCTCATTTACTTTTGTTATCACAACGTTTTGTTCGTTGTTCCCTCCGGCCTTCCTGAGGTGTATATCAATCTGGGTAAAAGGGAATTCATTTGCAACCTGATCAGCAATCAGGGAAAGTTAGACGGAAATTCAGGACTGAGGAATGTTACAAATTTGTTTTGGAGTTATTGAATGCGACCATCCAGTTGATTTAAGGTCAGAGGACAGAGCAACTGTCAGGATCTGGTTATCTCCATTTTCTAACGTGTACCTACTTAGAGTTGTATCATTCTGCATAGATATTTACAAGAGATAAGCGTATTTACTAAGGCAGATCATTTATGGAAAGCAGAAAGAAGGTATTATAATAAAATTAACAGAATTCAACGTTGTATAGCTAAAGCAATAAGAACATCTCTAAGGAAGTAATCGATCTTTTATTTATTAATCTGATAGATTTTATCACTTTAAACGTCATTTTCAGTAGACGCTCCGTTTATTTTTTAATCATTACATTTATTCCTTCCCGTTACCAGTCTCAATATCCGCCCCCCACTAAAAAAAATTAAAGAAATATCCCCTCTTCGAACCTACGTCAACCTTAGGCGGAGGGAATAATTCTTAAACTCGATCTACTTTAACCAACTGAACTATGAAGAACTTAGACGATCTGGCATTGTTGAATATCGTCTTTAAGAGAAATCTTTCTCGTCAGAGACTCCCGAAATTTACATATCTGTTCAGTTTCGTATCCAAACGTAAACAAAGCAATTTTGTAAAGAAGTAATGGATTTTATTCGACAAATACTTTTTATCACTTTAATCGTTATTTTTAGTGGATACTCATATTTGAGTAGTCGCCCGGTTTATTTTTTAATCACTATAATTATTTATTTCCGTATACAGGATTGAATATCCAAGAAATCTTATTACAGAAACATATACGCTCTTTGGCAAGATTCGAACCTACGTCAACCTTAGGCAGAGGGATTTATCATTAGATACGATCTACTTTAACTGACTGAACTATGAAGAACTTAGCCGATTTGCCATGGTTAAATATCGTCTTTAAGTGAAATCCTTCTCGTCATAGACTCCTGAAATTTACATATCTGTTCAGTTCCGTATCCAAACCTAAAGAAAGCAAATTTCTAAGAAAGTAATAGATTTTTTTTATGTATTAGTCCAACAGGTTCTATTACATTATTTTTAAAGGATACTCATATTTGAATAGACGCTCCATTTATTTATTAAACATTATGATCTTATTAAAGAAAACTCTACGCTCCCCGACTCTTCAGGTCGGTAGGCAAAAATAAATAAATATACTGATTAATAAACAAACAGATTATCTACTCAAATACGAGTATCTATTAAAATAACGTTTTAAGGGATAAAATCTGTCGGATTAAAGAGGATACTCATATTTGAGTAGACGTTCCTTCTAATTATTAATCCGCATGCGTATTTATTTTTGTCTACCAGTCTGAATATTCGAGAAATCTTATTAAAGGAAAGGTAGGATTCAAACCTGCGCACAAAGAACCGTTGCTAGATCTGACGTGCTAATACCAACTCAGCTAAGAAGCGAAATCCTTCTCGTTATAAACTTTTAAAATTTCATATCTACCTAGTTTTCTATCTAAACATAAACAAAGCAATTTCTAAGGAATTAAGACAAATGTCAGAAGAGGGTTTGGGAGAAGTAGCGAAAAAACAAAACATACTGAGTGATATTGAGGGTTACATGGGAAGTGGAAAGCCATGATCATCTACGTCCTGAACGGACACGACGCACAAAAGAAAAAAGAATGGATTTTTTTTATTTCATTTTTGTCTACCGGCCCCAAAATTCGTCTATTGATATTTCTGCAGGATAGCGTAAATTTTTCATTAGACTCAGATGAAATAAATGTACTGTTTAATAAAAAAAAGAATCGTCTACCTAAATATGAGTATCGACAAAAAAAAAGAAAAAAAAGAAAGAAAAATAACACAAAAGTTTAAAGTGATAAAATACAAACTATACTTTATAGGTTCAATCGGAAAAGGTAAGATTAATTTCTTTGAAAGTCAAGTAACACGTCCGAATTTAAGATTAACACATACAAACCTTTTGATATAAAACTTTCACAAAATTGGTACTTAGAATAACCTAGGGGCGATATTTTGTCAATCGAGTGAATTAAAGAAAATCTCTTGAAAATAAGTAATAGAAAAATACTAAACACAGGAATAATAATGTCTGTTTTGGTAAACATGTTTATAAAAAGATAAAAATTAATATTGTTATAAAACACATAATGAAGCAGTGAAAATATCAATAACATATCATCTTTAGCAAACAATAATGCAGAATTCAAGTGACAAGCAAATCTTTTCATTAAATAGAAAATCGACAATGTTTAGACAACAAATATATTAATTGATTGGCGTGTTGCAGAGTGAGAAATCTGAACAGATGATACCTGGATTCTATTTTGACAAAGAATCTACAAAATACTGCAAACAGAAGAGAAAAAGATTTTAAAATCGATAAGAAATATTTGCACTAAATGTCGTAAAAGTAAAATTAATTATTTAGCACTGGCTACAATTTGAGAAGCTGAGCGTCAAATCATTTGACTGAAAGAATCGAACTACACTGGTGTCAAATGAATTCTGATACGCCATAATCTTAAAAACATAAGCTATGTAGATGACACAGCGTTAATAGCAGACATGGAAGGAAAGCTCCGAAAACTTTTGCATAAGATAATAAAGGAAAGAAAGAAGAAAGGATTAAACATCAGTTGGAAGCAGACAGGATGCATTGTTGGTAGCAAAAGGTGCATTGGGATAACCATAAAATGACTTCCAAAAGCTAAGCAGAGTATTAAGAGACAGAAAAACATCGTTAGAAAAAAAAACAAAAAAATAATTTGTCTTATCTTCAGAATAATTCTGGGAAATTGAACTATATTGTTGACATGGAAAACAAAAACAAACTCTTAGTGAAAATGAATTTACTAATATCCAGAAAGAGGTTTACGCAGGCGCAATTTTTTTTTAAAATTTTAGATTTGATGTAACTAAGAAAACAAAACATTTCGCTTTCATTGCTTACCTTGATAAAGTTCGAAGACGTAACGCGTCGGCAAGGACTAAGGATTTTTTTCCAATTGTCACTTTTAAATCAATTTGTCACAGGTAGATTACATTTGATGACTGCTTGGTATAGAAAGGGTTATAAGACAAGGATGCGTCTTCTCGCCGGACATTAAACTTATACAGCGAGACGATTCTGAGAGAATTAGAAGTTCTACCAGGATAAATTATTGGCAACCAGAATCATAAGCTATGAAAATGATACAGTGCTGTTAGCAGAAAGGGAAAGAAAACTATAAAACTTCTGCAGAAGACAGTGAAGAAAATCAAGAAGAAAGGGTTAAACACAAATTACAAGAAAACAGAATGCGTGGTTGTTAGCCAAAAGATGAGCCCAGAAGGTGACTTGCAAATCGGAGATAACAAAATCAAACAAGTGAGGAAATTTCAGAATCAGGGAAGAGTTTTAGCAGAGGATGGAAAGTGGGAAACTAAAATCCGAAGTTGCATTGGGATAGCCAAAGATGCATAACAAAAGCTAAACAGAGTAAAACAGGAAAACATCTTTAGAAACAAAGAAAATATTACTGAACTGTTATGTGATATCTGTCCTCCTATATGGCAATGAATGCTGGACAATCTCCTCACAGATGAAAAAAAAGAGATTGAAGCAACAGAAATGTAGTACTACAAAAGAATGCTAAGAATACCATGGATTGAACATGTGAGTAGCGAGGAAGTTTTGGAGAAAATAGAAGCAAAAAGGTAACTTATACTTCAGGAAGAGAGAGCTCGAATTTCTGAGGAAAGAGGGCTTGGAAAATCTAATACTCACTGGACAGATTGAAGGCAAGAGGGACAGAGGAAATCAACGCATAACCTATTTAGTATGCTTGAGCGAATGGATGGCGCAACAGGTTTTGGGAGATATAAAAAAGACAAAATTATTAAGAGTTAAATAGGATAGAAAACTGTGGCGAGCCATGGTTGTCTACGTTCTGAAGGGACACTGGTACATAAAAAGAAGAAATCCTCATTGAAAGTGATTGCCGTTCGTTTGTGCGAACTAAACCTGACATCTTCCAGAGTGTAATCTCCTTCAACTCAAAGACCCAACATTTTGGAATCATAGTGAGCGTTGTATGTCATAAGTTAAAAGTTTCGCTAATCATTGATGTTTGTGGAAACAATGTTGAACAGTGCCATGTACTTTTGGGACATTGTTCGTCCCGTTCTTTTACAGTTTCCAGCAGAATAATAACCACCAACACGATACACGTACTTCTCGTTCGACAACTTCCCTGGTGGGCACAATCTGTTCCTCACTGAGCAAGCATGAAATCGTTCAGTTAGAAACAGAGTATGTAACTTTTTAACATTAGCAGAACCAGGGATAGTATTCATAAAGCCCATGGAATCTGACTAGTTTCAAACCAGTGTTGAAAAGAGGTTTACTTGAACCTAATATCTGTCGTAGCTGGCCACTCGTATCTTAGCATGTCTGTCTCATAGGGAGTTTATCCAATCCCTATTCCAGACGCATGCTCAGGCAGATTTGTGTTTGTTTAACGCCCACAGAGCCCACCTGTGGTTAATACATTAACTATTCGATGGCTGTTTCAGAATCTGATCTACGGATGCAGGAATGTTCATTTTGTCGCTACTGCTAACATCGAAAACAAAAGCAATTATTGATTGACAATAGATATACCATGGTATTTGTCTATTTGATTAGACAAGTAATTATGGGGAGATTGATTTGCAAGGTATAAACATCGCCTCAAAAAGAGTAAGGAATTTTTTCTCTTCACATGAGTGTTTAAACATCAGCCATTCCCCAAATTTGTGGAATCTTAGCACCCTTAGTTAATAACATTATTTTTTTGGTGCGCTAACCATGTTACCATTAAGGGTAAGGGTGTCACAGGAACTCGGAAAACTTTCAAAAAATTCCAGACTGTCATAATCATGTGCAATGCAATAAACTATAATGTTAGGACGCGGTATATAACAGGTGTATCACCAAACAGTCCTTCCATCTAGTTCAATATTTCAAGATAAGATGGCGTTCGGTCGATTTTTAATTTTTTCTTTTTTTTTTGAAGGCCCTGTTTCTTCTGGAGGAAGGTGATCGTGGCTCTCCACAGATTGCTTTCAAAGGAAGGCTATATTATCTCGGAATTGCCATGGTGTGTTGGAGAAGTTTTTCACGTTGGCTTTTTCAGGGTTTTAAATTTAGAAATATTCTTTTCTTAGACTGATTTTCATCCCTAGTTAGAGAACTAAGGGCTACCCTGCTACTTAACATATTGTTGAGATGTGGTAGAAAAACAGATGTATTTATGACTGAGTGTGAGAAAGTGAATGCAATGAAATCGGCTCGCGGATTATACTTTCTGCGCCGATAAGCCTTACGCTACCAGGATATTTCTCATTCCACGCTACCAGCATGTCACACTTGCAGGCGGAATTAAAAAAAGAAAGCTTTTCTTAAATATTATTAACGTCGACGAATCATACATAACAACTCAAACAGTGGAATCCTTATTAATGTCTTTGGTCTCGTCCAGTTGCAACACAACTTCCTTTCTTTTTATTCTTTCAATTAATTAAAAGCAAATTCTGCTGACATGCGCTGGATTCTCAAAGAATGTATTGTTTGAGAATGGTGCCTTGGAAAGCAATTTCCTTTCAGTTTCAACAATTATAATGTTTAACATATTTACAGCGGCGAACAGAATCAAACTAGTTCAGATATGAGGCGTTCCAAAAATCAATCCACTATATACATAGAGCGGATGGGTTCATGTTTAAAATATTGCTACCACATCTGGTCCGGTCTTCCTGCTATTTATCCTGTCACGCTTGATAAGATCCAAATGAAGAATCAACAATATTATTGGCCCTGATCTGGTGGTTCGGCTTTAGCCATTTTCCCACCGCCATAAGGTTGCCTCTCTGGGTCTTTTCTATAATGACTTTAATGGTAATTGTTTGGATGAGCACTTACCTAGAGTTTTTAAATTTAAGCGCAATACTAAAGATTTAATCAATTTACAGTTGAGCTGGTTAGATATAACCGTAAATTCTATACTAACAGTTTATTTTCTCACATTTCACTTTTGTAGGACTCCCTTCCGGCTCCATGCTTTACAACCAACTTGAATTTTCAAAAATTTAAATGCAATGTCAATCGCTATCTACTGTCCTGTAGATTACTCTTTTCTCTTCCTGCTCATTATTAATGTTTCTAATTCTTTCACAAACTGTAACTCCTTTTGTCATAACGGCTGTAATGCCTTGCATGGGGTGATACCGATTAAAAATACGTTGCGGTTTCTTCTCTCCCATTATCAATATATATCGAAGTAAAAGCAAAATCTTATTTTTATATGTCTATCTTCCCTGATATTCTTTTTCTTCTTTTTTATGTGCCGTGTCCATTAGGATGTAGGCCTATATGGTTCTCTACAGTCTTTTGTAGCTCCTAAATTTTGTCTTTTTCTTATTTCTCCTAAACCTTGTTCCTCCATCCATTTACTCAAATTTATTCTTTTTTTTATGTGACGTGTCCCTTCTGGTCGTGGGCGCTCATGGCTCTCGACAATTTCCTGTCTTTTGTAGCTCTTAATATATTTTGTCTTTTTTCTGTTCCTCTTATATCTTGTCCCGCATCCATTTATTAAATGTCACTGACTATGCATTGTCTCTCTTGCCTTCAAAATTTCCTGTGTTTATCGCGTTATCCAAGCCGTCTTTCTTAGTTTTATTTATTTCTTTCTCTTCTTTGATAACGGCGTTTGTAGTAAGACATCCCAGCCAAACTGTATCAATTTCTACTTGGTTTGCAAATAGCCATCAGGTCTGGCCTTGTCGTGATGGAAGATGACACGATTCCGATTGCTCAATGCAGGAAACATGTAATCGATAGCTGCTTTTAATCGGTTCAAATAGAAACAGTCCTTGTTTCAATTCAACCTCTGAGTCTGTGGAAAGAGTCCGGAATACAGAATACTCTTATATTCACAGCAGATCAACAACATCAGTTTATTCGATTTGAGATCGGATTTTGCGATGATCAACAGTGTTTCCATATTGCAATGTTCGTTGTCTGTGATTGTTCTTTAAGCAAATGGTTTACTTTTGTTGTCAAATAAAAGAGTATCAAATTATGAAAAGTTATCAATATTTCGGCATTTTCACTTATCATTGAAAAAACATTTAATATTAACGTTGAAAAGACGTGTTGAAATATCACCCTAGAGAGAAGATATACATATATCACAAAAAAACTACCGTGTTCAAACACGACCTATTGAGTAACGCTACGATCTTTTGCGGCAAATCCACACACACACATATATATATATATATATATATATATATATATATATATATGTGTGTGTGTGTGTGTGTGTGTGTGTGTGTGTGTGTGTGTGTGTGTCGGTTTGCCACAAAAGATTGTAGCGTTACTCAAATGATAAAGTAGAAAAAATCTTGTAACGCGTTTCGTCTTTTTGAATTTCATCAAACTAAATTTGTTATATTGGTGTGTCTACACATGCGCACAAACGAAGCATGCTGACAATTTTAAATTTAATTTTTTTTAATCGAAACGATTTCACTTAGATTTTTTCCTTTTACTTTCCACCGTTTTTTAGTAGATATTTCACACTGTGATAATAGAAGATCTGCCAGGAATGGTGGAATGTTGTAAGAGCCAAGGCGCAAATTTTTTACTGTAGATGACCTTTGCGATCAAGGAACTCTCTAGAAATGTTCGTTGTAGTGAATTGACTTCTCTGGTCAGAGTAGCATTTTTATGACAAAATTGTGATCGGTCTCATTACAGATTTGATCAAAGAAGATATTTAAACCTTGACTTGGCTGGGCAGGAAAAGTCATACATTATTAGCCAACGGCGTGTTGGCCTGTGTTATATAGGGTTTTGTCTTCGGGACTAATCCATTTTATCTCTTTTTTTTTCTTAGATGGTTTGTTCTACCTTCAAAGCAGTTCGGTTGTTTATAAATTCAAATGTCAGTGTGTGGTTAAATATGCAGGACGAACCAATCATCGACTTGAAACCCGGATAGGACAAAATGTTTCTGTAAATAAAAGACAGGGTATTTTTAATGGCAGGACGCGTTGTATCCAGTCTATTCATTGGTCAACATCATCTGGAGTGGGCGCCAAGATATAGTGACGATTCGTTTACTGTCCTGTGCTGAGATCAACCCGCTCAGCATTTACGCATATTAGAAGCGGTTTTTACATTCCATTAACCATCTCTGTGAAGATAGAAATATCATTTTGTTCGCTCTCTCGGTCTTTTAAGAGTTATATGAATGAATTCTTTCAATTTTTTATTCACTAGGAACCCTTTGCACTGGCTTTTTTGCCAGTATATCTTTTTTTCCTTTTTTTATCAATAAATTTGTATTTTAGTCGTGGTTCCTTTATTCCTCCTTATATTTTTCTTTTCTCTCAGTGGGAATTGCTATTCTGTCAATTTAATATTTACCAACGTATACTTCTGACGAAGTGAAGGTTGTATATGATCTATAAAGCAGAATGCTTTTCTGCGTTTTGAAATCTATATATAAGTTCTATATCAAACATTTTTTTATGCATACATACATACATACATGCATATATATATATATATATATATATATATATATATATATATATATATATATAAGATGTTCTCTTATATGCCAGCATTAATATAAAAATGTAAATCACTTCCGCCCTAAAACAAATTAATCTCAGTGGCTAAAGAAGGCAGATTGAATTAAAAGGAAAAGCAAAGAAATATCTCTTTCCCAAGTAAACTTTCGATTTTTCAGGCTTCGAATGCTACTTTCAGAATCATGGCGAACGGTACGAACTCAATTTTCGACAGTTGCCATTGTCCATCCAGGGAGGTGGTCACAATAACCTACTGGTGCTGATATTGAGATAGGATATTAGGCCATCCTTTTCTTCCTCATTCTGGAAGCCAGTTTCTCTGCAGAAACGTCCTCGCTGCTCGGCTCTTCGACACCACGTCCAATCTGGCATTCGCCAATATATTCGGTTCTATACATCTTAGAGTCACCAGTTTCAAGCAGAACTGACAAAATTTATCACCGTTCCTAAAACGTTTCTTTCTTTTCCTAATCTCCAAATTAATCTAGAGGCATACACACTGACTTTCTTTAATACTCCATAGCTAAGTAAACACACTGTTTTTCTTCTGTCTCTCTACTGTGAAGGACGTGTGATATATTGTTTGAACGGCCGTTCGGTTGAACCAAAATAAATATTTTCACACCGTCCATTTGCCTTCACAGTTTCTTTGCAATTTAAATAAATAATATTAGTTCTCTGTAAATTACAGAGAACCAATATTATTTATAAATTCCTGATCAAACGAAATTCATGAATAATGATATTAGACATACCCCTACATTCCTATCAAGTATACTCACGTTACACTTCTCTGGCTATTGCTCAATTAGGGTTTATTTAAACATATACGGAAACCTACCAAACTCCATCCGTAACATACTTGTAGAAAATACCAGTATAACAGCCTCATCCACATGTTAAAAAAGACTAAATATAATGGAAGCACCAATAAGAAAAAATAACCAACAGTCAATAATATCAACTATGGACACGTCTACTGCGTTGTGTTTGGAAAATAATAAAAAAGAAATTCTTATAACTCTACATACATACATAAGAAATCCATACATTAAGCTAAAAATGAAAATCATCCTTGATAATGGCTAACAGAATAGCCGAAAGCGCTGGAATATGTAGAACATTACGACACTTTATGTCGAGAAAAGAAAACGCTTATATGAGCAAAAGAAAAATAAATAAATACAAAGCTTAATCGCAGTACCTTGTCAGTCATCTGTGATGAAACTTGAATAAAAGAGGGATTGCTGTCCAAATACATAATTATATATATAGTAAAAAGGTAATCGATCCCTTGGTATATAATCGGGGTGGAGTCTAGTAATATCAATTACTAAAACTGATCCACGGACAGCTCGAAGTTTTTATTTTAACAGAGCATATGTATTTTTACAGCAAAAATCCCCACAAAAAAATTTAAAAAAAAACGAAAAAACAAAAAATAACTCAGCAGTTTATTTCAAGCCGTTCTGCTATCATCAGCCCCTAAGTGTCTGTCTCGGAGAATTGTTTTAAATTTATTTTAAATGTCAGTCCTCCTCTGCCCACGCCTTGTTAATGACAGTGGGTTGGTGTTAGCGATTGATGGGGTCTTAAGGTATCTTATCCCAGGGGAAGCGGTCTGGATTTGGAGTTTATTTATGGGCAGGATTTGTTGTTTGTAGTTTAATATCAGTTCCTACGATGTAGTGTTTCTTATAAAAGCCCCGGAGTGTGTTTTTCTGGGTTTCACAGTAAATAGTTTTTGTAATACGGGTGTCCAATATTATTAATAAGCGATGGGGGATTTAAACTTATATCCGTTAAGATTAATGTAAATTAGTTGAATTATAGATTTATAGATTGTGTGTAATACCAGAGCACTCAATGGCATAAATCATGCTGTCCAACACACTTATATGCGGACATATATTCCTACATACATATATGTACATTTACATGTTCATACATATATGCCCCCTTGCGTACACATACACCATACATATATGCACATCTATTCTTATGCAATTTCGAATTTATTGGGTTTTAATTCATTCACCAATCCAAAATTAAAACACCACTTTCCGAAAAAGGTTAGGTAATTGAAGGAAAAGAGTCTGAATCCTCAAATAAATTGGAAGATTCTAGGTTTCGTGAACACCTCCAATAGTTTTAGGGATAGGTGCAAGTTAGGTTTAGAAGAAAAAAATCTGGATAATAAAATATAAAGATCAATGCAAACTATTAAATCAACGGAGAGAACTGATCACGAAATTTAGATATAGAAAAAATTCCATTACCATTTCATTTCCAACCTCTATTTTGATTATTCCTCATTCGGTAACCTTTTCTAAGTTACAACAATATTATATATATATATACATATATATATATATATAGATATATTATTATTATTATTATTATCATTATTATTATTATTATTATTATTGTTGTTATTTCGTTTGAGTTCTTTGTTATACACATTTCCTACCGGGTCCCAGCCAGAGACCAAATATCTGAAATTCCTTCATGAAATTTTACATTCGTAGTTTTGTAAAATAAACACCAGCAAAAAAAACCAAAAAAAAAAAATAAAAAAAAAAACAAACAAAAACTAAGATCACACACATTTTACATACATAAAGCTCTTCGTAATGTGTGAGTAACTGACAGTATATTTTGTATTTCCTTAAGGTATGGGATTAACAGGCGACACTTGAATGAGTCTATCGGAATCTTTTCCAATGAATCCGAGAGTTATTGATGTCCGCATATGATTGAGATTTCCAATTCAAGATCTTTGTATTTGATAATTTTTTTGAAAATCTTCAAAGATCCATTACAATCTGCATGGACTGCCATGTCAATAAAAAAAGCAGATTCTGTTTTTGTAGTTTTTCATCAACGATGTCTGAGCAATTAAATTTGATTGTTTATTCTAAAGCCCCATAAAATTGTTACAAGTCTTATTTTCAGTAACCAAGTCTGGGTGATCATACCAGTTTCTTTCAGTTTCCTTTGCATAAAATTTGCATATATCCAGTGCAGATATTGGCTCACTTTATCATTCCGATATTTATATTAAGTTGGTATTAATACTCCACAACAAAAGATGGTCAATTGTTTCTAGATAATTATCAAAGAATCTGCATTTCGGGCTAACAAAATTGTTAGTATCTCTGGTTGGTAATTTCTAGTTAGCAAGCATTTGTCCTGTGCAACAAGAATAAAAACTTTGGTTTCAGCTCTTAACCCTGCGACACTAATGGATACGAGGTTTGTCTACATCAGATTATTTGGTAGAATATTGACCATGAAGAAGTTTATCTTGTCAACTTTTCGGCATTTGGTACAGTTTGCTTCCTTTTTTAGGCTCTTTGCCACTTCTGTAGGTGTATTATGGTTTACTTATACTTCTTCATTCACCTTAAATTCTCTTTTGAAGTTGTTTGCTTCCTTAATTACTGAATATAGTTTCTTATAGACCAATTGATGTGGTTTTGTAAGACAGTTCTAATATATGTCTACATTTATGAGATGAGGTATTATGTACACTTTTCATATTGCTCGGAATATCAACGTTTATGCCGTTGTACGCTTCTGGATTCTTCAGGTGGTTGGAATGTCGAAATGAACACTTTATTTTGCTCGCTTGGGTAGACTGTTCTAGTTCCACGTGCCATCTCAGTTATCAGTAATCTCCTGTTAATTCCCCTTTCCTAGTTTTCTACCGCCTTAACTCACACTCTTTGGGTCCTGTCACTGGATCTAACTAACGCCTCTATCGAATGGGCCATGTGTCCTTGAGGACATCTGTGTATGAATTTCTTGGTATTATAAAACTAATGTCTTGAGCAATCATTTTTTACCAGTACTCATATTGCAATTTTTTGCTGTTATCACATCATATTTTTATCAGAGCTCATATTGCAATTTTCGTTATTATTATTATTGCTTTTCTCTGGCACTCCTTATTACTGGTTCCCATACCGTATTCATTTCTATGCTTGGTCGGCTCAGAAGATTTTTGTGACTTAGCATATGTGCTGATTCCATAAGTTTACGAATCTTCCATTGATATTCTTTGCTTATGATTTCAACTTGATCCCACACAGGGCGGTGATTTCCCTTTTCTATCCATATGTGGTCAGCCACGCTTGATTTTTCCTCTCGTGTTACAGCTGAAGAAGGCCGGAGCGTACAACGACCGAAACGTTGTGATAAGTATGGCAACAAAGACGATGATGATAGTCTTAGCAGTTTAAATAGTGTGAAGACAGTTCTAGTTGAACTAATCCTCCGCCTCCTTTGGATCTGTGTATAAAAAACGATCAATATCAGCCTCAGAATGATGCATGCGGTGGTGAGAAACTTTCTCGTTTTTAGACTGAAACTGTATTGCACCACTTGGATAGCCAAAATGTTAATGACTGATATTCTGTTTTGGGAATTCAACTTGGTATTTAACACCAAACACACACGCCTGTAGTATTCTTTTCTTCAGTATCTGATTATATTTCTGAGATGAGGTATTATGTACTCTATTTACATTATTCGGACTATTGTCCTCATCTTTGTTATATTTACCACAACGTTTAGACCGCTGTACGCTACGGCCTTCTTCAGGTGTTTGGAATGTTGAACTGTTCTAATATGTCGAATAGAGCATGGGTTCAAGACATCCGTATACCGTAAACCGACATTCACTGCACAGTACCTCAATTTCAACCCCCACCATCCATACAGCGTAAAGAAAGGGATCGTCCGCTGCTTACAACACCGAGCAAAATCATGTGGCGAGCCAGAGACATTAGGTAAAGAATTGGTCAGTATAAGTAGTACCCTAAAACCTAACAAATACTTTGGGTACATGGCAGCAGCACCCCAAAACTGGGATAGGCGGGTACAAGAGGAGGAGGACAGCAACACTCAGAAAACAATCTGACTGCCTTATGTGAAGGGGTTATCAGAAAAAATACAAAGGATCTGCGGTCCATATAACATCAGGGCAAACTTCCAAAGATGGACTACACTTCGCAGTTATCTCTCCCGAGTAAGACCCCCCATAGAGGAGAAAATGACTAAAGACTGTGTGTACGCTATCCCGTGTAGCTGCGGAAAGAAATATAAAAGAGAGACAGACCGCCCCCTTTAAGGTAAGGCTTCAAGAACACCAGAAAACTGTAATACGAGGGGAAGTGGAAAAATCTAGCGTGGAGAGGGAAAGGAGATCACCGTCCTCTGTAGGATCAGGGTGAGATCATAGACAAAGAAGATCATTGGAAAATTCGTAAACCTAAGGAATCAGCACATAAGCTAGGCCACAAAATCGCCTGAACCGACCAAGCATAGAAATGAATACAATATGGGAACCAGTAATAAAGAGTGCCAGAGAAAAGTGGATAATAACAATGAAAATTTCAATATGAGCTCTGGAAAAAAAACGTGGAATGATAACAGCAAAAAATTGCAATATGAGCACTCGTAAAAAGTTTTGCTAAAGACATTAGGTTTATAATACCTAGAAATTCTTCTTGTTCCAGTTCCCTAATGAATCTAAAACTTAGATCTTTTGAATATGTTTTGTAATTCTCCCTTTCTTCAATATTACTTTTGCACATTTTTCTAATCCGAAATCCATACGGATGTCATCACTGAAATATTTTACCGTACTGATAATAACCTTCAACTCATTGTCGTCTTTGGCAAAGAGTTTGATATCATCCATATAGAATAGATGATTAATAATATTCTTGTTATTACTGCTTAGTTCATGAGAAAGTGGAAATAGTAACAGGAATAACAGAAGAGGTGACAAAGAGTCTCCTTGAAAGTTAACTCGTTGGATATTCAAACAATTGAAAGTGGCAGCAAATCTTTGGTGTGATTTAGGTGTAATGTTGTTATCCACAATTCCATGCTATATATAAGGAAATTTACTATCTCTGAAGAAACTTTGTATATTTCGAAAACCTTAAGGATCCAAGAGTGGCACATTATCAAAGTTTTTTATGGCAATCTATTCAAGCTGTATTGAGATTTCTACCTTCATGGATCGTGTTATTTATCAGTAGCTGATACGAGCCTCTTCGACATCTCTTCTGTTCTACGGTAAGAATGTTATTTTCATCGAGAAAAGAGTAATTACAGTTCGTCAGGACAGGCGTGATAAATTTATATGTGCAGAGCAGACATGTTATAGGCCTATAATTTTTTGGGGTCATCTGTTTCACCCGTTGTTGGTAGGAGATATGTAATATCTTCAGTGATTTATTTTTCATTGGAGTTATTAATTAGCATTGAAAATCTTTTGTAAAAGTTTTATGAATCGATGACAAACGATAGAGCTATAAGTTGGGTAAATTTTCAGTTCTTATGATTTCCATTTTTGGGATTTTCTTAGAGCTATATGTATATTCCCATTCTTACACAGGTTTATTCTTCATTCTTTCTTGTTCCCATTTGATCCACTCACCATTAGGATTATATTTCTTTTAGGTGCTCCAAATATTCTCCCAAAATAAGAATTATTCTTATTATGATCGTCTCTTCTTTCGTACGGTTTTCGTTTTAAACCGGAAATCTTGACTTATGGGTGTTCTCCATCAAGTCGTCCAATGTCGGACAAATAGCCCCTTTTGCAGAATATTTCCCATTTTCTTAATGTACGTTCGGCGGTATAGAACTCTGATGCTGCAATGGCAACTGGGTCAATAGTGGCCTAAAAATCCCACATTATAGTAACATCAAACCGGAGGACATTTTACTTTTTAAGCATTTAAACTTCTTTGACCTTGATACTATGGTCATCAGTGACAATCAGATCTACGAGGGCCCATTTTCTCGTGTTTTTTGTTTTTTGAGCGGTGGTGGTCTCAGCGGTGCAGTCTATTTGGATGTTGATATCTCATAAGATCTTCCCTTGAGATGAATTGAAATCAAAATGTTGACAAATTCTCTGTCTTCTGATCACGAACTGCGTGCAGAACGACAGCAAACGCGTCACAAACAGATGAATGTAATGTAAAGCAAAAAAGCGCGCGAAGAGATCAAACGAATATTTTAGTGAAAAGCAAGAATGCAATGTTACATATAGCAAATCATTCATTTGTACAGCCTGTAGTTTACATACACTGGATGCGGGAATCAGCGAGCCGAAGTCCAATTATGATATTTTTCTATAAATGCCCTATAGATAAAACGTCTCTCCTCTTACAATTGAGGAGTGTTTTTCCCAATGGACTTGACCCTTTTTCGCGCCATTATCACTGATATTAATATTGTGGATTGTCATGTTTGTTTTGCTATTTGATATTGGAGTGGTTTCCCGTTGGTCTCTCCACGGTGATTATATTGAAACATCAACTCTTTTTACCTCGTCGTTAATTCATCAAGAATTATCCAGCGCTTTGCCTTTGATAAGTCTTAGTCTTACTATAAGACAACTAATTCGACACCTTGCTCTAAACGTTAAATGATAAAAACAATTGTCGGATTAATAAAAATCTATTCTAAAAAATTCTTTTTGTGTACTTTTGCATATAAAACTGTGTGCAGATATGAAAAAATTCAAGAGATCGATGACAGGAGAAATTTCATTTGATAGCATGAAATTGGCTTGAATTGAGAGTCTGTCTCTTCAGGTCCAAGCATTAAGTTTACCTTGATAGACGCAGGTTCTGTTCCTGCGAAAGAGCGCATGTTTTTCTTTTAATAATTATTTCAGGCCGGTAGGTGAAAATAAATAAATATACAGTTAAATAAATAAATGGAGCGTCTACTTACATACGAGTATCCACTAAAAATAAAGTTTCAAGTGATAAAAAATCTGTCGGATTAATAAAACCCCTTTCTAAATAGAATCTATTTGGCAATAAGAATTCTTTCAAACAGGTTTGGGTGAATAATATCGGCAATTTTTTTATTAACTTTTTCAAATTGCCGAATTAGTTGTTTTATATAACCGGTAAATTTACCAAAGTTCATATTTCTTTTTCTTTAATTTTTTTCATCGAGTCCTTTTGAATTAACCCCCAAACCTAGATAAGCACACAAAACACAACATTCAAAATTACTCAGGAGAAAAATAAAATACAAATTAATACGAAAATGGCAGATTATATAAAACAACTAATATGGAAATTTGAAAAAGTATATATATATATATATATATATATATATATATATATATATAAACACTATTCAGATTTAATATTGATCGAAACATTCATCTTGTTTGACTTAAATTGAAAAAATGCTATATTTATAAATGTTTTTCCACTTTAGTTTGAAGTTTACGGCCACATCATGTTCAAATACCGGCTCAGCAACGTCGAGCCTGGTCAGTACCTAGATGGGTGACCGGTTGGGAAGACCTGGTGCTGTAAGCTTGAATGGTGTAATGGATAATAGTTTAGATTTGTCAGTCACATAGCCGAGTTCTAATTCACGTCGGTTTCATTATATAATGAACCCGACGTGAATTAGAACTCGGCAAATAGCCTTCAGAAAGGTATGAATCCACCTCTTCTTTCCTCCAGCTATGGGTTAATTAGTAAGATTTGTATTATTAAACCATTATTATCTCAAATAAACAAAAAAATCTTACAATTTAAAATTTCTGGCTTTAAATAACCTGCAAACGGTTGATAAGGCGCAGAAAACAAATCAATCAATCTATCCTTCGGTTTAGGGTTTTCGGTGTGTGGGGGGGAGTAATTAGAGTTACATAATTGTCACCAAATCACTTTGGAAGGACAACTGGATTTATATGATCACGTTAGGTCTCTTCCTCGCTGTTACCTTTGAAGTCAAGTGGGACAGAGGAAAGCTGCTAGTGACCTACACAACGAGCTTGTGTAAATGAGTCGCAGAACAGGGTGTGGGAGTGATGTTTAAAAAAAAAGAAAAGAAAAAGAGCGCCAAATGGTAGGTAATCGTAGAGAAGACATGGAAAGAAAAGTACAAAAGCTACGACAAAGATCGTGAAAGGAAAAAGAGAAGAAAAGTACTAAATATAAGTTGCAAGAAGAGACTTGAAGCAACAGAAAGGTAGTTCTACAGAAGGATGCTGAGAATGCTATGGACCGAAGATTTGGACAACAACGAGATTTTAGAGAAAATGGAATCAAAAAGAAACTTTATACTTAACATCAGAAAGAGGCAGTTGAAATTTTTGAGGCACATTGTGAGGAAGGAAGGCTTGGAAAATCTGACACTTGATGGCAAGAGGGACAGATGAAAACGACGCATAACATACTCGAGAAAATCGATGGCGGAACCAGATTTCGATATAACAAAAAGACAGAAATTCTTTAGAGGTGCAGGGATCAGGAAGCTGTGTAGAGCCATGATTGTCCACTTTCTGATTGATTAATTTGTTTTCTCCAGCTTATCAACCCTGTGCAGGTGCCACACTCTGAGGCGATACACTATGAGGTCTAATCAAATAGTATCGGAACATTTGTCATCTTAAAGGTGCTAAATGGTTCGAGAACCACGTTATTCTTGAGATCTCGTTACTTACGACTCTTTCCTCTTCAAAAACCAAATTCTACTTGAAAGGAACAAGATTTGAAGACGTCAAGATAGCTATACAAAAAAAAAAAAGAAAAAAAAGAAAGGAATTTTGGCATGCTACTATCAGTAGAAACTGCGGTGATTAATGCGCGTGGATTCAGAAGGGGACTACTTCAAAAGGGATTAAAGGGCCAAGTAGCGTAATTCCCCAAGTATAATACGCATTTTTTCTAAAAAATAATGAGCAAAATCAAGGTTGCGTATTATGCAAAGCTACAATTTTTTTTTTGAAAATTGCCGTAAAATAAAATAAGAATTATCAAAAAACTAAATTAGAATCTATGTTTAAAACCATTTTTTTTAAATCAGTGTAGGAAAAAATGGCCGTAATTAAATTGGAGAGGTACAATTTATAGGTTTTGATTGCCAAACAAGAGGTGCGTATTATGCGCGAGTAGAGTCATTTCTCCACACATTCAGCACAATTTTAGAAGTGCGTATTATGGATGAAAACGCATTATACATTGGGAATTACGTTAATTAAATTAAATGTGTTGGAGTTTCCTTTTTATATCACCAACACCGATACCTTTTGATGAAAGCTCGTTGAAGCGGAAGATGCATAAAATAGAAATCTAATATCACTATAATTAAATCAAAATAACATTCATTGGTTGATATATCCAGTGTGTGTAGCATTTCCAGTATTATAAAAACCATTTCTTACAACAGGTGTCCTCATCGAGCGGCTTTTTAAAATAATTTCAAGAGCAGTATAAACAATGGCAACTGTAGCAAAACTAAGAGCCATCTAGAGATACAAGGACATCTGCCTGAATTCAAAGATCAGAATTTTTTAGTTAAGGAAAACGAAAAGAAAGGACAAAGCAAGAAGACAGAGTTCATGGCTGTTAGGAAAAGGAAAAGCCCAACATGCAAATTTCAAATTAGAGATACCAAACTCAAACAAGTAAAACAATTTAAACATTTGGATAGTGCGACACTGAAATCCGAACACGCAGTTGGGTAGTGAAAGATGCCTTCCAAAACCTAAGGAAAGTATTAAGAAACAGAAAGATTTCGCTAGGAACAAATAAAAGAGTACTGAACTGTTACGTAATATCTACACGACAGTGAATGGTGGACAATCTTCTCACAGATGAAGAAGAAATTGTAAAAGAAAACATGTTTCTACAGAAGGATCCTAAGAACACTACAGACCTAATAATTAACTAACGAGTAAGTCTTCGAGAAAATGCAAACATCAGGAGAAGACGGTTTAAATTTCTAGCACTGATAATGAGAAAAGATGGCTTGGAAATTTGATACTCACAGGGCAGATTGAGTCAAGAGAAAAAGAAAGCATAACCTGCCTAGAGAGCTTGAGTAAATGGATGGTGGAAGAAGGTTGGGAGGGATAACAAAAAGACAGAATTTATTAAGCGCTACAAAGGAGAAGAAATTGTGGAGAGCCATGATCACCAACATCCTGAAGGGTCACGGCACGTAGAAGAATATTTTTCTCTCAATACAAGGCCCAAGTGTTAATGAATGGGTTGTTTTATGGAAGTATGAATTATAGATTATATGTAGGGTCGATAAATATTGATCGTAGATTTGAAAAGGTTAAAATTGCAATGGTCGAGCAAACATCCTCGGAAGTCTTTTCCACAAAGCATCGGCTTTCGGAGAGTTGCTTTTCGAATAGATCTTATTTCTTATTAATCGAATACAAAGGGAATGGTTCAGTCCTGTGTAGCTAGCATGGTAGGATTTCGCCGTGGTATTCCAAATTGTAGCGAGTCATAACATTTTTCATGGAAATAACGACAGATTAAAGATAAGCTTGAGATGTTCACTATTTCCATTATTCGGACTATTGTCCTCATTTTTGTCGCCATATTTATTGCATGTCTATATTTCTGAGATGAGGTATTATGTACACTATTTACATTATTTGGACTATTGTCCTCATCTTTGTCGCCATATTTAATTTAATGTCGCCATATTTAATTTAATGTCGCCATATTTAATTTAATGTAAATAGTGTACATAATACCTCATCTCAGAAATATAGACAGATGCTTGCGATGTTGTGTATGTGGGAGAGGGGTTGAAGATTAGAACATAATTAATCACCCACAAGGTGACGTAAAAGTTTTTGAAGTCTGTTGAATCTGGAAAAGAGGATTTAGCATCCCCATCCCAGATATGACAGTAATACTCTATTCTTCCATTCATTGGTGGTTTCGATTTTTCTGTACGTTTACCAATGTTGGGCATTAAGTGCGGAATTACAGCGAAAATTCCAAATAATTTGAAAAGTGATGCAACAGCACTATTAGGGGCATTTCTTAAATAGTTCGCATTGTAAATGATGCAGTGCGAGATGCCATCGACCAAGAAACAGGCACGATGGAAGACTTTATAGCTACAGTCAAGCAGAGATAGTTCAAATGGTATGTGTGCATGTATCACCTTAAAGAAAGAAGTCGACGGAGGAAAATTTGGTTGACAAGGTCACTGCGTGAACTGGAAGATCCATGAAAGAGAGTAAGACTTTCGCACAAGAGATATTGAGGCGGGGTGGTGGTCATGTACTCAGATGCACAGAGACACTACGAGAACACCACATGAGGTTACATTTTGTGGCTGAAAGAATATTAGCAGCGTCATCAAAGTGTGATAACCACACTGCATTTAAGCAAGAAAAGATAATGTCATCAATCGACATCTCCAGTGACCTTGATCTATCCACTACCCTTCTCTTCATCCTTTCTTCTAGCACTCCTATCTGATCTTGTTTTAAATTTTCTGTAACACCTTGCGTCCTAGTGGCTTCCCGCCTTGCTTGGGGTGAAACGCTTAAAAAAAAAAACAAACAAAAAAAGTTGTGGAATTAGATGTTTAAACACGACGTCGTATTTTAATTTCTTTTTTTTTAAAGAGGGCACTCAAGGAAGAGGGTTACTGTAGGTGGCTGTTGTGTGAAAAGAAGAGGTCAACAGAGGAAAAAAATCGAGTGATAGTTTCACTGGGTGAACCTGAAAATTCTTCAGAAAGACTAAGTCGTAACCGAGTTGTTGGTACCCTGGGCAAGTGGAATTTTGACGCTGTTACAAGTATAATTTATTTTAATTTTCATAAGGAGAAAAACTGAAAATAACGAGTTTATTATAATAAACAACTTAGTACATTCTAAATAAAACATTCATTATATTACTTAAAACATTTTTTCTAGCCTTTAGATGTGCAAATCTTTTCATGGCAATTTCTACATGTATCTTTACAATATCATTTTCTATTGATAAAATAGAAAAAGAATTTAATGTGTCTTGAGTCATAGACGACAGCAAGTATGTTTTATAACTTTATTTTTAGGAGATCCGAAACATACGAGATGGCGGTATGATCTCGCCCTCGGCAAGTAATGATGACCTGTCACTACGTGGGATTATCTTTATACAATCCTTGTTTCACGGCTAATGTCCATCCTGAGACCAACATTCAGCCGTTTTAAAAAATGATGTTGTAATAGATGAAAAAATGGCTGTAGATTATCGCAGTGACAATATATCAGTGTATGAGATTAACTCCATAGCGTCATAACTAATGGCTTTTCTATCATTCATCACAAATACCACAATTACTAATGGCTATGTGAAATAGCATGACCATGTGACAAGAGCCAACAATCCTACAATTTACCATCCAAGGCAAAAGAAGAGGAGGCTGATCGAGGAAAAAAAGGACTGGTAACGGCACTGAGTATACCGGAAGATGCTTCACAGAAATTCATTGGTATGCAATGAAGACATATAGAGGAAGCTGTTTGGGTGCTCACTTGTGCAGTGGCTCTATGACCACACCCAAACATGTGACAGGTGATGATGATGTGAAATATCAATACATACCCCAGCCGTTATTTAGATTATATATGATATATGGCCGAGATTAGATCTGTGATAATATCAGATGATGACCTTAAGACTAATATCTTTGCAAAGTTCACTTCTGGCTCTAAGATGCTTCTGGACCGTTTTAGAATGTTTTTTTTTTTAATCCTTATATATCATTAGCTGAGATTATCTATACACTCTTCATTTTAAACTAATGTTTTTATTATATACTACAATTATTAAAAGCCAATAGCAGCTTCTTCTCACCTAAAATCTCGCTTGCCTAACAGACTTCCAAGAATATCCCTCCTTGATCACTACAATATTAACCTGTCCATGTATAGGATTAATCTTTATCTTCCACAGGCTGAAGATCATTATAAAAAAGACGCCAATTATAATAAGTATAAAGTTAGTTTTAAGGTGCCACGTTTTTTCTTTTCAAATTTCTTATATTTATTTATTTTGTACTGTTTTTAACGTATATTTTCTATCTGTTGACGCTGTTATGTCTATGAGAAGGGTTTTTTGGGGGTAGGTTTTAATTACTATATTTGATTTATTATCACCTAACGGTAGAGCCCGGCGTTGCCCGGGGATGTAACAGTAAGAGATCAATTATCGACCATCATAAAGACTGAAAATAAAATTGCCAAAGATTATTGTTTAAGGATGACGGACACGCATGTCTTAATTATTTTTTTTGTTTGTTTTTTTTTTTATAAATTGGTCAAACTCAAACAAAAACATTGTTTTCAATCGTTATGAGTCTACCGATTGAATAGAATTTTATTATAAACAATTGTCTTGTACATGGAATTTTTAAAGCATTCTGAATGTAAAAATAAAGAAAAAAGTGTGCAAGACAATAAGAAACACTACCTGCCAAAAAAAGTGAAGTTTTGTGAAATCAGTTGAAAAATGCAGGAAATCTGATCCCATATATAAACGAACGCACACACACACACACACACACACACACACACACAAACACACACACACCACACAAATAACCTGGGTTTTATAATAAGTATAACTCGATATGAGTTGTCCCCCTTTCATTCTGGTGACAGCGATGCCTCTTAATCGTGTTTTCAAATTGATTTCGTGCAAAAACAGTTGTATTTTTTTCAATTTTTGGCGCTGTCAGAACCACCGCAAGGTAATTTTATGTAGTCCTGGGAAGTTTTGTTGAAATCGGTTGAAAAATGTAGGAAATCCGATCCAATATATAAACGAACAGACACACACACAACCTGGGTTTTATAATAAGTATGATGATATGTCAGTATGAATATTAAATTCCAAAAGAGTTGTAAACTTTATGGCCTTTTATGACTGGTTCAAGGTTGTGTTCATACCATTTTCCAGCGTGTGGCACACTGTGTTATTGAAATATCATGAAATGGATACTCTGCCTTAACTTATCATGTCTTACATTGTATTTCTTTCGTGTCGGGCTTCGATAAACAGGTTGAAGAAGCAGATACTAAAATAATTTTTAGTATTTGTCTACTATTATTTGACTTCTTGGATGTTGTTATATGGTTTTGTAATTATTGGATATCAGGCTACATCCTGCATTTGATATCCTGGACTTTTGTGACTGTTCATGCTTTTACCAAATAAGCAAACCTTCCGTCACACCTAAAATTTCACTTGTAAATCTAACGATTTTAACGAATAGCCCAAATTTTCTGACACCGTTCCTAATGCTCTGATTACAATCGGCACAATATCTATCTTTTGGCAATACCATATTCTATTTATTTATTTCTTTAAGTCTGTATAAACCCCTAGTTTCTGTTATCTAGTGTTTGTTATCAAACCGTCAGGAAATGTCAATAAGGTAACAAACTCAATCATTTTTTGCCGAGAACAACTCATATATCAAAACATGAAAGTTCAATGACGTTCGCCGTTTGACGCTTCTTCTTGTCCTTCTCTTCATTCTTCATCTTCTTCGTTTTTATTATTATTATTATTATTATTATTATTATTATTATTATTATTATTAACACTTAGGGAAGACAGGTATTAAAAAAGAAAATAAATGAAAAGACAGTGTTTAACAATCTACAACAATAATCGACAGTATAACTGTCTTTTACAAATTATGCTTAAAATTCGCATAAAAGTATAAAAATCTTCAAAAGATTATAAATCTTTGCACAAACGTCGCCTTTCTTGAGAAAAAAATACGGATGTAGTGGTAATCAACGCGTCAAAAAAAAATGAAACGCAGCCAGTGTGAATGGGATGCAGCTGAAACGTGAATAACATGATGCTGCTCATACTCATCTTGAAATTTTCTAATAGTTGATTAAGTACTGAATGGAATTAATCAAACAGCTAATGATAAATCATACAGAACTCTCTTCAACCTCTCTGGCAACCTACTGCGAAAAAAAAATCTGCCTATCGAAAGATACATGATCACCTAAGCGTGTATCACGCATGGAACATAACTGAAGATGTGGTTGCTTTTCTTACGGTCTTCATTCTGTTTATTCCCTCGGGACCGGGCACGTTCGTAGTCTGCATATGTAAATATCCTCAGATGAGTTAAGGATCGAAAAGTCTTTATTATTATTATTATTATTATTGGTATATTATCGAGCCTTACTAGTATTATTTTGTGAAATGATAAATCAACAGAGTAATTATGCTATTAGTTTACCTGTACTTTTATTATTATCATTTTTTATATTCATTAATTTATAAGTACCCACCGATTATCCGACCTACAAGCAAAGAAATATTGGTAGTAATAAAAGTTTTCTTAATGTTTCTAGCAATTATAAAAGTCAATTCAACATACGGTATCTATTCGTTTAAATAATTTTTCATGCTTTTTAATCATTTCACCCCAGGCAAGGCAATAAAGTCACTAAGAGTGTGAGAGAATAAAAAAAAATAACATTAAGGAGAGAGAACAATAAAAGAAAGGGAAATAAGTAGACAGAGATAATGATTGCCATTGCTCGGACTTCTTTTTTTTCATATTTTAGTTGTCCGTCCCCACGTAAGGTGATAAAGCCATTAAGTCACCAGTATTTATTAGCAGTGAAAGAGAATGGGTAGACTTGAGTGAGAAGAGATGACAATTAAAAATCAGGATTTAGGAAATCAGAAGTTTACGGTCAACGATGCATTTAATTTTTTGAAAATTTTAGGTGAAACTGCAAGAGAAGTGCGAGAAAAGAAACTGTTAGAATAAAATTTACGTTTAAATCTAATTGGACAGTAAAAAGATGAGACCTAATTGCCATTCTAGTCGTACGATAAAATTCATGCGGACGAGTTCAGTAAAACGATTGCCACGAAAATATTTATAATAAAAACAGACGGAAGTCACGTCGTCAACGGAGTTCCGTCTGTAAAAAAAAAATCCCCACCCAAAAGGCAGGAAAGTGAGGATGAGCACTACAAAAAAAAACGACCGTTTTTCAAGCGTTTCTTTATATATTATTTATTATATCTTTCTCTTTTTTTTTATTTATTATATATAAATGGTTCTTTAATATGTTCAGCAAACTTACTATTTCTTTTAAAATAATACGATACATTTTTAAGAAGATCTAATTAAAAAGAATATATTGTCTTATTTACAAAATTCTGTAAATTATTTTCGGTGAAAATATGAAATGTCAGACGATAACGATGTTTATTGCGAACGCCGCAAGAGATAAGATCGTCACTAACGACGCCGTGTCTAAAATAGAAATTTCTTAAACATTGAAAGTTTTAGAAAATTCTGTAAAATTGTTTAAAAAAGGAAAACTATTTTTAAAAACCAAGATTCCTTTATATTTAATTTTCTTATTTTTCTTTCTTTTTCTTTATCTTTATTTTTAATATTTTTTCTGCTAACGTACGACTGAATTTTGACAAGGCAGACATAAATTGTTTTTATACAAAAAAATAAAACATTATTAATTGATGATATATATCAATTATATGAGCAATTAAAAAAATTGAATTAAAGATAAATAACACTGAAAAAATATTGATAAAAATATGCATTTAAAAATTGTTATGCCAATTAAATGTTATAAATTCTGTTATACATAAAAGGCTGGATGTAAATAATAATTTAAGGATGCGGACTGTTATATTCTACTGATGTAAAGTGGGGACGCACAGACAAAATTTAGCCTAATGCGAATATATAAAAGATTAATTGTCCATTATGTAACACATGGACCAAGGAAAAGAAAGATCAAAAGAATCGGATTCTAATTATTGAGAGCCTGTCACTGCCCTTAATTAAGAAGAAACGTTTTTTTTTTCTTTCTTTTCATGCGTCACGTACTCAACCCTTAGTGCGTGACTTATTAATGCGATGGATTTGCAAAAACTGGATCTACGGCAAGCATTGAAGAGACGAGAGGAGAAATAATAATAATAATAATAATAATAATAATAATAATAATAATAATAATAATAATAATCTTTTCTTCTTCTTGTAAAAGATCAAGAAAACAGGTTTTAATTGCTTCGGTTTTCTTCTTTTATGATAGTCTCTGTAATGTAATTGCTGTGTCAATACACAACAAAAGCATGCATTAGAGTATAAAGACGTGAGTTAACTATCTGAAAGTGGGCAAAAGTATGTCAGATATCGATATGAAATCTTATCTGTTGCAATTAATCGTAGAAAAAACCTTAAAATGATGATTTTTATTAAATGACTTGTTCAACCAATTTCAACCAGCGAGGAAAAGTCATATCCAAAATCCGGGTGAATAAAAGAACGGGATGTATTGAGTATAATGCGGGTGTGACCTTTCTGGTGCGTAAGACAGATGGTCATCAGTAAAAGGATAAGCATATGGATGAGCCCAAAATGCGATTTGCATGTCGGAAACACTAAAATCAAACAGAAGTTTAAGTTTCTGGGAAGTGTTAGGACGGTAGGTGTGATGCTGAGATTCGAAGACGAATTGGGATGGCCAAGAATGCATTCCAGGAGCCTGGCAGAGTACTGCGAAACAGGATGATTTCTATGGTGTCAAAGAAAAGAGTACTGAGCTGCTACGTGACATCTGTCCTCCTATACGGTTAGCGAATGTTGGACGGTATCCTTCAGGATGAAGAAGAGACTCGAAGCGGCGGAGATGTGGTTCTACAGAAGGATGATGAGGATATCATTAATCGAGCGTGTGAGCAGCGATGAGGTCTTGGAGATGATGCAAACAAGAAAGAAGCTGATGCTTAACATAAGGAAGAGGTAGATGAAATTTCTAGGACACGTGATGAGAAAGGGGGGGCTGGAGAAAAAGAAACAGGGGAAAGCAGCTCATGACATACGTAGTGGGCTTGGGCAGGTGGGTGGCGAAGCGGGGTCTGGGGAAGTTGGCAGAAACACAAAACCTGCTGAGAGCCACAAGGGATAGGGGAAAGAGGAGGGCCATGATCGCTGAAAAGATATGGCACATAAAAAGATGCTATAGCTTCAGATAAAAATGATATTACATATCGTATCTATTCACTAGGGCCCAGTAAAAAAAATATCCTTCAAATATACTAGATGAGATCCAGAAGGTGTCAGACAGTGACAAAAAAAAATGACTGCGTTGGTTAAGGTACCCCGGTAGACATTTAATCACATATCGTATATCAGGATTGGTTATGAAATAAATTGTGTTAAGAAAAAGAAATAGAATCGCCGGATACTAGCGGTATTTTTGTCAGGATATGTGACGCATGCTGATATGCATTAAAACGGCATAAATGCATGAAAACGACGTTAAGCAGCAGGAACAATTGATTAACAATTATCAAGTTAGTGTGTTTTAGTGCCATACGTGATACACGCTTGGGCGATCATGTATTTTTTAATACATGGCTGACGAGGCAGATTTTTTCGCGCAGTAAGTTGCCATTTCTTTCTGCGGTAAACTGGTTGACAACTAAGGCTAAAAAACCCAGTCTGCCCAAATGAATCCAACGAACTCAACTTGAATTCGAACTTTGCTCTCCGAGCCCATATCCATTACACATTACACACATTAATAAGTAAGAGGTCGAAATAACTATTTATCTATTTATCTTTCTAACCAGGTTTCTTTCTTTCTTTCTTTCTTTCTTTCTGTCTATCTATCTATCTATCTATCTATCTATCTATCTATCTATCTATCTATCTAAAAACATGTTAACACCTTACCGTTTTTCCATATTCTAGTAATTCGAAGCAAAAACAAATAAAATTCCCAAGTTTACTAAAAATCAACTAACAAAAACTGATTAAATCAATTTTGATTCCCATTAAAACCACAAAATAAAATCAGTTTTGTAAGTCCTCAAAATATGTAACCCGGAATACCAAGATGAAGACGAAAAATACATTGAATAAACTTTTAGACTCATTCTCTCACCCAATCATTTCATTGTCAACGCGAGAAAATACAGCATCTAAAATCCATAAGCCTAGAATTATAATTTCTATCGACACCCAAAATACTGAATTTATATATTCTAAGAACTAATTCTCTATCAACAAAACCCGAAAAATTCTATCTCTGTCACTAATTCCAATAAAATCAAAGACTTGGTCAGGAAAAAGCGCAGAATCAAGGCTGCAACTGAAGTCGGGGTGTATAAAACTGAATGTTTGCAATTCTATAATAATCATGTAGGCGAGAATCTAGTGTCCAGAATCTATGAACTGAAAAAATTTCTCCGTTGAGATAAACTACTAAATCCGTGAGTAATACAGAAATAAGACAATTCCTCGTTTAATTTCAAACATGCCAATCTAATTAATCTAATATCTAGAAAGAATATAATAATATAAAATATAAATATAATACACGATAGACATACGACAGGTGCAATTTTTCATATAATCAATATTCATAAAGGCTACACTTATAGAATATAACATCTATACATTTGCAGATTATAGTATTTTTAACATTAACTTCCAAAATCTGTCATATTCACTCTCCAACCGAAAAACATGCCAATACACACATTTTCATTACAAACCAAACATTTTCCAATACATACAAAATATTTAAATAATAAAAGCAATCTAAAAAAATAATAATATTAGTAGTAATAATAATAATAATAAATTTAATCTAGTTCACAGTAAATTTATTTGTAACAGACACCAAAATTTCTTAATACACAAACATTCTAAATTATAAAAACAATCTAAATCAGATAATAATAATAATAATAATAATAATAATAATAATAATAATAACATAAAATTACTCAAAAATGAATAAACGATACGAACTTAAACACACGCCCCCAAACCATAAGACACAATACGCCCACTAGAAATATGATGCATACAATAAACATACTAAGTCAACAAAATAAACACGTCTGTCCAAAACAACAAAGAGTTTAAAACGAAACAACATAGATATTTAAAAAATCGGGACAACTCCAAACATTTGTAGACGAGTTTTATCCAATATTTGATATTCTGTTTCCAACATTCTTCATATTTATCATACAGCCATTAAATATACAAACAGATGCACGCACCCCCCCACACACACACTACGAGATAAATACAGAACGCATAATAGAATTAAGACACACGTAACGTTTTCCACTGACTTGAAGTGTAGCGACTATATCGAAGCAATAGCTGCATTTATTGCAAGGAAAGCTGGATTACTGTATCGTACCATGATTTTTTTCTGGTCATTTTTTCTTGCCCATTTACACATCTACCATTCATCCGTACATTGAATGCTGTTGCCATATCTGGTCTGGTGCTCCTACTGTACATCTCGAGACTCTTGTTAAAATCCAAAGAAGTATCTGTTATGTAATCGATCACATTCTCACCGGCCTGACTTGGCTTCCCTCTGATTTTTCCCACAAATATTTTCATGGCAACTGCTCTGACGGTCTTTTTTTCTCAGATTCAGTTTACCTGGAAATAAACAACACAGTTATTAATAAGAAGAGTTAAAATTCATGCATGCAAGATTTCGCAGCACTAGCATCAATTCATCATAGCCAGCCTATGAAGTTTTCAGCACACTCTGGTTAACTTTCTGTTAAGGCTTTTTTTCTGTGGCTTTTATATAAATGTTTTAGTATGTATTAATGTTATTAAATACGATAGCTTTGTATATTATGTTATTGGTTAAATATTTATTGTTAAGTGGGCAATTTTCTTTTTTCGGCAGTTACAGTTGGAGGTGTTATTTTAATGGATGTTATTGTTGTTTTAATTGTTATTGGCTTTGTTGATTATTTTTC
>CAHIKZ030000400.1:1735000-1792500 GCA_903632075.3 Acanthosepion pharaonis | reverse complement strand
CATCGTTTATTTTTTGTTAGTAACTAGAAATTACTCCTGAAACAAAAATAAAACAAAACAAATTATTGACTACTAATCTTTGATTAGGCTAATTCTCTTACATCCGATATTAGTGTCAGATATATATATATATATATATATATATATATATATATATATATATATATATATGTGTGTGTGTGTGTGTGTGTGTGTGTGTGTGTGTGTGTGTGTGTGTGTGTGCCATCCACAGACAGTTTCCTGTATCACAGCTCATCAGTGTGGACGTACGATTTCTGGGGTCAAAACACAAACCGATTTTACATTATTCGATTCTCTCACCCTAAGGGTATCAGCTCAAGCATCTAAGAAAAGGAATGTTTAACGCATTATATACCAGATATAAGAAAACCTATTACCATAGTGCTCAATTCATAGCGAAGAGCTTTTAGCGATAATTACCAGCAGATCGCCATTCCTCACTTAGCGGCTCAGTTGTTTAAAAACCCCATAATTATTACTAAATCTAAAATCCCGTAATTCGTCTTTGACACGTTGTTTCAGGATGTGGACGATCATAGCTCTCCACAATTTCTTGTTCATTGTAGTTAGCAAAATTTGTATTTTTAATGTCTTAATGCCTGTTCTGCTAACCATTTATACGAATCACTTCTCCTTCTTCTTCTTCTTCTTCTTCTTCTTCTTCTTCTATGTGCTGTGTTCCTTCAGGAAGTAGATGATCATGACTCTCCACAATTTCTCTTTCTTCGTAGCTCTTAGTAAAATATGAATTTTTACTATTTCTCTTAATCCCTGTACTGCCAACCATTTACACAAACTCGTTAGCTAGATTATGCACTTTCGTCTGTTCGTTTTTGTTTCTATCGGTCCTGTGCGTTTCAAATTTTCTAAATCCTCTTTCCTCATTATAGAAATTTCAACTGTCTCATTCTGATACTCAGTATAAGTTTCCATTTTGTTTACATTTTTTTCCTAAAATTTCATTGTTGCTTTCAGGTTCAGTCCATGGTATTCTTAGGACCCTTCTATAGAACCACATTACTGTTGCCTTATGGTTTTTACTTCGTCGGTGAGGCGATAGTCCAGCATTCACTGTCTTGCAAGCAGACATAACAGTTCAGTATTCTAAAAAACAACCTGTCGGTGTTGTCATTGTAAGAAAACATCAAGTGATTGCTTTTTTTCTTCAAAATGCACAAAAGTAAATAACATGAATCCCTAAAATGAAAAATAAAAAAAATTACTTAAACTGTCTTTATAGTATGCAACCCGAAGTAATTTACAGAATACATAGCTGATTGTCGAATTGGTTTATTACGTTTAAGGTTCAGTATAATTAGCTCTTGGGAAGAACAAAAATGAATGAAAATAAAAGATAATTGCTTCTAACACAATGAAACAACCTTAATTCATTCACTGTCTCAAATCAGTAAGAATTGGATGAATTTAAACAGTGAGTTCCACACCATGTTCAATTCAGAAGTGGCGCCGCCATCTTGACAGACAAGGGAGGTAACTGTATTTTCAGTTATCGCTGTTTTTAGGGAAATACATTTAGCTTCCCCTAACATAGTGCATTGTTTAGAAAAATTGGAAATTTTACAAATACTGTAAAATTGACATTAAATCGGTCGTTAAGTGAGTACTGGCAGAATATATCTTCTTCATCTGATGTTACAGAATGTATGAACCGTCCCAGAATAGCAAACTACTAGTCCGGACTCTGATGACAGGAACTAAGTAAGGGTGGGGGAATTCTGACAGTGATGAATTACGTTTGGTTAAGACCAAAAAAGCGCGAAGACTCTAAAAGGTAGCTGCAAGAATTAGAAAGGTAAATATATCTTATAACACCCCAATACTTTAGTGAGGCAAGCAAAGAAGTTGCAATGATATTTTTGGCTAACCGCTTGACAAGCGTTCTCTCGATCATTTCCCTATTCTCTCCGCTTTCAGCTAGAAACACTCCTATGGCTACTGATCTTAAAATAAAACAAAAAAAAGAAGAAAATTCTCAATCGTTGATGCAAGCTGATGTAGGGTTGAATCCTGAAAATTTGAAGCCAGAGTATACGCAATAATTAATTACCAGTTCGTTAAAATGGCAAAATAACTGTTACAAGGGTTTTGTAATAAAAGATTACTAAGACAGAAATAGCTTTTACGAACGTCAGATATACAGAAACCATTCTTGGAAGCCACAGTCCTCAAAGTAATTGTTTTTTGGAAAGAATATATTTTATCGTTATTTTTTAAATGTATATATTTTTTAATCTTTAGGCCTTTTACAGTCGCAATTAGTGAGCAACTTGTTATAAAGTGTTCTTCAGCGGTTAGAATTATTTCGACTTTATTAATAATAATAATAAAAAGCAAAAAAACGAGCATACCGCTGGATAACGAAGACATTTTTTCCACAAAGGGAAAGACAATGATGGCTCCGTTCTGTATTTGGATTGTCCTGTTCTTTTTGTTCTTCGTTTACAAAGCGGAAAGACAAGAAAGGACTTATCTCGTTATCTTTTCAGGGGCATAATAATTTAGAATAACGAGTCTATTCTTTGACAGACACACAGACATACGCACACACACAATCACACAGACACACACTCTCACACACAAACATATATATAAAGTAATTGTTTTGTATTCTACAATTAAACAATAATATAATACCTCATTTGATCAAAGAAACAAAAAAAAAACAATTAATCTTAAAGTACTGTCAATCCTCATTGGTAACTCATACATTAATGCTAATCTAAGTTGAGCTAAATCTATATTATAAAAAAAGATGATTATTTGTCCGTCGCACACTGTCTGCGTCTGACATTAGATGCGCATATATCATGTATATACATATATCTGTGTTGTGTGTGAATGACTTAGATGTATTTGCACAGACGCACATGCACGCACACATACGCAATTTAACTGAATTTGAAATAAGACATTGAATAATACATTCCTCTACCAGTTAGTCTGAACAACACTTACCCTAGACTGAACAATAATATTTTAAAGTTGGTAACAAGAAAAAAAGAAAGAAAACAGAAGAATATAAATTTTTATCTGCCTCTACTCTGAGGATTTGGATATTTTCTGGAGCGATACAAAGAATCGGCCTTTCTTCCAACAGTTTTTACTATGGCACGAATATACGCCTTCCATTTGAGATAGGAAATAAGTTGTAAATCCAGTGAGCCGTTCGTGTCATAGAGCTACTTTGAGGCTAAGACCACTCATAAAGATATGTGAAGGCTTAGGGTCTGCTCGGTGGTGTTGAAATATTGATAGTTTAGTTTTGAATGATACCAGCCTGTTTTTTTTCCCATTGATCTGTGTAAGATAGGTCAGAGGTGAAATCAGGCATTTGTCATCAAAATATTTGGAAGTGCACACATACACTGCATATATATTTACTGAGTTTTGGCTTATATCAAACGTAGTCACCATATCGCCCTTCAGTTTGATAGAAGAACTCTGTAACCAGATTGGTCATTTAAAGGGAAACTCTAAGGGCGGAAAAAAAAAACTACGACTAAAAATCAAACATGCTGGCTGCGTACCATCAAGCTTGTCCACGTCTCATAAGCCACTACTTTAAAGAGAAATCCGAAAGCCGTTCTCCGAGTAGCTAGTTCTGGGTATGACGATAAACTACATCCGGCAGCAAGACCACTAAACGAGAGATTGACAGATTTGAGGAGCCTGAAAGCATTTTTTAATTGCAGATGTTCCCAGGTCCATGCTTGCCCAGGGTGGTAGCACCTGTAAGGGTCCCAGTTATGGTCAAATAGGGAACCGCCAAGCAAAAGCAAAACGCATGCGTGACGATACTCTTTGTAATATTATCGGTCATTTGCATGCGGGATTGGATATAGTAATAAATAGTGGATCGCAAAGTCAGACAGGGAACGAACTCGTAGAGTATGGAGTGTTTGGCCATGGGTGTTCTATAGGTTCCCTGTGTGTATGCGGTATTATTGTATAGGGAGTAAATGATGACAGACGATCTTTTGTGGTGGTTGTGCAAATTGTAACGAATAAATGGGTCGTGAATCAGATTAGCTAGGTTGTTAGTGTCGACCAGTTTCAAACCATTCCCCCCTTTTTGGCTTTTTGTTGCACAATTGCTGTATGTAGACGCAATAAATCTCCAGTACAGAGGAATTGTTTGGCTCAGAGTGCGTAGAAATTTCGCTGCGTGAGTGGAACACTGTTGATATGTTGTGCAACCTGTGCATTTACGCCCCTGGCTTTTGACCGCTAACACCCCACCCCGAATTGTGATTTACCTTCAACACCTAATAATCATATAAAATCTTATTTATTTTTCCTTCAAATTACACAATCCCCTAAAAGCAAGCGAACACATTATAGACATACAAAAGGGGTCGTATTAAAAACATATAGACAGGAACGCACTATAAACGTTAACTTTGATGTGTCTTTTCTATAAATATTTTCATGGTAATTGTTCTGGTGAACTGTCCTCTATGGTACCAAGACTTTATGAATTTAAGCGCAGTACTAGATTGGCAAGAAAGGTCTCATCATTTTACACTTGAAATGACTAGATTTATCAGTAAGTCCTATTTCTTCTCGCTTGTGGAACTCTCTTCTAGCTTCCCTGTCAACTTTGATCTTCAAAAAATTAAATGTAATGCCAATCGTCATGTTCTGCCTTCTCAATTCCTGTCCTTCTATTGTTCTCTTCCCCTAATAGAGCTTGTTTCTGATATTCAGTAATCCCTTGTGTCTTAGTGGTTTTATTGACTTACTTGGTGTGAAATGATTAAAACAATCATACAGAAACGAACGCACTATAAACAGCTTGTGGGACCGTTTTCACTAGATATATAATTCCAGCCAGTGCTGCTCATTTCTCTAACTCTTCATCACAAACAATTTTATGATTGATACGACTTTGGTCATGAAGACATCTGGCAGATTAAATCGACCGAGTTGATTTCAGTCCACCCATTACATCGCTTTGCAGAACCAAGTATATTTACTGCTATAAATAGTATTTTGATTGGCAGCTGACTTCAATTTTCTTTTATTTTCTTTTGAGCAGTTATCAGTTCATTTCACGGTAGATATCAGTATTTACATCTAGTATAAGCCAGAATTAAACCAAGAGGATTAAAATGCAAGAGGTATAATCCGTGATTATTGCTCGCTGAAGCAGAAAGCGGTTTGCAATGGACTTCAGCCAGAAAGTTAAAGATGGCCTCTAAAGGGAAGTAACTCTTCCTTCAAATTCGATTTCATAGAGCGGACGGTATTCTTTACAACGCGGCTAAGATAACTGCGTCGAATAATAAATTACTGCATATAAAATAAGCAAGCACATAAGAGCGGTTAAATAAATTGATTGATTGAAAAATTGATAATGATTAACTAAGTGATGGATGGAGCTAATAATAAGAGTGACGAGGAAGAGAAAGCTGAGGTCGGACTACTAATGAAATATTTCATATTTTGAAGAATAAATACATTGGAAATATTCCTGGCGAAATTAACATATTCTTAAAGTCGTAGGAGCTTAAACAGTAACGAAAATACAAATACGCTGTAGAAACCGTTTTGTTTCTTTATTGATTTTCGTTTTTGGCATTGCAAAGAACATTAATCAAAGTGGTGTAAAAAAAGGCTATCACAAATGAAATATTGTACATAATTTTTGTATAAATTAGTCTAAAAAGATAGCGATAATAACTTAGATCAGTAATATACCCTAATAATCAATTGGAAACCTTCGAAATCTACATATTTTTCAAGTTTTCAAACTGTTTGAACGATATGTGAATGGAGACATCGTTTGTCTCGAAAATTCAAATTCTTGGAGCTGTACGTGGAGGAAGAGTCGTCATTTGTCTCTGGGTGCAAATTGTTTTACCGAAAAGTTGAGGAACGGACTTCACTTATCTGGGAGATACAAATATTTTCGTCGATTGATGATAAAAGTGGATGTTTTGTCTAGTTGTTCAACTTATTAGAAATATAGATGAAGGGAGGACATCATTTGTTGGGTAATTCAATTTTTTGAACTGAAAGAGAGTTTGTCTATGAGTTTACCAATGTTGGGATTATTTGCGCAGGTTGGTACTTCTTCATTTGTTTGGCGAATTCACATTTTTGAACTGATAGTAGGAAGAAGGGTCATCATTTGTCTCAGAGTTTAAAATAGATGGAACAGTATGTGTAGGTGAGAAATCATTTGTCTGAGTCGTTCAAATTATTGAACCGATATTTGAAAGTAACATATCAATTGTTCAGTGTATTCAAACTTTTTCAACTGATAGACCGAGAAAAGTATATGATTTTCCCAGGAGTTTAAAATTGTTGGAACGATTTGTGAAGAGAGATACATAATATTTCTGGGTGTTTTGAATTGCTGAACCGGGATGTGAAAAAGGGTCATTGTTTGTCATATGAAGCAGTTGATGATTAATTTCAGCTGCATTATTTTATTACATCTGTTGCCGCATATTAATAGCAATATACGTAAAAAAATGACATCGTTTGTCACATGGAACAGTTAAATATATTAATCATACTTCCAATCAATATTAAATAAACTTGGCTGTTGTCTTCTGATACTTTTTCGATCAGTTGATCCATGGCTTTATATGCCTTCATTAAATATAGAGAAACTTTTTTGCTTGCCATCAGCATGGCTGATCATAAAATCCATTAGAGTAACATCTTACACCTTTGTAGGCTCACGTCTTTTACTGACATGAAATGGAGTGGCTATACTGAATCAATTGCTACACCTACTGCAAGAAAAGTTGATTCACTCTGTCGTGCTAGAGTTTATTTTGCATGTTTATAAATCTACAATTCAACCGTACCTTTAATACTATTGCCATATGTGGTCTGATACTCGTGTTGCATATCTTGAGATTCTTGATAAAATTCAAAGAAGCATTTGTTATGTAATCGATCCTGACATGGCATCTCGGCTTCAGTTATATTCTCACTGACTTCCCTCTGTCTTTTCTATAAAGATTCCGATGGGATTTTTTCCTCAGCGACTCAGCTGCATGAATTTAAGCGTGCTACTAGATTGGCTATTAGGTCTCGCAGTTTTACTGTTGAACAAGCTAGATGCAACTGTCTCTTCTATTCTAACAGCTTTTCTTTTTCTCTCACTTATGTGGGACTCCTTTCGCATGGTTTGCTCCCTTGCCAACAACAATCTCCAAAAAATGAAACACAGCATCAATCACTACCCCTTGTTTTCCTGAATCCTGTTCCTTTATTGTTCTTTCCTCACACCGCCCCACTAAAGTCTTCTCATCCTCTTTAACTCCTCATAATCCCCAGCGCCTTAGTGGTATTATCACCTTGTCTTTGGGAGAAATGATCTTACAAATAATCTTTTGTTGTGCTGTTACACTTATGTCTTGCGTTACCATTTCACTAATTTCATCTATTACATTATTTTGTCTTTATCTTGTAAGTACTTTTGAGATATATTTTTGTCAGTTCAATTATAATGTGATTCTATTTATGGGTAGTATTTTATTTTTTCTTTCTTGAAAGTATTACTATTCGCATACTGAGGTTTTCACGTATATTTCCCTTCGTAATGGGTACGCACTCCTTTCATTCTTTGAAACATATCTGTTTACTTTTCGGACACGAAACTGAGCATATATAGGCTTTTGAGAAGAATTGAACGAGGAGGTGTTCATTCTTCAAAAGGACAAATGAACCAGCCTGTGACGCTTTCTGTTGCCGAGTGATCTAAAGCACGTCCGATCACATACAATGAATAAATAATTACGCTAATTGCTGGTCGAAGACACGTGAATATTTCAATAGGTTTGTTCAAGGCCATTTTTGATTGGTACGTTTTAGCTTTTTCCATTTTGAAGCGCAAACCATGATTTTTAATTAGCGTCTTTGTTAATCTATTTGAAAGTATATTTGAGAATATATTTTATGTTGAATAGTTTTGTGTTAGAGCAATAGTTGACAATGCTTTTATTATAAAGTAGGATTACTTTTTACTTATACTTATTTCATTTTTATACTTTATTATCACTGTTTATAATATAGGATTATTATTCGTATTTAGAAGTTTTGACGTACATCTTTCGTAGACTTTGGGTAAATAACTGTACTACTTGTTGAATTTTCGCGAAACTTTTAAACTTTTTGGTGCCTTTTACGCATTTCACATTATAAAACCTCTTATTATCGGTCATTACCTTTGTTAAGTCATTTTGTTTTTCTAGTGAGATGTTTGGCGCAAGGTGGGATTTAGAATGGGAGCTACAGAAAAGTGCAAATTCATAGTCACAAACTCAGTTTCAATGAAAACAAAATGGAAAATACTAAACGATTTTTTTTAAAAATAGACATGTCGAATCAAGAGACAGTTTAATGTTTTAGGGCACATAATAAGAAAAGTGTGGTTGGATAATTTACAATCACAGGATATATTGAAGTCAAGAGAGACATAGAAAAGCAGCCAGTAACTTACCTAAGTGTAATAGTTGAATGCGAACGGTGATTGGAAGAGACGGTCAAAAAAGTTTTAGTTTTAAGCTAAAAATGATAAGTTGTGGGGATCTTTGATTCTAAACGTTCTGAAATGACAAAGCACATAGAAGTAAAAGAAAAAAAAATTATATAAGTTTTATTAAACAACCCGTTTACGATGTTAGGCTTATTATATTCTGCGATTTGCATGCAATTAATTTGCTTAATACCGAATTATTTCAATTATTATAGTCAGGGTCCATTAAGTAAGGTTTATTTTATGAAGTAATTCTATACACCATAAAACGAATGAGTTGATGAGGTTTTGAAATTAGAGTTAAGACTTCTAAGAATTATTGAAAAAATTCAAAGAAAAAAGGGAATCTTTCAGTAATAATTTCTATTCAATATTTAATCAAGTTCTCAATTTGAAAGTTTTCAAAATTTAAATGAAAACAGCAAGAAAAGATGAGAATCTGGTCATATATTTAATTATGCCAGTACCCTGTCATTTTATGTCAGGAGCCTGTCATTTTATGCTAGTACCTTGTCATTTTATGCCACGATCCTGTCATTTTATGCTAGTACCCTGCCATTTTATACTAGTACCCTGTCATTTTATGCTAGTACCCTGTCATTTTATGCTAGTACCTTGTCATTTTATGCCAGGATCCTGTCATTTTATGCTAGTACCCTGTCATTTTATGCTAGTACCCTGTCATTTTATGCCAGTGCCCTGCCATTTTATGTCAGGAACTTGTCATTTTATGTCAGGGGCCTGTCATCTTGTAAAACTGAAAACTCGTCCATTAAATGCACAAAAGCATTAAATAAATTTTGTTAGAATAGGTAGATTATTAAAATTTGTTATAATAGTTATATGAGGAAATTTTGTTATAAATGGTAGATTAGAAAAACTTTGTAATAGTAAATAGATTCGTAAATTTTGTTATAATAGGTAGAGTAGTAAATTTTGTTATAAGAGGTTGATTATTAAACTAGGTTATAATAGACTGATATATTTGTTATAATAGGTAGATTAGTAACTTTTTAACTAATTTAGTTACTTTGTAATAGTAGAGAGATTAGTAAATTTTGTTATAATATGTAGATTAGTAAACTTTGCAATAGTAGAAATATTAGTAAGTTTTTTCATAATAGATAGATTAATAAATTTTGTTTTAATAGGTAAATTAGTATATTTTGTTAAAATAGGTAGATTAGTACATTTTTATAATAGGTAGATTAGTAAATTTAATACATCTCCTTCATAGAATCTAATGCAGGTCAAGTAATTTTAAATTATTTGTATTGGGTTTCAGAAAAAAAAGATTGCATGATTTATTAAGTAAAATGTGAAAAAGAAAACATATTTTTTATATAAACTTTATTAAAAACCAGTTTATCATTTTTCAGTTAATTTCATAAATCCATCCTCCCACAACATATTTCATCATTTTCCGCAAAGAACTGCATTAAATGTTTTTTGCAGTCTTCCATGGAATTCCTGTTTTTTTTTTTTAATTAAGAGATTTTTGTTAAGACTAGAATTAATAAAAATCGAAATTTAAAATAATTTTAATAATAATAATATTTTTAATAAAAAGCGAAATCAATATTTTGGCAATATGGTGAGTGAACGAAATTGTAAGTATTCTTTTTTTGCCAGGAAACAAAAATGTGAATTAGTGTTATCCTGGTCAAAGAAATGATTTGCATTAAGTATGTTTGTCCCTAAAATTAAGTCATGTGCTATACGTGATACACGCACGTGCGATCATGTCTCTTTCGATTCACGACTGACGAGGCAGAAGGTTTTCCATCGCAGGCTACCGTTTCAGTCGGTTGCCAATCAAGACCCAATCTATCCCACTGGGAAGAGCTATAATCATTTTATAGATAATAAAATAAAGGAAGCTGTAGAGAGCCATGACCACTTACACTCTGAGTGGATCTGACATTAAACCATGGAGAAAACAATGGGAAAAACTCCACTATATTTTCCAAAACATGACAATTCACAGATAAGAAAATAAATCTTCCTGAACTTATCGATAGCTGCATAGTATATGCTACGCCAGGGCTAGACACGGTTTTAAATTCGGAGTTGTACTCTTCTAGACTGGTTGCCAATCATGGCTAGAGGATCCAGTGTGCCCTTCTATTAAACCCATAACTAGGAGAAAAGATGGATTCATGCCTTTCCCAAGGGTATTTGTTCGTTTGGGATTCGAAAGGCTGGGTTTGTTTTGATAGTTACGGTTTCAAATATTTGTAATCGAACTTTACAGCTGATATATTATATTTGGCAGTGATTGGTAAAAATCGATTCCTGTATGGTCAGGTAAATATGGCGGCTGGAGTAGAACAGGTCAATCGAGTTTTAAAATTGTTTCTGCGTTATTAGATTGCTATGCGACGATAATGTCAACATAACGGAATATCATCTTTGATGGTGAATATCTTTGTTTAAATGTCCGTATAACCATTCTGATGGCTCGTATGCCGAAATATTACATCAAGGAACAGTTACTAAAAAATATATAAATATTAGACATTTTTTGTCTTTATTATCACCCAAAATTAAAGCAACCATACAAAGTTTAATACGGCTCATGATCAAACATAACACTCTGTTATATTTAATAATAATAATAATAATAGTAATAATAATAATAATAATAATAATATATATATATATATATATATATATATATATATATATATATATATATATATATATACTACAGCGAAAAAACAAAAACTACCACAACATATATATATAGTCTCTTACAAACTGTTCTTCACACGGCTATTGTCAGCCTCTAAGTGCTTGACTCGGAGCATTGTTCTGAACTTATTTTCAAAGTCATGGTTTCTCTTATAAAGGCCCTGGAGTGTGTTTTTCTGTGATTCAAAGTAAATAGTTTTTGTACTACTAAGCGATGGGTGATTTAAACTGAAGTCTGTTAAGTTTAATGTAAATTAATTGAGTTATAGCTTTATATAGTGTGGGTAATATCAGAGCATCGAATGGAATAACTCGTGCTGTCCAACACTTTTATATACATACATATATTTATGCATACATATGTGTACATTTGCATGATCATACATATATTCCACTGTACTTACTTGGAACATATTTGTATGTCGTTAACTAATCATTATATTTCTTCCGTGGAACTCAGCTTTTGGGGTCGGTTGTAGATATTTATCATTCTTAGCCCGCTGCCTTTAGTGTTTAACATTGTCGTAACCAACCTGGTTTTCATCACCTGTTAAGATATATTTCACCTGTTAACGTCCCAATCTAAACTTTTCTCCATTAATGATCTGAGAGACCCATTTCTGCCTCTCATCAAGATGGTTGATGCTGAACACCAGGAAAGTTTCTCTGGGTAAGGTTCTCAGTTGACATGAACTGGAATGAATTCATTGTTAGGTCAGCTGCTAAGAAAGTTAGTTCATAGTGTCATGAGAGGCAATTTTTCTCTCCACAATATATCACACATATCTATAAGTCTGCCATTTGTCCATGCTTGGAATATTGCTGCCATATATGGTCATGTACCCCTGCTATTTACCTTGAGCTCCTTGACAAAATCCAAAGAAGAATCAGCAATATTATTGGTCCTGATTTAGCAACTCGGCTTCATTCAATTTCCCAACCCCATAACGTTGCCTCCCCGTGCGTTTTTTTTATAAATAATTTCATGGTAATTGTTCTGATGAGCTTTTCACTATGGTACCTAGACTTTTTGTTAATTTATGCACAGTACTAGACTGGCGTCGAGATCTCAATTTACAGTTGAGATGGCTCGATGTAAACATAAGTTCTATGCTAACAGTTTCTTTTCCCGCACTTCTCGCTTGTGGAACACCATTCCTGCTCCATGTTTTCCCGCCAACATTAATCTGCAAAAAAGTAAATGAAATCTCAATCGGCATCTCCTCTTCTCCTGATTACTCTTTTCTTTTCCCGCTCATTAGTAATGTTTCCCTGTGCCTTTTCTTTAAATACTTTCATGGTATTTGTTCTGATGAACTTTCCTCTATGGTGACCAGACTTTAGAAATTTAAGCGCAGTACTAGATTGGCAGCAACGTCTCATCATTTTACAGTTGAATTGGCGAGATGTAACCGTAAGTTCTATGCTAAGAGTTTCTTCTATCGTATTTCTCGTTTGTGGAATTCTCTTCCGATTTTTTTTTGCTCTCTTGTTTAACTTTGATCCTAATTTATATGCAATGTCAATCGTCATTTTTTGTTTTATTAATTCCTGTTTATTCTCTTTCTTTAATAGTGTTTTTTCTCATATTCTCTAAGACTCAGTAACCCCTTGCGTTTTGGTGGCTTTATTGCCTTTCTTATTGCGAAATTATTAAAATGTTACTAAATTGATGATCATGGCTCTTCACAGCTTCGTTTTACTTTAAAATTTGCAACATATTGTTATGATTGTACTGAGTAATATATCTGGAAAAATCATTATTGTCGCCAAAAATGTTAATGCAATATTCTCAAAACAAAGAAACAAAAAAAAATTATATATTCCAAAATATGCTTCAGCATTAAATAGCCAACAAAGGGTTGACAAACCGTAAGAAATAAATCAATCAATTGTGCTAAGTAAAGGTAATGGAGAGCTGTTACACTGACTTGTCCAGAGTTTTGATTATACTTTTTATTTACAAAATTCAATAATAGTCATCAATATATTTCATCCGATAGTCTATCACCTAACATTTAATGGAAACTGTATTCCGTTATAAATTAATTTTTACTTTCAATTTGAAGAAATCTTCAAGACTTCTTTGACATCTAGCTTTTTTGGAAACACTGATCCTATGAGTATTGAAATATGGAATGAAAACAAATCCGAAGGTGTGTGGGGCGAAGTAAACCCCGCATGTGGAAGAATCTCCAATACTACCGGTATAATAATTTTCAGAATCGTATTTGTAAAACGATAACATGCATTGTCATGCAGAAAATCGACATTCTCATCAAGAAATAAAGTGTTTTCATTTTACACGCATCGTTCAAACGAACCTGTTGCTCAGTTCCATGAAAAGTGTTCAGACGGACTACATTACTTTGTTCCATCAGTTTTAATCTTCAGACACGCGATGTCACGCACATTGCACCGATCCACCATCATTCCCTTTGTATTACATTGATGAGGTGCAAGTTCTACTCCAACAGCATCTTTTCACGAACCGTTTCTTTGAGGAATCGACTCTCAAGAGAATGCGTCTGTGATAACTACGATCGTAGGGTTATCTTCCTAATATATCAAAATAAACTCTGCTTCTCTCCTTTTATTCTGTAACCCTATATCTCTTAGCCTTTTACTGGGTGAAAATTATTGTCAAAGTATGTTTTTACTAGTCCCAGTTGTCCGTAGTAAAGAATTCTCCTTTTAATAATAGAAACGAGATTTTTATTCCATCGATTCCAAGCTAAGAATTAAGAAAAGAAAAAAAATGTCCTTGGAAACAAAGAAAAGAGTACTGAACTTTTATCAGCCTTCCTAAATGGCAGTGAATGTTGGACAATGTTACAGATGAAGAGACTTGAATCAATGGAAATGTAGTTCTATAGAAGGATGCTGGGAATACCATGGACCGAACAAGTGAGCAACAACAAAGTTCTAGAGACAATGGCAGCAAAAAGAACTCTTATACTTAATATCAGGAAGAGACAGTTGAAATTTCTAAGGAATATAATTAGGAAAGAGGTCTTTCAAAATTTGCTACTCACAGGACAGATTGAAAACAATAATGACAGAGGAAATCAGTGCATAGCCTATCTAAGGAGCTTGTGTAAATGGTTGACAGAATAGGGATAAGAAAAGACAGAAAATTTTTAAAAATATGTTACATATTACTAAGAGCTACAACGAAAGGAAATTGTGGTGGTCCATGAACGTCCTGAAGGGAAACGGTACATAGATGAAGAAGAAACAATCCGTTATCTTTGCTAAGAAAATGGCAATTCACAGACAATGTGTTGGGGAGCCATGATTGCTTATATCCTAAAGCGACAAGTCATTGAAAAATAATATCTGTGTACTTGAACTAGTTGACTGTAGAAGCAATAAAGTAGTGATTATAGTTCAAAGACACTTCCCCAATATTTTCCAAATGACGGGGCAGGAAGTATTTGCACAACTTGATAATCATCAGAACTCTTTTAGTTTGAAAGCACACACGGAAAGCCATTGTGATTTCTCATCTGTAGTAACTTTGTAAATATCTCTTATCAGTCCTCTCTAAACATTACTTGTTTTAGGTCTTCCAAACTTATTGTCGAAGAAGTGAAGACACCCTCCGGTTGTCAACTGTTAAAAGTTGGCAAGTTCTTATTTAAACCTGTAAATGCTTCTAATAATGTTATCATCATCTGAGTTGTTTCAACTTGGAGGCACATTGCGAATCAATGTGATTTTACATCTTCACCAACTAGGTAAATATATCACAACAGTCATCTCAGTGTTAACTCACTAAGTGCTGCAGGTCTTCTAATCTCTTCAAAGTTTATATGATAAATCTTGTAATTAACTTGAGTTCTTTTGCTATCGTTATTCAATGTATATAATATGTAGTTTTCAACGTATTCATTTCACTTAATATTAATTTTAAGATTTATAACTTCAGTCTGAATACATTCGGTCTCCTTTCTATTTGCCTTGAACTGCAAAACTGATATTCTGTCTGAAACTTTTAAGTGTTTTTGGATGCTATTCTTTCATTTGCTATTGATGACAAAACCATTTGCTTATTACTGCCTGTTCCCAAAGCAATTAACGCATGTTCTCTAAATACAATAATAATACACATCCTTCTTTGATTTTGATTTCTTAGAGACAACATGCATCAATGTTGAATTTTAGTTTAGTTGACCATTAAAAACATAAAATAGAAGCCAATGTAATGATTATAAAATTAACGAAAAAGCCATTCATTAAGAACTTGCTTAAAAGCTGAACTCCGTGCGGAGATTTAAGCTAGCTTCTGTGGAGGGCCAATTCAGTCTCCGGCCCAAAATTAAAGAGATCTCTGTGCCAGCTTAGAAAATAACAAAGATACTTTTGAATGCCACAGTTCATTTCATAGAACATTAAAACCTCACGTTAACTCTGACTCAGGTCATAAGTCTAATTTCAGCAACAGCCCAATTTGGGCCTAAAGTTCGATTTTAGCCGAAATTCCAATTCAGATTGAAAAATCTTCAAACCACAAATTCCGTGGAACTTTAATTGAATTAAGTTCTTCAAATCACAAATTGTGGAACTTCAAAACCTCACGTCCCCAAATCTCTCACTTTAACTCTGTTTCCTTGGCGTTTTGATGAAATAAAATGGATTTCCTCAGTTCAGAAAATTTTGGAGATATTTTAAACTGAATTGGAAACATTTGTTTTTAAATTCACAATTGTTTTGTGTTACTTGAAACTCAATATAAATTAAAAACTTTTAAAATCACTAATTGTTTTCAATTATTTTAAAATTTGAACTTTTAATAGGACCGGACACAAATCCCAATGGAGGGATGTTCAAGCACCAGATGAAGTGCAGGTTTTCTATCCCAGAATCATCCTGATTCCAAATATATAATATGTCTATGTAGAGCAAGTGTAGCCCGAGGTAGAGGGAATTCAGACTCATGGACGAACAGACAGAATATAAAAAAAAACTATTTTACACGTTCATAGTGTTTTGACCCCAGTTTGTAGGTTAACTATTTTCCCATAGTTGGGACCCTAACAGGTTCTACCATCCGAGGTCATGGAAAGACTTGGGGACACCAATAATTAAGAGGTTGTTCCACTTCCTGATCAGAGGCCTTGTTTCCGGATGTAGTTTATCGTCATACACAGGATGCTTCATTGGGTGGGTGTCTTACTTCCCTACAGAGGTGCAGTCGGCCTATTCCGAAGTTCCAGCTGACAGGGCAACATAATGGTGGCAGACAGAAAATTTTCTTTATGGTTGTTAAATGAGTGCAGTTTTGTTTTGGAGACATTGAAATTTACAAGGCCTTTCCTGTCCCAGTTAAGAACTGAGTGGAGACCTTTTTCAAGAGTAGCAGTCAGCTAATATCCATATCTAGCTTTCATGAAGATATTTTTGTTATTATCAAAATGTCATGTCTGTTTTGACCCTCTGTTTTATTTAGGTGTCTACTCGTTCGAGAAAGTTTCAGGGAATTCTGAACTTATTTAATTTACGGGAGATAGATTGTTCTCGTTCTTCTGTCCATGTCAAGGAGAGATAACTCGTCTTATTCTTATTTAGTATTGTTCGATTATTGATCACCTACTTTCCACTAAGTCTGTACAACCCGGCTCAAGGATTGAACATAATCAGTATATTACGCAAATCACGAACCAACACTTTAATCCACTAGGCTGCTTTCTGTGGGAATGTCAGATGTCTGACGAAGGCTGGAGATTGCAAGGGTTGAAACGTGGTAAATTGAAACCGAATTTTGATAGGGCTGTCATTCATATTCTTACAGCTATTTAGGCATTAATTTTAATGCCATTTTCATTCACGACTTAGGTGATCACGGCTCTTCACTGACTCCTCTTTTTTATTATCTGTGCATTTCCCTGATCTCTATATAATGGAGGGGTTTACCTTTGCCTTCTCCATGATTTTAAATGCCATGTCCCTTCAGAATATAGGTGATTATGGTTCTCTTCAATTGCTTTGTCTTTATTATCTGTGAATTACCACGACTTCTTGGGAAACAATTTTAGTTCTTATTGTCTTCACGATTTTAAATGCTGTGTTCCTTTAAGATTTAGGTGATCGCGGCTCTCCATACCCTCCTTTGCTTTATTATCTGCAGATTTCTATGATTTTATTTTGTGAAATATAGTTGAGTGGTTTCCCATGGTTTGAAATTCCATGTCGCTTCAGGATGTAGGAGGTTACGGATCTCCACTACTTCCTTTTCTTTGTTATCTGTAAATTGTCATGGCCTCTTGGAAAAGATGGTGGGTTGGTTAAAGTTACCTTCGCCATGATTTAAAATGCCGTGTCACTTCAAAATGTAGGTAATTACGGCTCTCCACAAATCCCTTTTCGTTATTATCTGTGAATTACTTTGACTTTTTCGAAATGATAACGGAGCAGTTTCCTAGATGTCTTTTCCATGGTTTGGAATATAAATTTTTCGTTCACTTAGGTAGGTTGCCCCTCATGGCTACCGTTATTTAACCCACAGCTTGCGGTGGTGGGGAATAGCAATGATAGAATCATGTCTTTCCTAGAGGCATTAATGCCTGCGTGGAACTTGAACTCGACTCGCCGATTTCATAGTTATACTTGTTTTAATGACCTAAACAAACGAACAAAAAAAAATAATAATAATAAAAATCCCCCCTCAAAAACAAAAAAATAAATGAAAAAATTCGCCTGTCAAAAATTGAAGCTGTTCATTTTCTTCAGCTGAGACTGTGTTAATATTGCGTCCATTTTTATTTTAAAATGGTAGCCCTCATTGCTTATCAGTTTTTTCAGTCGGTAAAATGTAATAGACTATGTCTTGATGTGTCTAGCAAAATATTTACTGTTCCTAAATTAGAAGCTTCAGATGACTGATGGCAGCTATAATGAAGATACGCTCATCTGTAAATAATTCAGTTTCTTACATTTTAACATCATCTTACTACATTTAGACTTCATTCATGTATGAGAAGGAAAAAATAAAATAAAATAAAATGAACCCAGTACAGTGTTCGTGTCAATAACGGTGCGAGTAGAGGCCAGGAAATATCATTCAAAGTCTGGGACATTCAATAGAATGTCCAAAGTTTGACTTCGTCAATCAATACGTACCACCCAAGGCATGGATACCCAAAAATAAGATGGAGTAAGCAACTCTTTTTACAACTGTGATGAATTAGTTTAGCGTCTTTCCTTCGTGACTCACCAGCCGTCGAAGAAGCTGAAGATTTGATTGGACGTTTTCATTCTTCATGCTCTGAAGTACTTCTTTGACTTCATTCGTATACTTTTGCGATTTTTTCCGTTCTCGCTTCTCACTCTTATTCTTTCTTTCTTTCTTTCTTTCTTTCTTTCTTTCTTTCTTTCTTTCTTTCTTTCTTTGTCTCCATCTCTCTTTCTCTCTCTCTCTCTCTCTCTCTCTCATACACACACACACACGAAACTGCACATTAATTTGCTGAATCAGCATTGTTAGTAGAAAGAATCCACGAAAATACCGTGATCATAGCTGCCAGTGTATAATGTAACTATTTCTCGGAACGAGAGTAGGACATTAATTATACACGCTCATAGACACAGACAAACACACGCATCCACACGAATACACACACGCGCACGCACACACACACACACACATATATATATATAAATATATATATGTATAAGTAAAATGTTTGTCACTTAGCTGATCGATGTTACCTTCAGCATATTGTAAAGATATATCAAAAGAACATAATCTAGTTTAATAACGTTTTTTAGGTATGGCGTGTTTAAAAGAACCGGATTATAAAAATATCTGAGAAAAGACAGTAAAGGATTAATAGTTATTTCCATAGTAAAGCCCATTCAACCTACGGACAACGTACAAACCATAAATAATGCTTACTACACACACATACACACACACATACACACGAAACAAATACACAGACACATACGCACACACACATTCTTATCCGAATCCCACATAGATAAAGAAGAATTGTGATACACTTACACACATAAATTGCACATCGGAACGCTACGTGATTAGTCAAATGTACGTGAATCTTCTTAACCAATAAAAAATGACCATAAATTTGTTTTCCATATCACATTCTCCAATGAAGCTTTAATAAAAATGAAGCATGTTAGATATATGAACGTTTCCTATCTGTTCTTTATCCTATCTCATATGTATATGTGTGTGTGTGCGTATGTGTCTGTCTATTTGTTGCGTGTGTGTGTGTGTATCTCTCTCTCTTCTCTCTCTCTCTCTCTCTCTCTCTCTCTCTTTGTGTAGTAAGCATTATTTATGGTTTGTACGTTGTCCGTAGGTTGAATGGGCTTTACTATCTAAATAACTATTAATCCTTTACTGTCTTTTCTCAGATATTTTTATAATCCGGCTCTTTTAAACACGTCATACCTAAAAAACGTTATTGAACTAGATTATGTTTTATATATATATATATATATATATATATATATATATATATATATATATATATATATATATATATACGGTTAATTATCAGAGTTGAGTTATAAGTTAATGGACAGACTTTAATTAGACCATGAAACAGTAGTATTAAACAAGTGATCAATACACGTGGAAAAAAAATTGCATGTAGAGCTTTTAACGATAGAAACTTAGGAAATCAGCCGATTCCGCTGCCTTGGTTACAGCCTTTCGGTCTCTTCAGTCGATTTCAGTCAATTGATTTCCTAATGCTTTATTTTTAAAATATTAAAAATCAATTGAACGCTTTATAATTTCAAAATAAATAAATAAACGCACGACGTGAAATGTGATAGAACGGGGGGAGAAGAGGTGGAGAAAAGCAAGGCTACTGGAAATGTATCGGTGTAGGGGTTAAATGGTATGTACATACTTTTCATCATAGTTCGGATCTTTTATAAGAGTATTGAGGACTATTTAATACTATTTTCTATTGGTCTAGTTCGTTGGTAGCGGAATCGGTTAATATCCTAATTTTTTTATACTATATATATATATAATACGAAATAAAATCCAAAATCCACCTTTGACACGTAAAAGCAAGTACAGACGAGCGAATTTAGCATTCTGTCTTCTAGATAAGATATGGACTGAGGTTTTTTATCTTAGCCTCCCCACAAGGCAGGATGTGGCACAAGGCCGCTTTTTACGTGGGCGATTCAGAGTCCGTAGGCGTGGGCAAAAAAAAAAAATAACAAAAAAAAACTAGACCTCGCATACACGGTGTCGAGCTTTCCACCAACTTGACACGATTCAGCCATTCGGCATAGCCTCGTCTGGGTTCCTCTCTGCCCGAAGGCAGACTTCAACAAGTTCGTCTGAAACGGCAGATCCAGATTGTCATACTAAACCGCAAACCGGCCCATTTTATTGGCTAACAAAAATATTCCAGCATGCAGTTGTGGGCTTCTGTCTATAAAAGGGGAGGGCCAAGTGTTTTGCTCTTACCATCGAAAGACATGCGGATTTTTAGTGAAGGTTTTTAAATGTACCGTCAACAGATGACCCAAGAAATTTCCCAGATGCCCCAGGAATAACCACCCTCATCAGGAATACCGTGGGCAACCTGAAAGTATGGAACTATTTGGCAGTAGACAAAGATTATTTTCTAAAGCTCAGGATGGCCCAAATAGAGTAACCTGATCTCGTGAGGATATCAGCATTGTGTGGAGGGTGTGATGGAGGGAGACACGGTTTTGCTTCAGCCCCATTATACAGCTTTGAAATTAACCTTTGCGACAGACGTCGGCTGTATTTTCACAAAGGGACAAATAACGTCCGGCATGAGCACTGGCAGTCTGGGACAATGCGTCAGGGTCCTGACCTCCGCAGATTTTCGCCCAGTCTTCATCAAAGGAACAAAATTTTAAAAATGTCTATCAAGCTAGCCAGTTTGAATGCGAAGGGCGTGAGAGATCGGTTTAAGGTAGTCTGCTTCGTGATCTCTTGTCTTTCGGCGTAGATGTGGCCGCGATCCAGGACACACAGTTTGTTTACGATGTAACCACCAGATGGAGCGCGTCTCATTTTCCCGTCGGTAAGGGCCGTTCCTGATGGATTAGTATTAATGGGGAGCTGGAACACCATCCTGGACGCAAAAATAGACAGGAGGCGGGGGGCTAGCGGAAGGTCAGGCGGTCGTATTTTGGGATGGAGATGTGGACGTGGGCTTCAACTGGTCGTCTACCCGGGTAGCTTGCTACCTGGAGAGAATGTAAGTGAGAAGGTTCGATCTAGATTTGATAGATTCCAGCCCCCCCCCTGCTTAGGCTATTCGGACCATAGACTTGTCTGTTCCCGGATGATGCTTGGAATTAGGCCTAGAATGGCCGGACACTGGAAGTTCAATCTTTCTTTACGAGACAGGCGGAACTTCCGACAACAGTTAACTAAATTAGTGCAGCGGAAATAGTGAGGGCGTTAATTGGGAATAAGTGGTTGGAGAAGCTTAAGTATAGCATTAGGCCTTTCACCACCGAATATAGACAACGACTTACTCTAGATAGGGCTAAAAAGGTGAAAACACTCAGGGGAAGTTTGTCCCGGCCGGAGGCTGGCGGGGAGGTTTAGCTAGGCAGCGCTACCAAGTCAAGTAGTTAGGCATAGATTAAAGAAGATGTCTAACGAAGTCGTAAGGAAGAGATCCTTTGAGGTTCCGATCGCATAAGGAATTACGTAAGGAAGAGATCCTTTGACATTCCGATCTTTCCATTCGGGAGGTCGATACCCCGGACGGATGTACTCTGAGGTCGAGAGCCGATTTACCAGGGAGTATGGTCTCTGTAGCGAAGAGCTTTGCAGTTGACTTTCCTCGGCTTTGGAGCTGAGAGGGTGATATCATAGAAGGCGAACTTTACATGGTATTGAAGAGAGTCGGCAGTAGCAAGTATCGAGGATATGATCTGCTGTTTGTGCCGATTTTAACTGTCGTGAGCAACAACTGGTTTTGACAGAGAACCGTTCCCGACCGGATCTCCAGGCTTGTGATCACTGTGTTGAATACGAGCAGGAATAGTGGGTGGGAGTTAGATGATTATAATCCCACTACTCTGCTAAACACAGAGTTAGAGATTTTGGCCAAGATCCTGACGGAGCGTTTGCAGTCAGTTGTCGAGAGTTTTTTTAACCTGAGCAGACATGTACTGTGAAACGACGAACAAATCTAACATTCTACATCTGATCTGCATCATCTTAGAGGGTTTAAAAGACGACGATCAAGACGCGCTGGTCAATTTGGATCAGTCCAATTTGTTCGGTGTGGTCGACCATCCGTACCTGGCTGCTGTCCTGCAGGCCGCCGGATTCAAACCCGACTTTTGTTATGGGATCAATCTTCTGAATCGCTCCCCCTGTGCTATGGTACAGCTGAATGGCAAATGGTCACGCGCTTTTTCGCTGTCATGGTTGCTTCTACAGTATTGTTACTTGTCGCCCCTACTTTACGCTTTTGGCGTTGGAGTTCCCCCTTTGTCGGCTAAGAGGAAAGGACATGCAGTCCGGCCCTACGTAGAATCACTGACCCCGGTCGTGTTTAAGTCAGAATTTCCGCGTACTCCGACGATCTGTCCGTTTCTGCTGCGAAATTGGGGTGATACAGAAGGCACTTGAACGATTCGATAAGGTCACGGGGGCAAAGATTTGCCGCAACAAGTCTTCCGGCTTGCGGTTAGGTGCCTGGAAGGAGTCGCGCTTCCGGAGCCCTTTATTTGGACTGATGGAATCGTCCTCATTCTTGCGATGTGGGTCAGGCCCGAGGTCCAACTAACGAAGAATTGGCCGGAAGTATAGGTAAAAGTTAGAGCGACGTTTCGGACTTGGCTCCAAAAGCGGTTTTTCCGTGAAGGGTAAGGCTGAGGCCTGCGCCACATACATCTTTCGTCTCATCCTTTACCGGTTTTTTGTACTATCTCTCTGAAAGAACCGTAATAAGGTGCTCGAGGGCTTGCTCTCCTCCCTCTTGTGGGGTAATCGCGAGCACCAGGTCCGTAGAGAGGTTTTTACCCAGCATCCATATCATGGGGGCGGGGAGTGCCACATTTGATGTACTATCAGCACGCCTCGAGGTTTTCTTTCCTATGACGTGGGTTGACAGAGGACTCGAGGAGTGTTAGGGACGCCTTCCCTATCCTTACCATCATTCCTCCCGTTTCTAGAGCTGAACGCCATCGTAAGCCTCGGAATCAGTTGAGTTTCGTCCTAGAGTGTCGGGCGGCTTTGAGGGTCATTCCTCTGTCCAGTGGCCTTTCACGCCCTTGTATCGGGAATTAGTGGTGGGGGGAGTCGCGAAGGATCCTCTCTGTCGGTAGCTCAGATTGTTGACGACCGAGTTATACTCTTTCTGGTCTTGAATGTCTGTAGCGAATTACTTCAGCAACCCTGAGTTTTCGCTTACCTGGCCAATGATTTCAATAACGTAGCCGATGGGGTTCGGCAGATTTGCCCGACTCTCATCCGTCTCACCTTGGGTCGGCAGGGGTCAACCTTTGAGTTTCCCAATCCATCATTTATTTGTATCCTTCCTTCCTCCTTTAGTGAGTGATCTTACTTCAGTCTAAACGCAAAATACAGCGGCCACTCTTATTTTTTTGTGGGGTGGACACGTCCTACTAATATCTATTATGTTTACTTTGAATGTTTTGTTACATTTTAGTTATGTATTGAGGTTCATCCCCTCCCTCCTCATTTCGTTTTCATTGTGTTTCTATATATTTTTATGAGGAAAAAAAAAGTCATTTTGAACTTTTTGCACATAAAAAAGTTTTTCACATCATGGATTTTTTGTAGGTTCTCTATGAAATTATAGTATTGTGGTACATGTAAGTTTGGTTTGATTTGTTTTGTTTTATGGCATTTCAACCGCAATGAGTTATTTAATGCCGATAAAATTTCCTTTTTTTCAAAAGTGTATAGCTTGTATTTTTTTTAGAAATGTATAGCTGGTAATATTTTTCTAAAAAAATATATAGTTTGGTTTGGTTTGTTTTGTGGCATATTAACCTAAATGGGTTATTTAATGCTGACAAGATTTTTATTTCTGGTAAAATTTTCTTTTTCAAATATTTATTGCTGAGACTATTTTTTTAAGTATTTCTGGTATTAAAATCTATTTTTACACTTTCATAGTGTTGTGGGGTCAACTATTTTCCCATGCCTGGGACCCTAACAAGTGCTATTACCCCGGGTCAGGGTGGACCTGGGAACACCAGCAATTAAGAGGTGGTTCCACGTTCCTCAAAACCTCCTGATCAGAGCCCTTGCTGCTGGATGTGGTTTATCGTCTTTTCCAGGACGCGGATGTAGTTTATCGTCATACCCAAGACGGGGTACATGTAGGATTGAACAGTGATGGATGAGTTCATGTGGTGAATTAGCAAATTTTAATAAATAAATGGGTCGTGAATCTGATTAGATGTGTCTAGGGTACAAAGTGTTGACCAGCCCCACCCCACCCCACTTTTGTCTTGTGCCAAAATTGATCAAACTGGAGTAATAAGCCTTCATTCTTTAGATTGAAATCTACACAGTGGTACCTACCTAAAAACAAGTATCTACTAAGTATAATGTTTAAGACACCACCACACACACACACTTCCAAACCCCCACACACAAATATATATATATATATATATATATATGGAGAATTGATCACAAATTGGAAAAGAATTTATGTGACACGGTATGTGTTGTGTACGTCTATTCGACTACACATGCGCAAGAAGGACGTTTTAAATTTAAAAGTCTAACAAAACGAGTCCACGAAATGTTTTCCACTAGATTTTCCTAAAATTGCTCTTGACTTATAAAAGAAAGAAAGCCCATAAAAAACAAATCTCGCCACAGATTTTTTTTTTATTTTGTCACTTATTGATACACATTCAGAAAATTGCCAGAAAAAATCATAATGAACACTGCTCAAATATTTAGATAGAAAATAAAAAAAAATGTTATAATAATTTTCTAATAACAACCTTTATTCTTCTAAGGGATTAGGTGAAAAATTTGTTAAATAATTTTTAAAAGAAATTAACAAAAAAGAAAAGAAAAAGAAATTGGAGCAGATATTTACTAACGATAATTGTAATGCTAAAATTAATGTTTGTTTATAAAGAAAATCTGACATAGATACTGCTTTCTTTTGTAATTTATAATTGTTTTTCCTGAAACAATTAATGAGGAAAATAGATTTCTTATGTCTAGTAGCTTTTATCGCTCCTTATAGTATTGATTTTGGTTTCTTTTCTAATCTTTTATTTGAAGTAGTGTGGAAGATCAGTATCTTGATTATTTCGTTATTTTCTCTTTGAGTGACATTTGCTATCGATTATAGTTTCTGCTGTTGTTGATCGTCGTCAACTGATTTGGTTTCTTTTATTTAGTATAGTTCTTTGTTTGCAGTTCTCTAGCACCAGTCTACAATGTCCAAATATGGATGATCTTCGTCAAGATTCACAGACATTAATCGCTTTTTCTAACAAATGAGCTTAGAAATCGGTTTGTATTTAGCAAGCAGTTAAAATATTTCTAAACCAGTTAATGTCATAAGTGACATCCACGTAAAAGTTTCGATCTGGCGAGGCTATTTAAGAACACGATTCATGTTTTCAAATTGATTTTTGGGTTTTGTAGCAACTTGCGGTATTGAGAAAAACTACTACTAGCACAATCACTGAAGTCTTATACAGCGCTTCATGTTGTATTGTATTGCAGAATATTTGTAGCAACGTCATTTTTACAGGCCTGTTTTGATAGTATTCAGGGCAAGAAATAATGACACTATATAAACCATTTAGCAAAGCTTAATCTTCATTCCTCCCTCGCAAAAAACGGTGTACCAAAGCACTTCTATTATTTTATACAATTTTAACTTAATCATCAATGTTTATTTACAAGATTATCAAAATATGGGAACCAAATACAATTAAATATTTATTATTTACCATTTTATAAAATAATACATTTGAAAAGAAATGTTTTTATTCAAAATTTTATAAATTATCAAAATATGGAAAATAAATGTGCAGTTATTATTTGTTATTTTATAAATAAAAAAATATATTTATAAATAAATAAATAAAATATAAATAAATAAAAAATATAAATAAATAAATAAAAATATTAATAAGGAAATAAAAATATAAATAAATAAATAAAAATATAAATAGATAAATAAAATATATATAAATAAATAAAAATAAAAATAAAAATAAAAATCGATAACTAAAAATATAAATAACTATGAAAAATGTTTTTTCTTCATTCAAATAAATAAATAGGGCTTAATATCCATGTCGTCAATTCTCAAGAATAAAGAAAATCTATAATTCCACTTTTATATGTTTGGATTTTATTAAAATTCTAATAATCGATTTTTAAAATAATAAAGATTGCCGAGGGAGTCAAAAGTGTATGCAGTAATAGCGGTGCAAAGAGTTAACAACCGTTTTGTAAAAGCTTTTTAAATTTTCATTTTTGTGGGAACGATGATTAAATATTACCAACACTTTCTGTCCGCTTTAAAAATCAGCTTTCAAAACCCCGATTTTTGCCTGCTGTCACCAGAGTTAAATAAACAACTCCTTCTGCCATAATGAAAGCCACCCCCCCCCAAAAAAAAACCCTCGGAAGTACAAATTTAAAGTGTCAACCGAACTTTAGAACACAATTTTTTCTTCTTATAAGAACAGAAATAGCAAAAAGTGAAGCTCGGATTTATAAGAAAAGGCTTTGGATTAATTAATACATTCAGTTTTTATAGGAATGTTAGGAAAAAAGTCACATTTGTATCGATTTCTATGGCCAATTGGGAAAGCTGTAAATTTGAGCGAGAGTGACGGAATTAAAAATCGCTTATATCTTATCAAAACATGGCGAAAATAATTATTTTTCGAGAGTTACATAACGAAATAGAAAAGGACTGAGTTAAACATATACTCACGCCTACACACACACGCCATGCATATATATATATATATATATATATATATATATATATATATATATATATATATATATATATATATATATATATATATATATATGATGAAAGCGTAGACTTTAGAGATCCATGCTAATAATTTCTTTTCAGGGAACAATCAGATCACATCTCTTCAGAACAAACAATTTTATAACAATAGATGAATTTTAAATTTAGCCAGGCACAAGCGAAAAGGTTTTTATTATGGGGGAATGGAAAGAGAGAGAGAGGGAGAGAGAGAGAGAGAGTGAAAGAGAATGAGGGATATATATATATATATATATATAGTCTCTCTCTCTCCCTATATATATATATATATATATATATATATATATATATATATATATATATATATATTTAGTTTATTCAAATTTAGGTAATCCGTATGGATAGACCTGAGGAGGATGATATCCAGAGAGCTCAATGTAAGATTCAGAGCAGATATGTTTGAATAAAAGACAGACCACGTTAAGATTCCATGTAATAAGCTATTTCACCATAACCCCTTTTACAGGGTTCTGGATCATCAGACTTTACTTCCAAAAGCTGAAATGAAAAATGAAAAGAAAATTCACAGGTTTTTTACGGACCTCATCAAGTATACGCAAAGTTAACGAAGTGGGGAAGTGAGGTGGGAGAGAGGATGTGAGTGTGTCATATGTATCATTTTAGTTTTCTATTTTAACCCCAGTGTATCGGCTGGATGTTGCTCTAATCTAACGCGTCTCGTCTCTAGATAAAGGTGGTTAGGTTAAGGGGTGGGCGATAAAGGCTACATTGAGGAAGACGCGTTATAACAGCCCCAATAAATTATCCGACAGGTTTCATTCAAATTCCAAGACGCTGTCAGTTCGCGTTACTTTAACGAGCATATTTGGGAGGTTAAGGTTTGATAAATATCTAAAATTTTAAAAACAATCTACGAAGAAATTAATTTGAAATTCGGTGGAGTTTTGGGTGAAAAACGATTTTTTCGCTTGTGCTTGAATAAATTTAAAATTCATCTATTGATGTAAAATTGTTTGGTCTGAAGAGACGGGATCTGGTTGGTACCGTAATATAAGTTATTACCATACAGAATTATTATTGTTATTATTAATTACTTTCTTTAATTAAATTCATTTCATTTTTTGCTTTGAGAAATTCCACATTGGACGAAACGCTTCAGTAAAAACTACAGTTTTCCTATTGTCATTTATACTTATAAATATTGTCTTTTCTACAGATTAACTCTGAGAAATTTTCATATATATATATATATATATATATATATATATATATATATATATATATATATATAGAGAGAGAGAGAGAGAGAGAGAGAGAGAGATTAATTAATAATAGTAGTTATAGGGTAATTAGTAATACTTGTATCTCTAAACCATTATGATTTCCCCACCCTAAAAGTTTTACAATCTAATTGAGTCTAAATTATTTAGCTTTTGGCATTAAAATAACCCAGAGGTTGATATAGCGTTAAACAAAATCAACAAATTATAAGAATAGTGTAAATATATGCCACGATTCTTGACAAAATTCGAAGTGTCTGCAGTGCAATTAATCCTGACATGGCGTCTAGACAAGTCACTTTATCATCAATGTGTCGTCGCTTCCCCCTGTCTTTTTTAAAAAATATTTTCATTGCAATTTTTCTGACAAGCATTCCTTCTTTGTACCTTGACTGCGTGATTTTAAGCGCAATATTAGCTTAGCAGCTAACTGTCATCATTTTCCTGTTGAAATTGTTAGATGGAAATCTATACGTTCTATTTTAATAATTACTTTTCTCGTACATCTCGCCTGTCGTACTTCCGGTTTCTTAATTCCCTGCCACCTACAATCTCCAGAGCTTTACACACATCAGCAATCGCCATCTTCTGTTTACTTGGACCCTAATCTTTTATTGTCCTTTCTCTCCATTAAAGTCCTTTCATTCTCTTCCTCTCACTGGAGTCATTCCCTTGACATCGCTAATATTGTATATATTTTTGACTCCCTCGGCAATTTTTAATTTTTTTTATTAGCGCTTATTAGAATTTTAATAAAACCCAAATACATAAAATTGAATTTAGACATTTTCTTTATTCTTGAGAATTGACAACAAAGATGCTAAACACATTAAATATTAATATTTAAATATTAAATACTAATATTTAAATATTAATATTAAATATTAAATTAAATATTAATATTTAAATATTAATATTAAATATTAAATTAAATATTAATATTTAAATATTAATATTAAATATTAAATTAAATATTAATATTTAAATATTAATATTAAATATTAAATTAAATATTAATATTTAAATATTAATATTAAATATTAAATTAAATATTAATATTTAAATATTAATATTAAATTAAATTAAATAATATTTAAATATTAATATTAAATTAAATATTAATATTTAAATATTAATATTAAATATTAAATTAAATATCAATATTTAAATATTAAAAACATATTTATTAGAGGGAATAAAAACTTGTTTTCATAGTTATTTATGAAAGTATAATTACTAAACATTGGTTTTTAGTTCATTTACATATTTTGATAATTTTTATAAATTTTTAATAAAAAGATTTCTTCTCAAAATTATTTATTTATAAAATGGTAAATATTTTTTTTTATAAATGGTAAACAATAAATATAGCATTGAATCATATATTTTTATAATCTTATAAATAAAAAATTGTAGCCCTTCATCCTCCCCAGCCGTCCAAGACGTCCAATACCCGCTGTTGATAGATGGCGGTGATCATTTTGATCCAGATCCGACCTTATACCACGTTGTAATTAGTTTTGATAAGAAGGCAACCGTGATCTAATCATCGTCACTCTCCTCGTATTGGGCTGGTTCAAGTAGGATGCAAAGAAGAAAAGGAAACTGGAATAAAAAAAAAAATACTAGTTTTATATAAGGTTCTTCATACAACAGTTGGTTTACAGTCTAAGAATTTGCATGCATGCCGCACGGCGCAGTAGAAGAATTCGGTATTTCCTCCTCCTGTCATCTTCATTGTTTTAGATCCTGAGAATTAAATTAATTCTTAATTTTGGGCATCTCCCTTTTACGGGTGATGGTTACAGGCATAACGCCGCATAACTTACACTTCCTCTTATTACCATCTCACACTAATACTCCGCAGTGGGCGTGAGTAGCTCCTCCAACTTCCTTGGTGTCTCATCTGCGCCTACCACTTCGGCAACTCTCCAATTAAGGGTTGTTGACTGCGTTGGGGAGAAGACAAAAGAAAGATTAATTCTAAAAGAAAGATTAATTTTTTTTTTTATTTACGGAGAAATAAAAGCTTTCCATTCATATTTTTCATTGTCCAAAACTGACACACAGTCAATTCCAAGTGCAAAAAAAAATCTTTGCACGTTATCCCACGTTTTCCATTGTCCAAGACTGACACACAATCCTAGCTGGCTGTCTACGCCTTTTTGGGGTTAATCAGGGGTCACTCAGCAAGTGAATTCTTGTCTCCGAATTATGGTTTTAAATCATATTCTATTTTCTCTCTGGACTTTTCATAGCCCGTAATTTTAGCTGTGTGTGATCAACCAATCTTAACAGATCTTGACATATGACCTGTCGTAGTTGGAAGTTGTTTTCTCTGCCACTCATCTGATTCTTGGTCCTTTTGATAAACAAAATCCTCCATCTATCCCACGGGATTTTATTGGTATGCCGTTCGGGCTATACATTAACCCTTGTTTATTATTTACCAGTAACAAATAGTCACACATTGCCGAGGGTGAAAATGTATACAATAAGAGCAGGGAATAGCTGTTCTTTTAATTCAGCATTTATTTTTCGGGCACAATGGTTAAACATTGCCCCAAATTAATTATCAATGAACAACCTTGATTTTTAATTACACTTTAATTTACAAAGCTAAACATCAATTGTAGGAAGAAAGAATATAGAGTTGTCAGCAAAAAAGATGACCCCCCCCAAAATATGAATTACAAAATAGAAATGACAAAATCAAACAAGTACAAAATTTTAAATATCTAGGAAATCCTAAAGAGTATTAGGATAGTGAAAGATGCCTTCCAAAACCTAAGAAAAGTAGTAATAAATAGGAAAATCTTGTTAGAAACAAACATATACTGAACTGTTATATAATATCAGTCTTCCTATATGGTAGTGAATGCTTGACAATTTTCTCACACGAAGAAAAGACTTAAGGCAACTGAAATGTGTTTCTACAGTATAATGTTGAGAATACCATAGGCTGAACATGTGAGCAATGACGAAGGTTTTAGTAAAATGGAAAGAAAAATGGACACTTAAACGTAACATCAGAAAGTGATAGTTGAAATTTCTAGGGCACATAAGAGGTTTAAGAAAACTCAACACTCACAGGACACAGTGAAAGCAGAATGGAACAGAGAAGAAAGCTACCCAATGAGATTGTTGACAGAACATGAATTAGGAGATATAGCGAAAAGACACAATTTACTAAGAGCTATAAAGAGGGAAATTGTGGAGAGCCATGATAGACAACGTCCGGAAGGGACACGATACATAGAAGGCTAAGAAGAAGAAGAGGAAGAATGAGCTTGTGTAAATTGTTGACAAAAGGAGGATTAGGAAACATGGAGGAAAGAAAAAATGTAATAAGAGCCATGAAGAACAGTAAATTGTGGAGAGCCATGATTGCCAGGAGGAAGAAGATGATTCTCTTGATATGTTTCAAAACTCACATATGAAATAAATCAAAATATTCCTAGAAATAGTCGAGAGCCGGCTTAACATGCTGAATCTTACATAGCAATTGCAGGACAGTTAGTAGCACTTGATGGGGTCCGATTTCTCTGTAAGTAACATCATTATATCTTATGCACAGGATATCTTCAGAATGTGGGCGATCATGGCTATGCACAACTTCCTAAACTTTGAAACTCAGAATAATGTTGGTCTCTTTACTTTTCCTCCCATTTCCTATTCTGTCATCAATTTATATAATCTCATTTGGTATGCTATTCACCATTTTCCACCGTCCCTTCGATATACCCTCTGAGTGCCACATTTTCCAAACTTTCTTTCCTCACTATGCGTTACAGAAATTTCAACTGTTTTATTCTGATATTAAGTAAAAGCGACTTTTTTTGTCTCCAATTTCCTTAAAACTCTTTGTTGCTCAAATACTTCGACCAAAAAACTCTGTACAGGACAATATCTCTATCTCTTCAAAACTTCTCTTCATCCGTGAGGAAATTGTCCAGCATTCGCTGCCATATACGAAGATTGATATTATACAGTAGTTCAACATTTTTATTTGTTTCTGTCGATCTTTTCTCGTGTTTTTGTTTTGTTCTGAGTATGACGATAAACTACACCCGGCAACATGTTATTGGGGGGATGAAGGTTTTGAATAGCGTGGAACCACCTGTTAATTGCAGTTCTTCGCAGGTCTACCCTGCTCCAGGGTGGCAGCATATGTCAGGGTCCAAGTTATAGGCAAACAGTGAACCTCTAAACAAAATACCATGAAAGTATAAAAATACCAGCAAGCAATTTTTATACAAAAAAATTACCAACAATAAATATTTATAGTAAAATTACCAACGATACATTTTATAGCAAAATGACTAAATAAATTTTATCAGTACTTGAAGGCATACAACTGCGTTAAAAATATATTTAGCTGAAGTCATATAATTGTGTTCAAAAGTATTTAGATTTCAGCTTTAAATAGTCCACAGAGATTGATATACCAGCAAAAATCAACATACAAACATGAAATAATTATTTCATGACATTAATCCATATAATATCCTACAATTTCTTAAAGAAATGAAACTGTTCCAAATTATATCTTCAAGAAAACTACAACATAAAACACACGTGTCACCACCTCTAGTAATTGTGTACACACAAACGTGTATATTTACAAAAGTTGAGTACCATCTACCATGTATCCAATTGTTAAAGCAGAAGAACATACATCACATTTATTTCTTCAAAGCTCTCAAAAAATCTAAATTCCGGCATTAAATGGCCCACGAGGCGAAAAGAGAGCTAGACATTCATAACTTCTGCTGATATAGCCGAAAGGTGGGCCACGAATGGAAGGTTTTGTGACTAATCCCGAATTTAATTTTATTTTTTCACTGCATATTTTATTAATATTATTAACTTTATTAATTTCTTGATTTTCATACAAAAAATAGAGTTAGCACCACCCTTGATTTCTAAACGTTTTCTCTTTAAATAACAGCAGCGTCCGTTTCAAATTAAACTTTATAAGTGTTATTTTCAAACTTTTTCCATACTTAAATGTTAATCTGGGCCTAAAGTCAAATTCAAAATTAAACTACAGTTCATTTAAATACTTAGCAACAATAATGATCCAACATAACAATAAAATATCTCGCGATAACCAGAAATATTAAAAAAGCACTGTAAATCCAAAAATAATACCCGACGATTGCAGACAGCATGAAACTCCGAATTGTGTGATCAATGTAGGGCATTATGTATATTATTAATAATCGTATCAATATTTATTTATTTATGTTTCATGTTCCATTGTATAAAGAGAGATAAGCTTATATTTTCCTCATGAAGAGAGTTAAAATATTTTCTTGATAACGTTAGATAATATAAAGATTTTTCTCTTCAACCATCAAAACAAACCATATAATATTAATTATTAATGTGTATTTATCTATATATTTCCTGTCCCGTCTGAAGGCTTAATAAGGCAGATTGAAATACAAGCCGTAATAATAAGCATTTATTTACAACTAACAATGGACTTTCAAATAAATACATCACGGTTTTTTTTGGGTTTTTTTTTATTAACGTTGCCGTAGAAAATGCATCCGTCACTATATATTTTATCTGAATATGTGAATTACGGCATCTTAGATTCAATTCATTAAAAAAATATAGGTTATCTCTTGCCGATAGTAAGATGAGTCTATTATAATCTGAAGATAATGCGTATGACCCAAATTTAGGCGTGAAAGAGAATTCAACCGCCAATTTGAGACCCCGAGACAATAACGAACGGATCAGTCGTGTCTCCAGCCCACACCAAGAAGAGGCGGTACTGAATGATGCAAAAACAATGAAGCTATCGTAAGAAGAATGAGAAGTAAACAGATAAGTGTTCAATCAATTTCATACAGGTACATGTATTTGATATCGTCTCCGATGTCATGAGTTTTAACTAACTAAAAGAATACGTTTTTAGCAGTCCTCTATTCTCTTTCCGTTGTGTAATGTATTTTTTAAAGTCTTTCACCCCAAGCAAGGCGGGAAGCCACTAGCACGCAATGGGTTGCAGAGAGTTGGAGCGAGAGCAAAGAGGAGTGATAGAGGAAAGGATGAAGAGAAGGATAGGGGATAGATCAGGGCATCTGGAGATGTCGATTGACATTACATTTGAAGAGTTGGAGATTATAGCTATCCGGAAAACAAGAAATGGGGAGGGAGTACCACAGGCGAGAAGTGCGAGACATGAAGCTATTAGAGTAGAGGTGACGGCTACATTTAACAGTTTCGACAGTGAAAGGGTGAGAGCGAGATGCCAGCCTCGCAGGGCGCTTAAATTCATGAAATCTTGGAACCAGTGAAAGCAGCTCATCGGGGCAGTTACCATGAAAGTATTTGTAAAAAAAAGGACAGAGGCAGGCAACGGCACGTCTGTGAGAGAGCTACTGTAGACGAGATGACAGATCAGGGCCAATTACATTGCATATCAGTCTTTAGATTTTATCAAGGACCTTGAGACAAACAGAAGGGGCTCCAGATCATATATGGCAGCAATACTCCATACAAGGACGAATAATTGATTTGTAGACTAGAAGGATCGACTCCGGCGAGAAAAATTTCCTGGTGCGGCACAGGGAGCCAATATTCCTTGCGGTGGACGAAGCTATTGACTCAATGTATTTGTTTCATATTTTAAACTGCTCTATTATCTCAACTTTATTCACCAAGCCACGACTCAGTTTGGGGAGGCGTTAAATTCCTACACCCCCTCTAAATGTATACCTGAGTAACTATTATGAGATAAATTTTGAATTAATATTGTTAGCTTAAATACAAACTCTCATATTATTTAAATTCATTTAGTTTTGCATTGTTATCCAAGATTCAACACAAACTTGGTCTATAAATGTCGAATTAAATTTAAATAATTCCCTAAGTTTTACATTATTTTCTGCATTAAGGAAATGTATCCCCGGTGAACATGGTAAATTTTCTTGAAGAAAGGAGATTAGAAAGAAAACGATGCGGCGATTACACCTATTTCAGGATATATATATATATATATATATATATATATATATATATATATATGTTGAACAATGGATGTCTGCCAAGCCTGCCTATCATGATTTCGAAGCTGTTCTCAAGTCCACTCGATCCGTTAAATTCTCGAGACCTGATATCCCCCCACCATCCTTGGAACTCAACAAACGCGGCAGATTACCTTTCAAAACAATAATCTTCCTTCTCCTCTTGTGGATCCGGGAAAAGGAGGAAGTTCCATCAGATCTGAAGGATGCGAATATCGTCACCATCTTCAGGAAAGGAGATAGCAATCCTCTATTCTCTTCTCGTTGTGTAATGTACTTCTTATATAATGTATGCGTTTTAAACTGTTCTATTGCCTCAACTTTGTTCATGAAGCCACGGCTCAGTTTGGGGAGTCGTTAAATTTTCCACATCTTCCTAAAAACGTATTTGCAAGTAAGCAAATTTGCATAAGATATACACAATTTCGCTAAACGTAAAAAAGCATTTGCTTTCTGTATATGTGTGAGCAGTTTGCGGAACTCCTAAAACAATTTTGTTGGCATGATGACAGAGAATAAAAAAATCGAGACAGATTTGAGCATAAATGCGTCGAGAAAAAAATATACCCGAGTCTGCTGTCTTTCTTTTTATAAATGAAAAAAATATAAAAGTAATTTTTTTTTTTGTAACGGACAGTGTCCATTAATGATCAAGTATAACACAAGACTTCAATGTTATGATAAAACAGTATTTCATTATATATTTAATAACAAAGAACTAAAAGTCAACCAAAGATAATTTTCCATTTCAGTGAATACTTTGTTAGTAGCGTAGCTCGGATTAACGTTCGTTAAATCCTAAATCAAAACCCAAATCATCGACGCACAGTAATTCACACTAATCCGACTGGATAATTCCACTCAATAGTCACTCATTAATCCCTCAGAAATCAGTCCAGTCAGTCGCCTGGTACCGCTATTTATACACCTAAGATAGGTACCTCTACCAAATCGCTAAAAAAAGAGCATAGCCTGATGAAAAGGACGCCAAACTTGACGAAAACAAAATTCTATCGTCTAAATGCTTATGTTTTTATGAAGAGGATAGACCAAAGTTTTTTTTTAATCATTTTTTAAAATGTTTCCTTCTTTTTAGAACAATCTAAATTTTGATTAAAAAAACCTTGTTTCTCTTTGTACCAACAGGGGCTAGTAAATAACAGATAATTTTTAGCACGTTTTTTTTTATGTATGACACACATTAATTTGGAAAATCTTGCAAAAATAAAAATAATTGTCGGATGTTAATGAAGCTTTCAGAAACTATTCACAGATGATCGAAATTATCTCTATCTTATAAAAGGCAGTATGTGTGTGTGTGTAACGAATGCACGGCTGCAATTTTCGACGGATTTGCACCGAAATTTAAATACACATGCTCCAAGTTAGCGGGAAGGCCAAGACCGACTTTGAATTTTCCAACTCCCATTGATAGTGGAAATAATCGATTTTTTCATGCTTCTACGGCAGTTTTCATGTAGTTTGCGGCCATTTTTTACTGGCCAGAGTGAGAGCCTATATCTGGCTGCCACGAATAGGCAGGAAGATTCTATTGGCCAGCGTGAAAGCCAACAGCTGACTGACACGAATGTTAACTAGCATGCTAGCATGCAAAAAAAATCGATAGCAGCATTCATCACAAGTGGGAAAAATTTAAATCTGCATGGCACTTTACTCCAATTGGCTCATTCGCTTGCTTAAACTTAACGTTGATTCTGATTCCGCAGAACTGGGTAGGGTGTGAAAAAGTATTTGTTGGTAATATTCTTTTTTCATACGGTTTTTCCAGTTACGAGTCCTTTTTTAAAGCTGATCGTTTAATGTTTTGTATAGACCTTAGAAAAAATTCGTGTGAGATAGGCAAGAAGTAAGGCATGTAGCAACATCCGCACGGCAAAGGGCACTCCTTTAAAGGCAAGGAAGGGCAAAAATATTTTAAGTCAAGTGATAGCGATTGCTGTATGAGTCGTACGATTTTTGAATCAAGTACGGGCAACGCCGGGTCATGCTGCTAGTTATAAATATGTTTTTTTTTTTTATTAAAGTCATGGCAGAAATATTTTTTTATATTTATTACCCCCTCATAACTAATTTTATGAAAACTCTAGAAATTCAGGTTTCGTGATTACAATAGTTAAAAGCACAAGGCTTTGAGGAATGCAAATCATGTTTTTTTTTTCTAATTGGACCAATTGTACCTGAATATCAGCTCAGAATTGTAACATACAAAACTCAATAAAACAAAGATATTATTTAATTTCAAATGTTTTTATTTGCTTTTAGTTGTTTTTGTAAATATGAACAATATTTTCTGAAAGCAAAAATGTTTTTCGATGAAAAATGAATTTTTAATACAATTATTTATTTCTTAATTATAATAGATTTTTACATTTAAGTTGTTAAAATATAAAATTAGTTAAAAGCCGCATCGGGTTTCCTAAGTCTCCTTATGAGATAGATCTTTTTTTAGTGCGTTGTAAATTGTATCATTTTGACTAATCAGAAGATCCGCAGTAATTAAGAAATGTAATTTTGTGTTTATAATTGGACTGTAATTATAAAGTACGTAAGACCAACCAGAATACAATTAAGTTGCGTTATTTGAGTTAAGCATTGTTCTCCGCTGTTTAGGCCTTTACTTTTGCGAAACACGTATGGAGAAGTTAATTTGATTTTTAAATTTCAACTTAGAAGGGTAACTACAAGTATCAGTATCATCTTATGAAAATTATATGATCTTATTTTTATATTAATCTCAGTTATGACATTTTTCCATAAATGAAATATCAAAATTAACAATAAAATGAATGGAAATGCAAATAACACAGTAAAATATAATAAATGTACATAAAATTATAGTATTTTATGTACGCTTCTGATAAAATGTCATAAGAAAGGTACCTATAAATTAATTAGATACCTTTTTTATGAAATTTAATCTCACTATTAACAGTCGTATTTTTTCATTTCTTTATAATATATTTTCCTTAAAGCATCGTAAACGTAAAAATGAAAGCTAAGTACAAAAAAATAAAATAAAATAAAAAAATTAGAGCGCTGAAAGTTTTCCTCAAAAATAACGAGGTAAATAATTTGTTCACTTAAATCTAAATAATTTCACTTCCTTCCATCCGTAGAAAGAATTATCCTCCCGTAAGTTATCTAAACGTCATGAAAATATCTTTCGTCACCTGTGAAGTGGCGCGAAAGGTTATGACTTGCTTTGTTTTATTTTCAAATTACATTTTTTCGGCGCAGAAGCTAAGTTAAGCTTGTTTCAAAATATTTTAAATAAACATTATAATTTCTGATTTTATTAAAATAAGTTTTGAAAAAATGATAATTGATTTCTGAAAGAATTTCAAAGTTAGATTTTCATCTTTTTTATAAAATGGAAAAAAAATGCTTGAAAATGATGGATTATCTGTCCTTTTTTTGACAAAAAAACAAACAAACAAGATTTTAACGGAAATTTCGGACGTGCTAGGAACGATTAAAAAATGTCAAAAAATACCCCCAAAATACTTTGATCTTTCCACTTTAATAATAATATGAACATTTGACGATAAAATTTTGTTTTCGTCATGTTTGGCGTCTTTTTCATCATGCTATGCTCTTTTTGTTTACATTTCGTGGAGGTACCTAACCTAACAGAAAACATATTCATAAGGCCAGAGTGTCACTCTTGAACGCCAGTGTCAGTAGTTACTCATTTTCTTCCTATATGACAAATTGTTTGCCTTCACAGTTAAGTAAGATTGATACTGGAATGGAGGTATCCAAAAATATTTATAAAAATATTTTTGCCTTCACAGTCCAGTGAAGATGTCATTGATCCAATGAGGTGTCCAAAATATTTATACAATAATTTTGCCTTCACATTTCAGTTATTAATCCAACGCGGCGTCCATATATATATATATATATATATATATATATATATATATATATATATATATATATATATATATATATATATATATATATATATATAATTTTCGATCTTCGCCTTTCAGGGAAGTAATCCGGACACGGGACACGAAGAGTCCAAATATAATTAACAATAATTTTTTGCCTTCTCCAATGTGGGGTCCAAAGTCATTTTTGCTTTCACCGTTCAGTGAATTTATTATGAACACATGTGTCTAAATATATAAATAACATAATTTTACCCAACTTCCCCGTTCAGTGAAATAATCCGGACACGAGGAGTTTAAAATACAATTAAAAAAAAATAATAATTTTAATTAATTGTCTATTACTAGATAAAAAAACTACAATGAGTTAAAAGGTGTTAAAGTCTTTATTGACCCTAAGAGAATTTTAAAAAAATAATACTAATTTACGTTTGAATTGCTGGAGTAAGATAAAACTTGAAGGAAAATATTTTATAAAGGAAAAAGCCGTTATAGAAAATTCGAGATTTGGATGGTAGAATTCAGGAGATTTGTATCAAAGTCAAGCTGGATTTGGAGGAAAATGGTTTTATGACTGAACAAAGGAAGGAATTTGGTTTTTGAGTCAGTGTCAATAATTGGCTTGCTGATATTTTAAGGATTGTGTTCGAGAAATGAGCATTTCCCACGAAAGCGAAGCCGGTTCAATATCTGAGAGTCATTTAATGATCTCAACTCCCAATTTACAGTGCGCTACTTTCTAAGTTTGAATTTAAGAATTTTATAGCACAATTTAACAACTGCACTAATTCTATCACTTCTAAAAATGCAAAACTGGCCATCTTAAAGAGTTATTTAGCTGGTTATGCTCTACGGCTAATATCTTAGAAGACGACAATTACAAAGTGGCTGTGGGTCTGTTAAGGAAAGAATTTTTGGATTTGCCTTTTATAATTCATGAGATCTTCAAACAAATAATAACCAGTTCTCTTAAATGCGACCCCGATTTTGTGACTGTTAAACATTATTGTTGAAGTGAGGGCTGATTTATCCAAGATAAGAACATTGAATGCTGTGGATTTTTTTTGAGTCAAACTAATTCCGTCCTGTCCTGGGGAAGTCTTTAAATTACATTCATGGATGCATCATTCCTTAAACCGCATCCATTTCTTGGTCACATTCTAACCACTTATTGGCCATCCAAATACTGGCCAGCTTGGTCCGAAATATAATTGAATTGCAGCCACAGGCTGACCAGTCTTATTTAGGCCAAGCTTATCCTTGATCAAGACATTAAACTGTATCTATGTTAGTGATAATAAATCTTTAATTCAAATCTTCAATTATGAAGAAGAAATTAAGAATGGCTATAAGACTTAAAACAAATGCCAACATATACGTAAGAAAACAATTTACCCCAGGACAGAAATGTTAAATTTAAAATACAACATATTCACAAAATGCAGAGGGTCTCTTGAAATAATGCAAGATATACTGTTTATAATAAATAAAGAATAACTAAATCGGTATTGCCAGCGACAGACAGTTTTTCATATTCATCAGAACGTTCAAGCTAAGGGTTCTATCTGGAATTCATCTAAAACCTTCTGACCAGTACTGCCCTGGGTAAGAGTTTAAACTGCTTCCATTCATACACCAATTCTATCCTTGTCAAGACTTTAGACTAAATTCGGTGACGAGGCCCCGCTTGTGGCGTTACCTGCTGACTGTCATTACTCCCAGGTCCATTCTGACCCAGAGCGGTAGTACCTGTTAGGGTTTTCCTGGATAAGACATTAAACTGTTTATATACAATCCATTGGAAAATCCAACACAGCATAATTTCTTCATTGCACTGTATTTATCCTCATCGCTGAAGTTTATCAATACTTTAAAGAAATGATTCAGCAAGATGTATAAACAACATCAACAGGTCATAGCCAAAATAATAGTTCATCTTGAAGAAAACACTTCTCAAAAGAAGAACCAACTAAAGTACTCTTCAAACTACGCAAGTCAAAAGAAGTACCAACCAAAGTGAACTTTTAACTATCCTTGAACATTTCATCCGGCTCTTGATAACTGACTGTTATGGGAAGATTATATGGTTCAACTGAAGTAACAACAAATGTATCGTTTTTTAATCATGCACATATTCATAAAACATAAATGGTGGTCAACACAATTAGACTATACAATATATAATTAATAAAATGTAATGTCATGGAAATAAATACAAATGAGAAAAGAATGAGTAATGTCATTTTTTTAATTGGCATAAATAAACTTGAAATACTTTGACCCTTCTCCACCGTAAGGGCATTGAAGCAAGAGTGCGTATTTGCTTCTACCATCTTCTACATCTACCTGAACAAGAAGACATCGAGAACGCAGAGAACAACTTATGTAGAGGGCAACATGCGCTATAGGTCCACAAATCAATGTGACAAAGACAAATGTTCAGCTTTAACCAAGATCAGAACATCACCTTACCCCGGTGACAAAATCTCCAGCAAAGGACTACGCTTGGAAAAGTTTGAACTATTTTCATACCTTAGTAGTTTAATAACATAGTTCACTTCACAAAATCAACATCAAATTACCATACAACGCAAAAGTATTTGTATCACAACACATCTATAAATGTAACGAAGGTAAATTTAAAACTATATCAATATACTAAACAGACAATTATTCCTACCTATAAATACAAGAAAAACATTATAAAGAAATTTAAACCAGCACCAAATAGATCATAACTCCCCCCTCACAAAAACACACAAAATGCACACATAATGGCCAAATACAGTGGTCGAACCACTCACATGAATACGCAGACACTCACACATGGGTATCTGTGGATCACGAATATATATATATATATATATATATATATATATATATATATATATATATATATATGTATATTGGAAAAAACAAATAGACTACTACCAAACCTACACAACACAGGAAGAATGTGTATGTGTATGTATGTATGCATATATATATATGTGTGTGTGGAAGTATATATATATATATATATATATATATATATATATATATATATATATATATATATATATATATACTAATTTCTTATAATAAGACGGTATGTATGTATGTACGGAGAGGAATATACATATACATACACATTCTAGCAAAAACGCACATAAAAAACAAAAATTTAAACAGATCTAACAACATACAGGAGTCATTAAAAGATAAGAACACAGATATCATTCCTCACCCTTTCTCGGAACAATCTTAATTGTTTTATTACTCTTCCAGCAGAAGAACTTTCTCACCACCAGTTCAAGAAAGACATTTGTGTCACGACCACTTAAAAAAAAGAAGATTTAGCATCGAAAAATATGAGGAAAAGTAATTCATTTTAATAATATTTGGAAATATCCACTATTTGACTGAAGAAGGTCGCGTGACCCGAAAACGTGTTGCAAAACTATGGAAAATAAAGCATATTATATATTAAAAAAAAAAGAACACTACAATCAAAACCTTTGCGGTTTCTATCTTGTTTTTAATATATATATATATATATATATATATATATATATATATATATATATATATGATATGATAAAGAACAAGTAGGAAACAAATCTTAATCTAACAAGTCCTCATTAGTAGCACCGCATAAAGGTAGTAATATATATATATATATATATATATATATATATATATATATATATATATATATATATAAATTTAATGACAACAGACACTTTAAAATTAAAGTGTCTGTTGTTCATTAAATATTAGCTCTGTTCTTCATATTGAGCTCTCAGGATTTCACCCTCCTTGGATTTACCAATTCGGTTTACCAAATTCTTCATAACCAAATATATATACATATATATATATATATATATATATATATATATATATATATATATATATACACACACTCTTTAAATCCTATCTAGCTTTGTGTCTATGCTCAAATTTGTTCATGTGTATGAGTTTCTTCACATCTATCGATTGAGAAAAAGGTAGAGAGAGAAAGTGATAGATAGATAGATAGATAGATAGATAGATAGATAGATAGAAAGAAAGATAGATAGATAAAGAGAGAGAGCATTGAAAAGGAGTGTCACAGAGAGTGAGAGGGAGAAATAGATAGATAGGTATATATATATAGATAGATAGAGAGAGAGAGGAGAGACAGAGTGAGAGAAAATTGAAAGGGAGTGGTACAGAGAGCGAGAGAGACAGAGAGAGTGAGAAAGTGAGAGATAGAAATATATAATATTTCTGGTCATACCTATTTCTGTGTCGATGTTCATATTTTTTCCTGTGTTATGAGTTTCTTCACGTCTATCTATTGGGAAAATGGTCCAGAGAGAGAGAGTGTGAGAGAGAGAGAGTGAGTGAGAGAGAGTGAGAGAGAGTTATTGAAAGGAAGTGACGCCGATAGTGAGAATGGGAGAGTAAAATTGAGAGAGATGTGTAAGAGAAATATTTATGGAGCGGCAAATAATAGACCAAAGATATGCTTCGCACAGTTTTCTATAATAAATCTCTATTTGATTCTCAGCTGATAAATTCGTAACATAAATCTAATTTTGTAGGCGACAGAATTGTCTGATTTGATGAAAAGTTCGTTATATCGTCATGAATGTTTTTCACACTGGAAAATGTTGCTCGTGAAGAAAAAAGAAATATTGCTTCGATAACTTCTTCCTATGCTTCTTACCTCATGTTTTCCTACTCCACTTATTTATTCATTAAATCTCTATCCGTAGTTGATTATTGATGAGACTTTTTGTAATGGAGTTAGCAATCCTGTCTTATTGGCTCTCATTTCTAAGTTCGATCCACGCAGCGATCTCTACAATGTAAGAAGTTGCCATTTTAAGTTTCTTCTTCTTCTTGTTCTTCTTCTTCTTCTATGTACCGTGTCCCTTCAGGATGTGGGTGATAATGGCTCTCCGTAATTTCCTGTCCTTTGTAGATCTTAGCATATTTTGTATTGTTTCTCTCTCTCCTAATCCTTGTTGTTCCAACAATCCACACAATCTTATTCTTCTTCTTCAATGCACCTTTTCTCTTCAGGATTTTGGCGATCATGGCTCTTCCCAATTTCCTCTCCTTTTTCGCTCTTAATGAATATTGTCTATTTGATTTCTCTCAAAAGCTCTCTTCCGCCATCTATTCTCTCAAGTTCGCCCGATAGGTTATATATTGTTTTTCTATTTGAATCTCTTACAGTTTGGATGTAAATTCTTCTCCTTCTATATGCCATGTCTCTTCAGGACATAGTTGATAATATCTCTTCACTTCGGATTCTATGTATAAGTGACCTTTTTGATTCCATTTTCCTTAAAACTTCCTCGTTACTTACATGTTCAGTCCATGATATTCTCAGCATCCTTCTGTAGAAACACATTTCTGCCGTTTCAAGTCTCTTATTCGTCTGCGAGGAAATTCTCCAGTATTCACTGCCATAAAGAACTAATATTACATAAAGGCACAGCACTCTTTGTTTCCTTTTTTTTAATACCTTGCTTAGCTTTTGGAAGACATCTTTCGCTATTCTAGTGCGTCTTCGGATTTCACCGTCACATTTTCCGTCCTCTCTTAAAACACTTTCCAAATATTTAAAGTGAAATTTTCGTACTTGCTTTATTTTACTATTTCCAATTCATTCTTCGTATATCGAACACAGGTCTACAGAGATAATCTTACTGTTAGATCAAATTTGTACTTTTACCGATCGTTTTTGTTTCTTTTCTAATGCTTTCTTCAAACTATAAGGTGAATCATAAAGTGATGTCTGCCTTTGATAAAGGTGACATTATTTTTTTTTCCAGATACGGCGCGTTCAAATGAACTTGTCACATAATTCTGAGGTAAGGCCTTGAAATCTTTTGGTTGCATTTGCCAAGCGCAGCAATTTAGTGCTCCCGATATATATATTTATTCCGATGAGAGTTGTTTTTGTTTATTTTTAGATTTTATTTATTTATTTTTGAAGAGTCTGACATGGAAATAGGGTTGAATATCCACTTTTTACAAGCTATATTTTATTCAGTAATAAACGATCGCTGGTTCTGCAGCTATTTCAACGTAATCGCCGTTTTATCCGTATGGCGTCATGGCCTGTGAGGAGATTTTTGTCTGAAATAAAAATGGAAAAGAAAAAATACACTTTGATGCCAACGAAATCTGGCCATAATTTCTCACTTCGGCAATGTTTAGTGAATTGACCAAAAAAAAGAAAGAAAATAAAAACAACAAAACAAAAAAAAAACAAATAAAAAATCCAGAAAACTGTATAAGATTCTTGATTATCAAAAATTCACAAAGATTCTGCTATCTTGCAGTCTGCTTATTTTCACACACATACACAAACATGTTCATTCTAACGTAAGAAAATACATGAATGTGCTGATAGTTGTATGTGCACTATACCCACATACACACACACACACACACACACACACACACGCGCGAGCGCGCACAACGTAGTATATAACCATACCACATGACAAAAAAGAAAAATAATGAGCCAATCGAATCTATAGAGTCAGTAGTGAAAAATTCAGTAGACGAACTCACTTTTAACTGTATTGCCTTTCGGCTGACCCTGACCACAATGTGTTAGTATTCAATCTAGGCCCAAGGTCATAGTTGCAAGTTCCAATGACTCATCTGTATATATATATATATATATATATATATATATATATATATATATATATATATATATATATATATATATATATATATCATATGTGTTTATAGACCTTCTCTCTATCACTCTTTTTATAGACCTTCTCATACACACACACACACACAAAAGTTTAATTTAAACTCCAACGTCTAAAAAAGGACATTCAGGTGAATGTTCGTTTCAAATAAGTTAAACATAAAACTTTTCTTCGTCAACTAAGTTTAAATTGAAACAATTCAATTTCCTTTTTACATCTCAATTGTCCTGTTTTGGATATATATATATATATATATATATATATATATATATATATATATATATATATATATATATGTCTGTGTGTATGGATATATTTGTGTGTGTGTGTTTGTGTATTTTATGTTTATACGTTATTTTCATAGATACAAATATTTAAGTAAAAGCTCTGCTTATCTATAAAAATAACGTATAAACAGAAAATGTATTAAAATAATTGGCAGACGTAGTACATTTCAATATATATATATATATATATATATATATATATATGTGTGTGTGTGTGTGTGTAAATTATGTTCAAATAACAAAATGAATAAAAAGACAAATGTAAAAACATTTGCCTTGTCCCTCAGATGAAAAAAAAAAACACGTCGCCTAAGAATATTTTTTTTTTTCTTTTTTCATTTATATATATATATATATATATATATATATATATATATATATATATATATATATATATATATATATATATATATATGTCAAATAGCTGTTTTATTATAGAATATGAAAAAGATGTGTAGGCAAATGTATGTGTATATGTATATATATATATATATATATATATATATATATATATATATATATATATATATATATATATATGTGTGTGTGTGTGTGTGTGTATATGTGTTTGTATGTGTGTGTGTTAAACACTGTATGGCCATGTGTGTGTGTGTATATATATATATATATATATATATATGGATTATTCACATGTGTCTTTGAACATAGAAATATACGTCCTTGCTGGATTAGACAATTGTTATATTGATCTTCATATATTTATATTTGATTTGTAACCTGTAGTCGATATTAAATTTGTCAAATTTTCTCAATTACAAAGCGGCCCTTTAAGTAAACGCAATTTTACTTTCCTTCATCCCATCTCTCTCCCCGACCTCCTCTTTCCCTTCCCCTCCCTATTATTCTAGCATTAAATTGTCGATGGTGTGTGTATGTCACCACGAAATGTATCTTTATGCATTAGACATCCGTCGACATTCATTCTCTTCTCTTATATAAAACCCTCCCCACCACCTCTCCTAAAATTCTCTCTGTTAAGGTTCAATCTCCCCCCTCCTCATATTTACACTTTCTCTAAATTCTGTTTTCTCTTCCGGAGTGTTTTTCTGTTTTCATTTTTGAATTTGTAGGTCTGATGAATTGGATCGTATTTACGATTCCAATGGAATAAATTATGACCATGGAATATTAGTGTTTAAGCCTTTTTATTATATCCTTACTCTGTCCTAGACATTGAGTTCTACCTGGATTCTTCCTCTTGAAATTTTTTTCTGAAAATATACATGTATGGGTATTTATATATTTTGCATTCGTATGTATATTTTCCACTAATATTATCTCTCTCTATATATATATATATATATCTGGATGCGTATTCATATGTTAAATTGTGTGTATACGACCAGTATGTATAGATGTATGAACGCGTGTGTCTATGTGAATGCACATGTGTGCGTATTCATGTATGTGTATATGCATATGTATGTATATATATATATATATATATATATATATATATATATATAGTTTTAAGGTGTGGTATATTTATGAGATAATATAAATGTATGCATGTATATATATATATATATGTATGTATGGCTGGATATATGAGTGTGTGTATGTATGTGCTTATATGTTTATGTGCATGTATGTATATATGTATGCACAGGTATATATATATGTTTTTATGCGCAACGCATATTTGCTTTTTCACGTTTTTTACACACACGCACACACAAACATATATATGATAATTTTTTTAGATTAGATGATGATGACGATAAAAATTTAATTTACTTTCAACGTATTTCACTGGCTGTAACTTTGTATTCCCTCTGCCACCCCTGCTCGCACCTTTTTGTTTTCTCCCACCCTCATTACGACTTACCTCTTCAAGGATTCTAGGTCAAATCTTTTATTCATTTCCTATTGTAATTTTAAATAAATTGTCTGGATGATTTCAACCATTTTATAACTCTTACCTCTTCAAGGATTTAAAAAAAAAATTTTTAATTATTACTGAACTCTTTAAAGATATATTGAGTTTTTTCCTTTCATATATATATATATATATATATATATATATATATATATATATATATATATATATACTAGGTCTTCAGGATTAAATTCAGAGTTCTCCTCCTACACAGGTTGTCACTCAAAACTATAGAAGTCATAACTTTCAGGTAAGTGAATGAACTCGACTGGAATTCGAACTTGGCTCTCTGATTTCTCAATTCCCAATATATGCATACATATATGTATATATTACACCGGTGACATCTACGCTTATTCTAAGAGTACATCAGGGAAATTTCAAAGACTAGAATTTTAGGGTTAGCAATTTTAAGGAAACAAAATGGCGACAATTTCTGCAAAACGGTTCTCCCAAATTATTGGAAACACCTGACATTTGTCATACTAAATAATGGATATTTTATTAAATACTGAATTTTTTTTTCCTGATATGTGTCCAAATATTTTCTGGTTTCTTCCTGTTTATAAATGTATATGCAAGTAATCTTTTTTTCTTCTCTTTCTTTATCGTATATCCCATGTATTTATTATATTTCCTTCAAGTATTAGGTTAGTAACAATAAGATAAATTCATATTTTCTTAAAGTTCCTGTGTCTCGAATATTTTTTCGTATCATTATATCTTCATATGGGTAATCGACTCATTCAACGAGTACGAACATCGCTGACAAGTTTAATCAAAGTTATTGGTTGACGTGAGAATGGCAATGTCTCTTGAAAACTGCACGTGATTTGCAATTACTGTTTTGTACAAGGCCTGGTCTCTTTTGTAATAACTGATCAGCTTTTCAGTTTTTAGGTGACCGGTGATAAAGGAGCAGTCTGTATAGTATTTCGAGTGTAGAAATGATCATAATTCTACACACACAGACACACACACTAATATATATATATATATATATATATATATATATATATATATATATATATATATATATATATATATATATTTCATTTAGAACAACGAAATCAACTTTTAGGTGACTAAATAGGAGAACAGAACTGACGAACGATCAAAATATAAAATCTTTTTCAATAAAATTTAGCAAATCAATTCAGTTCAGTTCACTTAATGTATATTTCTCAGTCTTTCATCAGTATGACATGCTAGGTATCCAAAAACTCTCGAATGGCCACTGATAAGACTGGAGAACCAACAATTTGTCATTCCTCCTTAGGTTTTTTTTTTATATCCTCAAGGATGAGTATAATATCCCGGATAGCACTCTCGAAATCATCTGCATTATAATTCAAGTCCAAGCAAAGATAAAGCAGGAATAACTCGTCGAAGGTCAGCAGCTATGGCCTCAACAGATCTTCCCAGCGTTGCATCGTCAAGATAGCATATATTGAAAGGAGAGGCAATGGAACGAGCTACCCCGTCAACAGCCATCGTAAATAGTAGCGGACCAAGTGGATCACCTTCTTGGTGGATTCCAGTAGCAGAAGAGATAATATTTTCGGAGGCGATCAACATACTTGGATGACTATACGAAAAATGAGCCAGTTTAAATATGGAAGGAGTCCGTTGATGGCAAACTTCTAATGTATGATCCCTTCTGATGCTATTGAAAGCGTTTTTCATATCCAATTTTAATAAGATACGGCGGGGATACTTGCTGATGCACTCTCGAAAAATGATCTTGTGGCATGAACCGTGGCTTCACATCCGTATGCCTACCCCGAGCTGGAGAGGTCGCAATTCATGTCCTATCTCCTTCACAACAACACTACAAGCAATTTTTGCCGCGAGTCGACGAAAAATGTTACCAACAGCGATAGGGCGGATACCTCCATCTTTGGTTTATTTTGGTTTTTTTTTAAGCCTTTAAGATGGCTGAAAATATTAAGTCACGAGCATGTTATGGATCTTTTAAAATGTTCACCAGCTTCGGAAGTGTGGGTAGAAATTAAGTCCTTGATGTGACCAGGTCGAGGCCGTCCACACCTCCACTGTTGCTTCCTGAAAAAGATTTCAGAGCGGCAACCATCGCTTCCTTTGAGATTTCAATATTTGAATCATTTTTTTCCATCTGAACAAATCTGACATCTGATGGTGGCGCAGAAAGTTTCCGACGGAGAGCTGAGAGAACTTCTGGTGCAGTAGCTAGTATAGTATCGGGTGAGGCCAATACTCTAACTGCAACTGAGACATCACCCTCGATCAACTTAGCATTGACGAGCGCACAGAGTCTCTTAGAATCGTCGACTGTAGATAAAGAATGAAATCTATTAGGATTAAAAGATTAGAAAATTCGGTGGCATTTATTTTAGACGAATTCATTAAAGAAATGTTATTTTTCATAATAGATGAGACAGATGATGTAGGGTCTGTATTGTAAGGAATGCCGAGCACAAGTGTTGCGAAAGAGAAAAGGTGATCTTAGTCAAGCGAGCTGTTCAAGATAAATGCCTGGTCTATGGCGGCAGCAGGGATTCTGATAGATTTAGGGATGCCTGAAGAGTGATGTTTCCCTCAAAACTTCACTGGCATCTATTCTTTTAATCTGACTCGAGCAAGCATTATTCGTGAACTTTTGTTCGCCGATGACGCTGCGATCATGGCCACCTCAATCGAAGAAGCTCAAGCACTCGTTAATCGTTTTCCCACCGCTTGGAATACATTCGGATTAACTATAAGCATAAAGAAAATTGAAGTTGTCCATCAATCAAGGCCTACACCTAAGTAGGTCAGGGGTGTAAAACAAAAACCACCTGCCCATACCTTTCCAATCATTCCCATTAATGTTGGCAGCAACAACCTGAAATACTGAAAATATTCACGTACTAAAGAAGCAAAGTCAATTCAAGTGCTTCTTTGGATGACGAGATAGTTAACCAAGTGTCAAAGGCAATCAATGCCTTTGGGAAGCGTAAGCATCGCCTATGGGATCGTCGTGGGATTTCACTGAAAATGAAAATCTGTGTCTATCGAGCAGTCATCCTAACCAAATTTCTTTATGGGTCAGAATCGTAGACGCCATACAGGACGCACATCAATCAACATGATGCTTTTCATAAATGCTGTCTTTGTTCAATATGCAGTTATACACTATCTATCTATCTATCTATCTATCTATCTATCTATCTATCTATCTATCTCAACCTGCTCATTATGCATGTATGTGTATGTATGTATGCATGGATAGAAGGATGTAGTCGTTGTGTAATTTATAGCGGTTAGGAATGAGAAATCGAAGAGTCGAGTTTGAGTTCTAGTCGAGTTCATTACATTCATTCATCCTGGGAAAGATCCCCCACCCATGGGTAAAATATTATGACTTGTATCTGGAAAAATCGTTATTATCAACAAATTGTAAATGCAATATTCACTCACAAAATATAATTATTCACACAATCCAAAATAAATTTCGGCTCCAAATAATTCACAACGGGTTGATAAGCCGTAAAAAATAAATCCATCAACCAATCAACTCTATCTATCTATTTATCTATCCCAATGGCGGAAGGTAATGTATATTGCAAAAATGTAGACTATGTGTTTTTGTTTTGCCCAGTACGAGGTTAAAGATGGCATACAGGTTTATTGAATTTAAGTGAATATAGAAGAAAAGAAGATTATGAGGAGAAATATGATCAATAGCGATTGACCCTTAACTTGGCAAGGCCACGATTGTAGTGTTTAGGGAAGCATCCACACGGGAGTCTGTTCCACCGAGTAAGAGTTCACGAAAAAAAATATGTCTGAATAGAATTTCCTTCTCACTAACGGAATATGATGAAATGGGCGATTCGACTCCGTGGACGTTGAATGGCCAGTCCTAGTTGTAAAGATATGTTGAATGATATCAGCTGAACATTTTCTGTGGAAATATGAATAGGTCTGCAACAATGCTCCTGTGGGGAAAGAGGTTGTAGTGTGGAAAACAAGTCGCATCTAACAAGTCGGCATAAACAATTTTAAATTCTATCAAAACGGGAAAGTGAGGATTTGTCAGCTCCAGTCCAGGCATGTCAGTAATAATCCATTTATTGTCTAATGTGACGCTTGAAGGGGAAAAATCATGGCAGAAGGTGTCATGTATCTTTTGAAGATGTTAGAATATCCGGCTATTCTACCAGAATGTTTAGCAATGGATGCACTTGAGGTCTGGAGTAAAATAGAAGCCCAATAGACATACAAAGAATAGAAGCTGGCTGAAAGTACAACGGGAGAAAGGCTGATTATGGATCACGCATGGCAGACGAGGAAGAAAGAAGTTTCGAACGGAAGGAAATGATATCAGCTTGGTTTTAGAAATATTAAATCTTCATCTGATCTCCATTCTTTGTTTTCACTACTTCAGACCTTTACATCGAGAACAAGCCGTGTTACTTCCATAGAGTCGAATCACTCTCATTTCCCCGACATGCTAGATGTAAGGAGAACACTTCTCTTTCATTTTTTTCTCCTAAAGCATCTACTGTGTAGAATAGACCCCCACCCCACCCCGGCATCCCTTAGCACTACAATTCAACCTTTTCAAGCCAAAAAACAATCTTCCTTTTTGTTTCTTATCCTCATAATATTTTCCCTTCCTATCAGCTTCTCTTTCCTTGATATTATAGTAACAACTGGCCACTCGTAGCCGAGACTGCCTGTCTATTAGTGCAACTAACCAATCCCTGTTGTAGAAGCCTGCTCAGGCACATTTGCGTCTGTTCAACACTCACACAGCCTACCTGTGGTTTATATTGCAACTATGCTGAGTGGAGCTTTCTGGGAGAGAACGCACTATCTGGCGTGATCAACAGTCTGAACAAGGCCAGTACGCTCAAACCCTCGATCACGATGACTTGTGTCTTCTTGCTAGCACAACCATCAACGGCAATCCAATTTCACTCACAAGACATGGGTGAACTCGCGAATGGTTTTTAGGCACGTTCCAAAGGTGCCCCGCGCTGGAACCACCTCGCCAGGCCAACAACATCACCTACCTAACAAATCGACTATGGTGAAAATCGAACCCGCGTTTCATGGTCGAAAATCGAACATTCTAACCATATACGTGTCATTATAATATATATTATACACCTCATTCAGTCACCTTTAATGCTCGTTCTATCTGTTGTCGCTTACGTGGAAATAAGTGGAAGGTATTAATTTTGTAGCGGTTTTTGTTGATAGCACGTAGATTTATACCGTGAGTAGTAAAGAACTAATGTAATATTCCAAGCTAAATATATGAAAAGAGAACTCTAAATAGTTTTACTGAAAAAATTAGCCTAATCCAGGTTCCAATTGACAAAGACATTAATCAATACGTTATGTAAAACCGATATAAAAAGAGGATTTGCTTCGTTCATTGATGTTGATAGGAAATAAAGACGAAAATGTGCTTGTAAATGTTTGAAATATCCAGGCGTGCAAAGGCTGTAAAAACGTTAATAGGCAATTTAGATATTAAAATATTTAAAAGATATGTAAATAAAAACAATGGACCAGGTTCTTTCATTTGATTATATTCCAAGAAATTCAATTCTTGCTGTCATTAATTTCGCTTTTTATTGAATTTTTCGTTTGAACAATGACAAAGACTGTAGCGGTAGATTTTGAATTCCAAAGAAACAAAACAAAGTAAAGGAAAAATAAAGAAAGAAAAAATAGAAAAAAAAGATGAAACTCATAATGGCGACAAACTTCTATTAAATATTATAAAACGGATAATAGATGCTGTTAAATATTTTGCGAGACTCATGTACATGATGCGTGAGATGAATAAAATGGCGTTGGGATATTCATTTTTTTCCCAATTTGATAATAGCGCAGACTGCTTGAAAGCTTCAAGTGGGAAGGATCTTGATTGACAAATATGAAGAGGCAAAAATAAAGAATGGGAAATATTTATTTTCTTATGAAACATTTGTTTCACATTAGATTAGAGTAAATGTATTCGAATTTTCATGATTTACGCATCTTATATATATATATATATATTTTAAATATACATTATGTATATGTAAAATTACAGATATAACTAAAATATATCTGTCAAAGGAAAGTATGAATAAAGACCAAAGGAAAACTTATCTTAGTTGACGCGTTTCGTCCTCTGATTGACTCTATCAAGGTAAATGATAAAGCCCATCAGAAAATGAAACACGTCGGCTAAGATACGTTTTTCTTTTGTCTTTATTCATATATATATATCTATATAAGTGTGTGTGTCTGTGTGCATTTAGGTAGTAATCCCTCTTTTATACATGTTTCGTTAAAGACGATTGAAAAGGTGCTGCGATTAAGCTTTTGTTCAATTTTTCTTCTGTTCGTATAGGTGTTTTCTTTTCCGGAATAAAGTGTGTAAAAACTGTCAAAATGACTCATATATACGAGCGCTTTTGGCTATTCATAATCAAGGATATTTTTTTATGCTAAATTTGTAGATTTTTATATGTGCGTATTTTTAATTACCAGCGGGACCCGTAGAATTTCCACGAACCGACTAATAGAATGTTGAGCAAACAATAAACATTTTCTACATATATGTATGCATAAAAATAACTTATTAAAGAAGGAGCAATTATAATATATAATTAATGAAATGCGATACTTAGGTAGAAAATAGTAAAATTGCGTATATTTGTGCAGGTATATTTACAAATACATAAAGTTTAGCTATTAAATCTATCATTTTACATAAAATACTCATTGGCTGGGAAAATAAGTAGCACATAGAGGTACTTGGGTGTTTCCACTATGTGTGCAAAGATTGACACTGCCAATCTATCGGTAGTACAGCCAACTCCCCACACAGAGCTGTGCCAGTTTCCTTCAATATGAATACAGAAAATAATACACCTATATATATACACAAACTATATAGCACATGTCACATATAGTTTCCTCTTTTGAAAGATATTCATTTAATATATATATATATATATATATATATATATATGTGTGTGTGTGTGTGTGTGTGTGTGTGTGTGTGTGTGTGTGTGTGTAAAATATATAGAAAATAGGAAAGATCTCGTTAGGTAAATAATCCAAAGTTCTTTAGTATTTTTGTTATTATTTAAAAAAAAAATAGTGCTCGATACAAAAGTAGAGCATAAATATAATTATCTATTTAAAAATATGATTCCATCGCTACATAAGAGTTGCCATGTTTCAAAACAAGAGCCGAAAACTTCAATATAAGTATTTGAATTAAATTGAATTAAAGTACCAAGCTCTGTTCCATCTTCAATATATATATATATATATATATATATATATGTGTGTGTGTGTGTGTGTGTGTGTGTGTGTGTGTGTGTGTGTGTGTGTGTGTGTGTGTGTGTGTGTGTAAACCAAGGACACATACCTAATGCAATCAAGGGTCTCTAGAATATTTGAAAACACTCCATTCATTCAAGTCAGTACCTCTCGGCAGACAAAGTTCTTAGTAACAGTTCGCCCTTCCTTGTCTGTCTGTCTGTCTCCATCACCTTAACCCTTATATTTGAGAGTTTGAGGACACTAGAGTATGCCACATACTATTACCCATGACTGAACACTGGCTGAAGTAAGAACAATTCCACCTTCTCAAATGTCTGCCCCTGTGACTTGTTAATAATTCAAGGTATATGACAAACGGATAATAAAATGGGTTCTCTTCAAGGTGAATGGCAAATTAGAGTCGCTTGGAGCCAGCTTCATTCTGCGGATGAGCACAAGTCTGCCAAATAGTGAACCACTAATCAAGGAATCCCCAATTGAATGATGATGCATGTGCGCTGGAATTCCAAACGAACGTCGGCGTTATCAATGAAATGTACCGTGTCTAGGCCTCTCACCACATTTATTTCATTTTTGTTTAGGAACCCAAAGTGATATAAGAACAAGGGACAAGGCAAAATTATCAATATATATATATATAAATTGTATTCAACAAAGCGTACAATAAAGAATATATACGAAAAAGAAGAATGCAATGAGTCAGACAAGAGTAGTCTCTCTTTGATTATAAAAGTTTATCAATGTTATCTGAAAAGGAAATGAAAGAGTTATTAGTCTGTTATAAATGTTTTATATAGTTCTGCCGTACAAGAGGAATATTATGTAGTGATTTTCCAAGTGTAGCTCAGATGTGGCACAAGGCCGAAAGTATGGGGTACCCAGTGAGGATCGAACTCACTACTCAGTCATAATAGTTCTAGCGAGACAAGCTTGCTAACCATTACACCACCTCGAGGTGCCCAAGGAATATTATGTAAGTGTGATAGAACAAGTAATTTGAGAGTGAGTGAGAATATTGGCGCATGTCCTCGACTGATGTGGATTCCAGTAGCAGTCGAAGTATCACTGGTATTGGTCCTCTTTTGTTCTGTTTATATAGGTAGGCATCGAATTAGGAATCTGCGCGGGAAAAATCATCCTCGTGAGAATTCTGCTTCTTATCACTTCCTCAGATGTATTGTTGAAGATATCATCCATCAGAGAGCCGTTAGCGCATGAAATTAGAGGCACTTCTATGTCATCAACAATGACATTAGGGTCTTGTGCAGCTGCTGATGTTCAACTGCCAACATGCAAGGGCCATGCTGCAAATTCCCTTTGATCTGCTGTTGTCCTGATGTTTTGGGTTAATCTGTATTGGATGAAAATCAGCCGTAGAGGAAAAATTTTAATACAGATTTCAATGATTGCCTCGTGACTTCCTCTTAGCAATATGGGTAGGACTTGTCCCCAAGAGCACAACTTTGCCACCAAAAACAGCAGCAATGCCAGTGATATCTCGCAAAGTTTTATCAAGAGCGGAATGCCAGTGTACAAGTGGTTCCTTGGATCATCATTATGCTCATTCAATTTAAATCATGCAGTGAGGGTAGGGCCACAGTCCCTCTATGCCTGAGCAGTTTGCTGAGCATTGCCTCTGTAGACATTGAGATGTGTCCTGTAGCTTGAACTCCGACAGTCTCCACATAGCTTCCGGGGGAGAAACCTATCGGCAAGCAAGATAATTAGTAATTTCATTGTGAGCTTGATTCTGCTCACGATCCACCGTTAGGTCGTCTCTTACTTCAACAGAAGCTCAGTCATGTCCCTTGTACA